>OU611799.1:4845000-5182500 GCA_914767645.1 Hydraecia micacea | reverse complement strand
TAGCGGACAAAGACGACTAACATTTTCAGTTGTTAACACCGAGAACGCGCTTTATTTACTTGATAAATAATTTATTTTGTGACAAAACTGCGACCGCGGCTGTCACAATTCAAAATTGATTTTTGGCCGCCATTTTTTAGATTTGGTGTTGCCAAATAACAAACAAGTTCAATCTAAAGAAATGTGTTGTGAACTGATGGTATGAACTGATGGTAAAAAAGTTCATAATTGAAATATATAATAAAATGAGATGAAGCAATTAGGTACAGACGCCAGCACATCAACCTACACCTAACTGTCAAATTTTCCCAATCAACATTGAACCTTATGCTTTAGCGATAAAGTTGAAAATCTATTACAGAAATCTGACAGATTGTAGTAGGTTGATGTGCTGGCGTCTGTACTTTATCGTGATATTTTAAAAGGCTTCTCCAATAATAATTGAACTTTGAATTTTTATATTTTAATAAGCAACATCGTTATGAATACGTCAAACAAGTTGTCAAAAAAATTCATTCGGATACCCATAACAAAAAAGGTTAACATTTTACTGGTGATAAAAATAACAAATTGCAACTAAAAAACTTTTAAGTGAGGTAAAGTTGCCATTTTTCTCCAAATTTTAATAATATTGACTTGATTTTTATAAATTTTAACGCGTTTACATAAACGAAATGAAAACATTTACGAACGACGAGGCGGTCTGTAAATACCGTTGCGAAAATCCGAACGAGTTAAAATATTCGCCTTTTCTGTCATTTCATTTGTAAACGTTCGTTAATTTGCGCGATAATACAAGTTACAATGGACGTGTAAACGAACATAACGTCGCGACTTTCTCTTAATTGTAATAAAAGTGTTATAAACGACAACATTCGCGTAACGGAGAAGGAGAAAAAATCCCAAGCCTGATAGAAAGCTTGTAAAAATACAAGGTACGTAAACCTGTATTCATTATGACCTTTCTTTGTACCCATGTAATCGTCGCAATTTTCTAAAATTACATTTCTGCATTGACTTTCTGGTGTGAAACTGCACATCTGAGCTGTAAAGTGTCTGCTGAGATGAAGTAAACGGTTTATTAGTGTTTTCTACGGTTTATTTGTTGTTTTTGTGATAACCCACTTTCACAAAAAAAAACAGCTGTTTAAGTCGTCACGCCTAAATATTTAACAGCTGAGCTGTGTCATAATAAATTATAAGTACGTGTATCATTCTTGAAATATTTACAACAGTTACTTCCATATGGTTCAACAATAAATAATACAATTTATTCAGTTCCTTTTTAAGAAGGTAAGTATTTATAAAAACTCTCAAGTATAATATGTTCATAATAGGTTCCTTCCTGTTTACTATTAAAGCAAGACTTGTTTTAAATTATTGTTTCTTATTATTTGCCTTGAAAAGGGACTTGGCCTTATTCATTTCATTTTTATTGTGCGAGCACTGTACCCTATTTATTTCCTTGCTTTGGATTAAATAATCAACAAGGTCCTGCAAGAGTATGAGAGAACATACTATTTACTCTTAAATGGTAATTTATTTAATATTTTAAGTATTAATTCCTGTACACACATAATTACAATATAACTATATACTATACACTAGATACTAAAATAAAAGACTAACTAACCTACTATACAATTACTATTTACTATTTTTATTAGCAGAAATACTTTAACTAACAAAAAACCACAATTTAACCACTTTTTAATACAATATGTCACAATTATTTTTGTTAAGTTGTAAAAACTGGGTCCCTATGTGTGTCCAGACCGTATTTTAATTGTGAATGCTTCAGCAGGTATTTCCTTTCCATGAGAAGGTATATTCAGCTAGCTAAATATCTCGGTTTGATATCACGTCCCATTCCAAATTTAAGGAGTCCTGTCATCATTATCAAAGAGGTCTTATTTCAAAGTCGAAAAAAGTTAATTGATTCTAGTTAATACCGGATACTAGAAGCCCATCTTAAACCCAGGACCTTATTATCCTGATATTACATTAGGGTTAGAATCAAAACATGAATCTGCTTTACATAATATTGATGATAATTCATCAACAATAGCAGATTAAAATCTATGGTACAATGCCACATCAACTAAGTATATTACTTAAGGTGACCTTATTATCCTGATATTATGTTGGGCTAAGAATCTAAGCATTCTCTCATCAATAGTTTTTAATGATAGCAAATTAAATTGTGGAAGAGTTCTATGGTAATGCCACTTCAATTAAGCAGCCTGTTACCTAAGGTCCTAAGGTGACCTTATTATCCTGATATTATGTTGGGCTTGAATCAAAGCATTTTCTCATCATTAGTTTTTAATGATAGCAGATTAAATTCTATGGTATAATGCCCCATCAACTAAGTATATTACCTAAGATGACCTTATTATCCTGATATTATGTTGGGCTCGAATCAAAGCATTTTCTCATCAATGATAGCAGATTAAATTCTATGGTATAATGCCACATCAACTAAATATATTACCTATGGTGACCTTATTATCCTGATATTATGTTGGACATAACATCAATAATGGGCAATCAAAGCATATTCTCATCATTAGTTCTTGATAACAGGCATAACAGCAGATTAGACTGTGGAAAACTTCGATGGTATAATGCCACATCAACTAATCCTGTTACCTAATTGATCTTGATTTTATGATTGCTTATCTTATCTCATGAGCATCTATTTCCATACTACAAACAGTTTTGTAACTTATTGATTGATGTGTTAAGCCTTATGCAATATGCAACATATTGTGGTTTTAAATTATATTTACAAACATACCTATGATGCTATCAGAGCATGATATTTATACAGGTGAAATTGAAAACATGCGACAAATCGAAATGGGGGATGTACTCATCATTACGGACAACTTTTACTATGGGACCAAACCTGAAATCGCGAAAAAAAAATCAGCTGTTCCCTACATTTGACGAGTTATGCGAACATAAATGTAGGAACAGCTGATTTTATTTGTCGCATGTTTTCAATTTCACCCTGTAGAGCTGTCTGTCACCAACAATTCTTTTGGTTTGTAAATTATACAGTTTGGCAGACATCAACGCGCAAACTGCTACCATGGATTCAATAGAGGATTCTGAACCCCTCTGCGTCGATATTTTTCGCCGGTTATTAAAAAAATTTTGCTCTGCCATACATTTTGACCGCGTAGGTAAATTATTGCACTTATCTATGAAACAGCGGATATTTTTTTTGATAAACTACGAATAATTTATGTGCTAGGGGGGTTCAGATTCGTGTGCTAAATTCATGGTTACAGTTTTCGCGTAAACGTGTCACCCTGTTTTTTAAGTTTATTATTATTCTGTACTTTGTTTAAAATAAACATCATACATAACATCTTGCCTTGTTTCCCAGAGGGTTGGGCAGAGGTGTACCTATAGTACACCCACATTTCGACCACATTTAAGTCCCATGTAATTGTTGGTAGCTATCAACCGGGCACACATCTGAGCTCCAAGCTGCTACTAAAAAATTCTAGATTGAATAACTCAATAACACTTTGCCCCACCTGGGAATCGAACCCAGGCCGCAGGCAGCCCTGCTCAGCAGTAGCGCATGCGACCTCTAGACCAACGAGGCTGTCAAACTTTTACTTTAAAATAAAATAAATCACACTAATATCATAAAGGCGAAATTTTGTGAGTGTGTGTGTGTGTGTGTGTGTCTTTATATGTTTGTTACTTCTTCACGCTCAAACGGCTGGAACAATTTTGATAAAATTTTGTATGGAGGTAGCTGACACCCTGGATTAACATATAGGCTACTTTTTATCCCGATATTCCCACGGGATCGACATTTACGCGGGGCGCAGCTGTTAAATAATAATCCTTTTAACAGATGGGCGATTGGAGCACCTTGCCGCTTCTTCCCCTGACGTGTATTCTGGAGTACCTCAGCCCGGAAGATGCTGTTAAGGCGATGTCAACATGCAGACACTGGCGGAATGCTGTTCTGCTGTACGAAGGACGCAGGTGAGTGGAGGTTTCCTCAGAAAGCGGTGCCGTCATATAACGGACGAAAAATAATAATACATATGCCGCCATAATATAGAGAGCGTTATAAATTATGAATTTTGTAGAATTGTAGACTCGAATGAAGTTTTGTGGTATAGCGCCCTTTGAAAGAAATATCGCAAATATAATTTGAGCGCAGGAAGATGAATATGAATAGTCATAATAATTGAGAGTATGAGGAAGTGTAGCTGCCACTACCTACAATGGGGATGCATCAATAAGTAATGTAAAGGGCGAGCTCCAACGGGAGCCCTTTGGGTAGCGGGATCGTCCGAAAGGGTTACCGCTGCCCCGGAACATAAAGGGCTAAGGAAGGAACACGGATGGGTTTTAGTCAGTAAGAGTCTGACACTCCCTTCCGCTCCACCCAGAGCGGGAGGAGTCATTAGATGATTTCCCATCCAAAAAAAAAAAAAAATGGGAGCCCTTTTATTTAATTAAACTCCTATATCATTTCATAAGATATTATTTGGAGACTTTTTCATTATATCAACTTAAAATTAGCACTTCCTCTTTCTTTGACATACGCTTGAACGGTCGAACAGCAGATGCCATCAATTATGACCGGCCTGCATTATAAAAGAGGTCCAGCCTCTACAGTACCTATTGTATAATATTATCTTTTGCGAGTAGGTTAAGAAATGTCTTTCTTTACATAACATGCATGATCAGCCTATAATTTTCCCACCACTGGGACACAGGCCTCCTCTCTGTGAGAGGGGGTGGCCCGTAATCCACCATGGGGGCCCAGTACGGGTTGGTTGATGTCACATGTCTTCGAATTTTTTAGTCTAGGACATGTTGGTTTCCTCGCGATGTTTTCCTTCACTGTTTAGTGAGCAGTGGTGATGAAATAATTTACACAATGTAAAGCGCCTGTCAGGGTTTGAAACTACGACCTACTACTCGTAAGTCATGGCCGTTACCACTTGGCCACCACTGCTCTCTAAACCAAAATAATAAGCGTTGTAAAGTAGTAATTTAGTTTTGGAGGAGTGGAAATGTCTTTCTTTGCCTCTCTTGATAAATTTTACTTAGGTGCCTAAAGATCTTATTAGACTGGGCTGTTTTGATAAGCTAGCTCTATGTTCTATGTTATGGGTTTGGTTTCCACACTTATGCCCGTTTTCACCATCGTTCCCTCAAACACTCCTTAACTAAGAGTCTCTTAACACAAGAGACTCCTTAAATCAGCCCCTTACCCATATGTTTTAGGACCATAAGTGTCCCTTAGGTGATGGTGAAAACGAAACTAACACTTAAAATTTCTTAAGGTCTCCCTAAATTTAAGGAACGATGGTGAAAACGGGCATTAGTCTCTCAAATGGACCATTGTGCGTGTATAAGCTAGCTCAATTATAACATATCTATACAAATATTATAAAGAAGTAAAATTAGTTTTTTGTAAGTTTGTTCATCTCCGGAACTAACAGTTGGATATGAAAAATTATTTTTGCATTTAATAGCCCATTCTTGAGGAAGCCTATAGGATATTTAACATCATGCTAGGACTTTTAGGAGTCAAGCAAAAAGAAAAAAAAAGTAAGAAAAAAAAAGTTAAGCGAAAACTAAGTACTTACTTAATAGAAATAAGTAAGAAGTAGGTAATAGAAATTTCACGCGAACGAAGTCGCGGGCAGAAGCTAGTGTTACAATAATATGAGTGAAAGTAACTGTAATCGTAATCCTAACTATTTTTTAATATTATAAATCCGAAAGTAAGTTTGTTTGTTTGTTACCTTTTCACGCCTAAACCACTGAACCTGTCATCCTGAAAATTTGCATATACGTTGTCAGGAGTACAGAAACGGACATAGGGAGCTTTTCATCCCAAAAAAAAGTGCTGTTCCCGAGGAAAACAACCAAATCAAATCAAATCAAATCAAAATATTTTTATTTCACATAAACCAACATGGGCACTTATGAAACGTCAGAAGCTAGGTGCACGGTTCCAATTGGTCGTTTCCTATGGAGAAGAACCGGCAAGAAACTCCATGGTTACTCTTTTAAAAATAATTGGCTTTTACAATGTTTTCGAGTTACAGTAGGTATGGGAGGACAGCGTAGGCCTGTCAACAAGTACCAGGTACTTGATAAAAATAAAAAATGGTCTACAGATCTAGTCTACAAGGCTTACAAAGTCCTCACATTTACAAAATAAGGATGTATCAAAAGGATAAACAAAATATAAAAATCTACTAAAACCAAGAGATATGATTGCCATTTCAACTAAGAAAGAGGTGAAAAATTAAAATTGTCTGTATATAATGTCAAATAATAAAAAGATTATGTCATAGAAGTATGTACAAATAAAAAATAAACATCGTAATTTGAGAGCAGTTAATAGACATTTACGTAGAACTTATGCCGTCAAAGAGGTGCCAGGGAAGCCACATGTGCAGAAGGAATTATTGCCAAACTACCTTGTCTTCAACGTAGTCTTTAATCTTATAATATGCTTTTTTGATAAGGACTCGTTTGATGAGGGTTTTGAACTTTCCATCGCTAAGTTCTGTAACCGACTTTGGCAACTTGTTATAAAAACGGATGCTGTTTACAAGAAATGACTTGCTAGTTTTAGTTAATCTAAATTTAGGTATCACAATTTCATTTTTACTGCGTGTATTTATATTATGGAAATCGCTTCTTATTTTGAAAAGTCCTAAGTTTTTGCGAACATACAAAATACTTTCTAAAATGTAAAGAGAAGGCAGAGTTAGTATATCAATTTCTTTAAATTTGTTTCTAAGAGACTCGCGAGGACCCATTTTATATATTGCGCGGATTGCCCTCTTTTGTAAAATGAAAATTGAATCTACGTCAGCTGCCGATCCCCACAGCAGAACACCATAAGACATAATACTGTGGAAATATGCAAAGTATACTAACCTAGCTGTGGCTATATCTGTCAACTGCCTTATTTTTCTTACTGCATATGCAGCTGAACTTAATCTACCTGAAAGAGCTCTAATGTGTGCGCCCCATTGTAATTTTGAATCAAAAGTAATTCCCAGAAATACAGTTTCCGTAATAGCATCTAGTTTTTTGCCATCAAGTTTTAAATTCAGATCCACTTGAGGTACATTTGGTAATGAGAACTTAAGACATTTAGTTTTGTTCGCATTAAGTAAAAGATTATTAGCTGCAAACCATTTCGAAAGAACAGCCAGACTATCGTTGACATGTAAGACATCCGTATCTTTTCTATCTATTTTAAAAATAAGGGAAGTGTCATCAGCGAATAAAATGATATCCGATAAGTTAGCCATCATGTAAGGAAGGTCATTAATATATACTAGAAATAAGAAAGGGCCAAGAATTGAGCCTTGAGGCACGCCCATCTTAACTAGAGACCCCGATGACGTCGCCCCGTTAACGTTTACTTTTTGCTGCCGTTTTGATAGGTAGGAAAGAACAAGATCAGCAGCTTGTCCACGAATTCCGTAATGGTATAATTTACAGAGCAGTGTATTATGGTCAACGCAGTCAAACGCTTTTGAGAGGTCACAGAAAATGCCAATTGCATCCTGGGACTTCTCCCAGGATTCCAAAATGTGACTGATGAGTTTTGCTCCCGCGTCCGTCGTCGACCTACCTTTCGTGAAACCAAACTGACGACTATGTAAAATCCCATTTGAGTTAAAATGTGACAACATCTGGTCCAGCATGATTTTTTCATAGATTTTGCTCAATGCTGGTAGCACAGATATAGGTCTATAATTGGAGGGATCAAACTTACTACCCGATTTGAAAATTGGTACTACTTTACTATGTTTCATTAGGTCAGGAAACGTACCGCTGTCTAAACATTGATTAAATATGCCTGTTAGGGCAGGGGCAATTGTGTCAATAATATCTCCGAGAACCTTAACAGAAATCCCCCATAAGTCTTCAGTGTTTTTTATGTTAAGACTTTTAAACGCTTTTTCAATTGTGGCAACAGAAATGGGCTTGAATTCAAAGCTTGGAATATCCTTATTAAAGTTTTCTTTAAGAAGAGCTTCAGCTAACATAGGTGATGAGGGGAGAGATTTCGTAACCTCTATTGGTATGTTGGTAAAGAAATGTTCTAGTGTCTCAGCAACTTTCAACTTATCTGAAATGGTTTCATTATCAATTTTTAGGGACAACTCATTCTGATCTCGCTGTTTTGTGTTTCCAGTTTCTTTGTTAATTACTTGCCACACAGTTTTTATTTTATTATTAGACATACTAATTTTGTTACTTATTAATTTAGATTTAGCCACAGCGCAGACAACAATAACGTTATTATGATTATAGATGGCGCCACGTGTATTGTTGTTTTCCTCGAGAACAGCACTTTTTTTTGAAGATGAAAGGTACCCTATGTCCGTTTCTGTACACCTGACAACGTATATGCAAAATTTCAGGATGATCGGTTCAGTGGTTCAGGAGTGAAAAAGTAACAAACAAACAAACTTACTTTTAGTTAGGATAGGATTTCACGCGGACGAAGTCGCGTGGTCGCGGGCAGCAGCTAGTTTGTGATAAAAGATTAATTTCCACATGTAATACTTAAAGTTTTATACTTACAGTTGATTTTATTTTAAGCATCTCTCTCATAAATATACTTACCGCAATTAAAAGTGTATAAACTTCCTAAGAGAAGTGGTTAACATTCTAAGTGGTCATCATAACTTTGTTTATCTTGTATATTGTTCAGTGAAAGTGATTAGTAAGAGCAGTTAGCAACTCATTCTGTTTTCATTGTGCTTAATAATAATGCTACGTAAACATAATATAAGCATTTGTCACTTGTGTTTCATTGTTTGCTATGCTTCAAGTTTGGATTAAAGTATTCTAATAATCAATGTAATAACAGTGGTAACGTCCCCAACTTACGAGTTGTAGATCGTGATTTCGAACCCAGACAGGCGCTTTACTTTGTGTAAATAATTTCATCACCACTGCTCTCAAAACGGTGAAGGAAAACATAGCGAGAAAACCGGAGAACCAAAAATTCGTTATTAATTATAATTGAAATTCATTTTTAATTAAAATATAATTGCTAGAACCAAAAATTCGAGGTCATGTAACATCTACCAACCCGCACTGAGCCCGCGTGGTAGATTACAGCCCACTCCCTCTCGAAGAGAGGAGGCCTGTGTCCCAGTAGTGGGAACATGTTAGTGAAGGACATATTGGCATCCACATTTTCTGATCCATTTGTTTAAATTTTCACCTGAAACATTTAGAACAGACCATAGGTTCGGCTTTGTAGAGCGTTTCCTCAGTCACTCATACCTTTATTACAGCTTCTTTCTAAAAAGAAGGCCTATAATGTCCAGTAGCGAACGTCCTTCAGCTATACAGCCGAAGGACGTCCACTTCTGGACATGGCCTATCGATCTATAGTCAATTAGGACGACGCCTAAGAATTTGGCGGTTCGGGTGTCAATACTATTCTACATGTTGAAGTATAGCAAAAACAAATCGGTCCTACTTCAACACTATTCTCTTTCTCATTCTAACTCATAAATATTATATTTTTTTACTATCTGACTTACCAGTTGACTGAAATCTTTACTTTCTCATAGTGATTTTACTGCTCATTTAGCCTTGTGTGGGATCACACGTCTCACGTAATATTAGGTAAAACACATCTTCGAAAATATAAATAAAAGGATAATAAACGTAATTATTAAAATCCTTAGAACGGCTTTTCCTTTGGTGTCCCCCTTTAACCCTAACTGGTTACTTATTATTATTTGTTCCTTCAACTTTTCTTTCTTTCATAGGGACCCACTAAAGCTGAACATCAAGCAGCTTGAGAAATGCAAGTTCTTGGCCTGTTTGTTCAAGAAGAACGTGCGGAGACTACACCTTTACATAGACTGCAATGAGCCAGAAATCGAGAAGTTCATGAACCAGGTCTTCCCACTGTGAGTATTTCATTTATTTAGTGGTACAGAGTTACAGACTCCAAGCACATTAAGCTACTACAATCTGTCAAATTCCTTTAATAGATTTTCAACTTTAGCACTACAGCATAAGGTTCAAGGTTGATTGGGAAAAAATTACAGTTTTGGGTTAGCTTGATGTGCTGGCGTCTGTACAACGTGGTTGCTCACAATGAGCCTCATTAAAAGGCTGAAAGTCACTCATAGGGCATTGAAGAAGGCTATTCTTGGAGTTCCTCTACGTGTTCGAATCAGGAGGTCTATTCGCTAAGCACAGCATCCGTAAGTTTGGCCGGAGTAAGGGGTGACTCCTACTCTGTATCTACTGTCATAATACAATTAGGGGCCCGCCTTAAGAATGACACCACGGTGTGACAGTTGTCCCTAACCCCGAAGTGTTTTTGCACGTCCGTAAATCTGCCCGCCCCCTAAAATAAAGAGAACCGTCGGTAACCGACATAGCTCGAAAAATTGCCAAACTTATGTAGCAGTGGGCAGAGCATATTGCTCGCAGAACAGATGGCCGATGGGGCCGAAAGGCCTGGAACAAGGATGGAAGGATTGTACACCAGCACCCTAATTGCGTAACACACTCTCCATCATAATCAGAATAATTTTGAAGGATATTGCTAATCCATTTCTTCAGAAGTTCGAAAAATGTCTCTGCTCAACAACTTACATAACGTAATGAATGTTGTTGAACTGTCAAAATGAAAGCCATTTTACTGTAGTCCCAGACATAAATCTCACGTATTCAAAGCAGGCAGGCAGGCTTATAGAAGCCAAGAAAAATAATTCAATCGTTCTAACATTGTTTCCTCAATGAAAGTAGTGTGTTTAAGACATCCGCACTCAGGCTTAACATAGGTTAACCTTCTCCGATTACGGAATACGAGGGGAAGTGTATTTCCTTTTAGTATTTCTACAGTAAAATTTTACAGACACTTTGTTAATACATTTTTATAATGTAACAGCTGAATACCAACATCATCATCTGCCTAGCCTTTTCCCAACAATGTTGGGGTCGGCTTCCAGTCCAACCGGATGCAGCTGAATACCAGTATTCTACATGGAGCGACTGCCTATCTGACCTCCACAACCCAGTTACTGGATAATACGATACCCCTTGGTAAGACTGGTTGTCAGACTTTCGGGCTTCTGACTACCCGTAACGACTGTCAAAGATCCACGAATGACAGCCGGGACCAACGGCTTAACGTGCTTTCCGAGGCACGATCCACAGACCAACCGCGGCAAGCGTAGCTTAACCTGATTGATCGACCTGTGCGGCGGTTATTATTTAGCCATGGCATGGACCCCTCTGAAACCAACTGAATACCAACATATTCACCGCTATTATGAAATTTATTGGCCTAGCTTTTTCCCAACTGTGTTTGGGGTCAGCTTCAAGTCTAACCGGATACAGCGGAGTACCAGTATTTTACATGGAGCGACTATCCCGTGGGAATATTGGGATAAAAATATCCTATGTCCTTTCCCGAGACTCAAAACTATCTCTATACCTCATCTAAATCGGTTCAGCGGCTTATGTGTGAAGAGGTAACAGACACACACCTTCGCATTTATGATATTATTATGGATAAATGGAGTGTAGATACCTAATCTAGTCTTGATCATTTCTGCAGATGCGTAATAAGATGACGATCTATTGTTAAAAAAATAGGCTTGGCAGTAACGACTGTGAATTGAATGAGCATTGAAATGATTGAATGGCGAACAGAATCATTCAATACATAATAATTGTTCAGTCCCTGATGTGCTAACCCTGACCTTATTTATATAGGTCAAGCAATCTGCCTAGCCTTTTCCCAACAATGTTGGGGTCGGCTTGCAGTCTAACCGGATGCACTTGAATACCAGTATTTTACATGGAGCGACTGTCCGTCTGACCTCCACACTGAACCATACTCCTTGATGTCATGTGATGGCCTGGATGTCAGACTTTCGGGCTTCTGACTACGCGTAACGACTGTCAAAGATCTACAAATGACAGCTGGGACCAACGGCTTAACGTGCTTTCCGAGCCACGGAAGGGGTTCGATATGTAATGAATTGTCACCCATCCACGAACCGACCGCGACAAGCGTAGCTTAACCTTTGACATATTATTACCCCACACTTTATTTAATACTATTGGAGAGCGTAATGCCTTATTTATAGTGTGCTCTCCAATAGCATTACACGCTCCTGCAATATTGATCGGGGGTCTCGTCCGGGCTATAAATAGAGCCCGTTTCTCCGAATGACACCCACGCGTCAAATGGATTGATCTGGAATGAATTTGCATTATTTACCTACCTATACCTGTGATTTCATAACTGCGAATTATAATAATATAATAAAGCCTATGTGTTGATCCAGGTTATAATGTATATCCGTCTTATTACAAAACAAGTTTTAACTTTATTCCGACAAACTTAAAGTTCTTAATGCAAAATTGACAACTTAGTCTCTGGTTTAACGCCAGTTTTTACAAGAACCTTAATTTTTAGTCTGATTATAGTTCGTAATTCAAAAATGGCTGGATTGTTTAAACCACGGTCTAAAGATAAACCTTTTTTGTAATACGGCCGCTTTTCATTCATCCAAATCCGTTCAGCCATTTTGACGTGATTGAGTAACAAACATACAAACTTTTACATTTATAATATTACTAGCTGCGCCCTGCTGTTTCACCCGCATAAGTTTCGATCCCGTGCTAATATCGGGATAAAAAGTAGCCTATATTTTAAACCAGGGTGTCAGCTACCTCCATACAAAATTTTATCAAAATTGGTCCAGCCGTTTGAGCGTGAAGAAGTAACAAACATATAAACACACACACAAACTTTCGCCTTTAAATATTAGTGTGATATATTATTATTTATTGGCGTGGGTTAAAGGTCAGCTTTTCTGTGAAAAATTCTTTTTACTATTTATATCCTCTCCCCAAAATTTCCTCAAATTGACTTCGTATGATGACGTAGGTACATTTCGTAAGCCCACGTTTGCACAGACGTAAAAATATCGCGGCGGGATTTTATCGCTCACTGGATTTTAAAAAGAAAGAAAAATGGTTTATTCTGCACAAACAAAATGCACATTACAAATAAAATAAAATAAAAAAAGACATAAAATATACACATACAACTTAGTCAAAACCCTCGTACTCAAGCTTAATAATAATAAAAATGTTGACAATTTTGTCCATTGCTTGATGTTAGGGCCAGGGACCAAAGACAAATTAGTTGACATTGACAAATGACAATTTTCAACTTTCGGAGTAGAGCCGAGCGTTGAGAACCCAATAAAGCGCATCCCAGCGCGACAAAAAAAACACACTGTGAGATTTTCAACTCTCGGCGCTAAGCAGAACGTTGAATATCCAGTGCGCGAAAAAAAATCGCCGCGTGAAAAACGCTTCCTGGGTCCTGGCAAACCAGCACCCTAATTGCGTAACAACTATTACTCTCAATTTGAATCATTTTGAAGTATATTGCTAATCCATTGCCCCATATGTTCGAAAAATGTGTCTGCTCAACAACGTAAATAACGCAATGAATGTTGTTGAACTGTCAAAATGAAACCCATTGCTACTGATAGTGTGTTACGCAAATACCCCGCAGGGTTAACTTTTAAGGTCATACGAATAAATTGGTATCAAATAAATTCGCAGTATTTACCTATGCTTTCATAACAGTTACTGCGAATTCATTTTTGTTCATGGGCGTGGGTTAACTAAAGTTCAGCTTTTCTGTAAAAAATGCTGTTCGTTATTATACTTTCCATAAAACTGGCTTCGTATGATGACGTAAATAAGCCCTAAGATTTAATGATACTAAATTGAGGAAACCGGCATCTCCTAGAACTAAAAATTCGAAAATTCGACATTTACCAATCCGCACTGGGCCCGCGTGGTGAATTACGACTCCCTCTAACCGAGAGGAGGCCTGTGTCGCAGCAGTAGAAACAATAGGCTGATTATGCTATTCTTTTGCTCAAGGTACTTACCTATAATGCTCAACAGCTGTGGCTAATGAGAAGATGATGTTTTTTTTCTATTGTTATAAATTAAATATTGATTTTTCAACAGTTGAGCGGACGAATCCGTTCTGCAGTATAGCATACTTAAATAATTTTATCAGCTTAAAATCTAGAGCAGGATATAAAAACTGAATGTAGGAAAGGACGTAACAGTGCAGTTAATTTTTTTTTTTTGCGTGAGATAGTCTGGCGAAATGTGGGTGTACTATAGGTACACCTCTGTTTAACCCTTCGAGAAATACAGGCGTGAAGTTATGTGTAGATAATTATTCTAAACGTAGTCAAAATCTTTGTGCTATGACATTAAAACTCTTCTATAAAAGTCCCTAGTGCGTTAAGGGAGGGCCGAAAACTGAATGTGACGTATCTAACCGTCTTGCTTGTCGCTGCTGAGATAGGAGCCTTTTGGCCTCGTATAGGACTTTCTGTTTCATTTTTCTTTTTATTACTTTTTTTTATATAAGTTGTTTTTTTTTTTTACTGTGTTTAGTTTAGTATAGTGATCTTCCTATACGAGTCGCAATAAATACTTTTTTTCTTTTCATTCTTTCTTTCTTGCAGCAAATGGACACAAACATGACGTATACAGTCGGCCCGCTCTATTACAGCAATATGTACAGCCAGACAGTCAATATCACCTCTAAACTTGCACATTGATTGAGTCTTATATTAGAACGTGTTTAATCAATACCAGCGGTCGCATAGCGCCGTGGTCTTACGAGTGATGTAACAATGACACAACTACGTACAACGCCAATATGAATGGTTCTAATCCATGCGTCATGTTCGTGAACGGGCGCCGTCAGTAGGGACTGGTCATATTTTAATTGTTATTTTTTATCTTTTCATTACGGACGCTTTTAACATTCATTTTGATTCAAAATAGTTTCCGTGAAGTTTCTTGCCCGCGTTCTTCTCCATAGGTACCTACCGCTCTTTGGAATGAGCAACTAGCTTATCTTTCTGACTGACCGACCCCTTGACAATTTAAAAGTGCCTGTAATTCGTTTATTTGAAATAAATGCTTTGAGTTTGGTATGTTTATGTAACCATCTCGTAATGTTGAGAATATACAGGGTTATTGGAAAAACATCAACAACCTTTTAAGAGGTCATTGTACTCATCATTATGAACAACTAAAGTCGCGAAAAAAAAAATCTGCTGTTCCCTTTGACGAGTTATACGAACATAAATAAAGGGAACAGCAGATTTTTTTTCGCGATTTCAGGTTTGGTCCCATACTAATAGTTGTTCATAATGGTAAGTACAATGACCCCGTAAGAGGTTATCCATTAATTACCGGACATCCTGTACATAAACCAGTTCCTTTTGATCGCACTTGACTTTCTCATGTGATTCGTCGCACGGATGTGGTAGGGCCAAAGCTGCGGAGCCAAGGACCAAGAGGTCCCTAAGCACGAAATCCGTAGTTTCGGCCGATGTTATAGGCGATTCTTACTCCGTAACACCTACGGACATAAGATTGATTTGGGCCCAAACTAAGATTGAATGAAATCTAGTTGTCCCTACTCCCGATGTGTTTTAACCCGTCCGAAAAAGTTAATTAATCGGGTGTAGCGTACACTCACTTATGTCCAACTACTTTCGGACGGGCCCGTATATTCATTAGGCCTCCAGTACCGAGCGTGTGGTCTTTGTAATGTTGTTATTTCTATTCTATCCCAAATGTTTAAAGACAAAGGTCTTGTCGTTACTTTCTGCATCCCCTTCTGGGTGAAAGATTAATAATAGTTTGTGGGGAATAGTGTGGGTGGGTTACATGTTTACTACCCCTAATTTTAGAACGAAAGAAAGTTTTTGATGTTGCTGGATCATTTAGAGCAGGTAGAAACTGCTATGGTGATAAAATGCCATGATCTTAATGCAATGTAGGAACTGACTGATACCTACCTGATATTTCTAATTTGTAAAAGGTACTCGTACTTTTACGACTGCTCCGAAACGTTGTTCGCTTGTAAAGAAGCCTTTTTAAAGTTGTATAACGCCTAAAGACGTCAGGACCAAGCAACATTTGTGCGACCTTTTAACTTATACAACACAAAGGGTTCATTCACGCTTTATTGTTGTTTAATAATATGACAATGAATGCTACTGTAGAGGTCAGGCCAGAGACGCGTCTGCAAGGACCAGTCTGGAAGTTTGAGCCTCCTCTCGTTCGATATAATTCCCGCCCGAGATTTGCGAAGCGAACGGGACTTGTTAAAATATTGAATGAGAAATTAATTATTATTTATCGCCGAACTTGTGGTCCCTAAAGGGAGAGGCAGAGACAATGATGATTTTAATAGGTAGTGTTAAGTTTTAGGCTCATGTTCACGCCACTTGGATGTCCTGCTCCAATTCCTAGTTTAATTTACATTTATCAAGTTATAGTTATACAAGCCGTGTGCCCGATGCGATTTCCCATCGGAAAAATAACAAATGATAAGCGATTTTATTTCTGTAAGTAGGTAGTGTACAGCATGTACATCGTTTACTGGGTGGGTGAAAAAACCGAAGCACAAAATAAAATACTTGCAGACTTGGATGTTGATATATTTTGTAGTTATACAAGGAGTACTGAGAACTAGTGGTTTTGCACAAAATGTGCCTATATTTATACACCGACTACATGAGCACAAGTAGTGGGTACCCTACCCTATGCTGTAATTACATTATTCTTTCCAATAAAACTATTTATTTCAGTTTTGGTTCCCGACAGGTTTCGATCTGTACGGACGTGTCGGAATGATGACCCTGAGCCGCGATCGTGTCTGCGTTGACACACAGATGATCACGACTGTAAACCAACTTACCAATCAAATTAAAGCAAAACAAAATATAAATTAATCAGTCTTATAGCTAGTACATGATTATTAATCAAACTAGCTAGCTAAACTAGCTATACATTTATCATTGCACATATTCTGCCTAATCATTATTGTCTCGCACAAGTAGGTTTGTACAAACACTGTTACACGTCAATCAAATTTTAAAACTAGATGAGGTCGGTGTTTCCTGTCTGACTACTCAGAGAAGAAAGGCTGAAACAAACTCAGAGGTCACAGTCTCTTTTAAAGTCCAGACATACTTAATCTTGGTCAGATCATGTGACGAACTTCAATGCAAAATTTCATACTCTATTTAACCGCTTTAGGAGATTGTATTTTAGGAGAGAATTTCATGCTTCTAGACCCCAGCGGTTTAGGCTCTGCATTGGCTGTCATGCTGGGGCCACACCAACGGGAAACGCCGATAATTATCGCGATGACGGACGTTAATCGTAGGTGCAGCCACAACTTATCGCGATAATTATCGGCGTTTCCCGTTGGTGTGGCCTCGGCATCAGTGAATGAATTTATATTTTTTGTTGTGGATTTGAAAACAAAAGAGGGAGGATACCTACGTTTGTCTCTAAAGACCAAGTTACACTGCACAGACTGGAGACCGTAACCTAAGATCCTCAAGTAATGTTTTGTAGAAATTCAAGCCGCTTCCGACCTACGTGTAGGTTTCCTTTTATAAGTAGCCATTAAAATGTATTAGAAACAAACGAAATACTTAACGATGCAGCGTCATACGAAAACTTTCCAAAACTCGCCGTTCGACGTTCTCGTTATGTGCATACATACATAATTACATCTAATTTTTTTGTAGACATTCGAAGTATCCACTGTTTATATGCTCAGTGCGGCGGAATTTCGGTGAGGCCTATGTCCTGCAGTTACTGCAATAGTCTTTGTTAAAGGGAAATTTCCAACATAATCAGCCTATAATGTTCCCACTGCTGGGACACAGGCCTCCTCTCAGTGAGAGGGAGTGGGCCGTAGCTTTTTTTTTTTTGGCATTAGCTAGTAATATTATACCTAAATTCGAAAGTAATTACCTAACTCTGTTACCTTTTCACGCCTTAACCCTTTCGCGAGCATTGGCAGAATATTTGCCAAACCACTTTTTAAAAGTTGCGCCAAAATGTATGAAGTATATTGATATTGTGCAACTATAGACAGCTATATAATTAAACTTTTTCAAGCTAAAAATAGCGTTTTTATTTTTATGAGAATTAAAATAAATAATATACTTAGGTAATTAGGTGAAAACAAGGCATTGGCAACGAAAAAATTACAAATTCAATCTGGGCATTGGCAAATACTTTGCCAAATAAAAAGTCACGAACGGCCATTGGCAAAGATATTGCCGTGGCCCAAAAAAAAAGGGGGGGCTAAGCAAGGGGGGAAATCTATTAATATTGTTTTACAAATGTTATTTCACAATGTTTAGAACAAATACAACAAAATCGGAGGTGTAAATAGTATTGCTCGCGAAAGGGTTAACGGCTGAACGGATTTGGATGAAATTTCGCTCACGGATAGGACATAGGATATTTTTTATTCAGGTAGGCGATAAGTCGCGGGAAAACCAAGTTTAGTTATATATATTTTTTTTAACATCACGCCTGTATCTCCGGCAGCTGCAGACATAGGTGAATGGCACGTACACTCGCATTCAGCCAGTTGCTACTAATCGAACAAAAATCCAGAGTGAGAAATTCCTGATGGACAAACCATTGTAGTTGTACAGACGCCAGCACATCAACCTACACCTAACTGTCAAATTTTCCCAATCAACATTGAACCTTATGCTTTAGCGATAAAGTTGAAAATCTATTACAGAAATCTGACAGATTGTAGTAGGTTGATGTGCTGGCGTCTGTACATTGCCCGGTCTGAGAATCGCAGTCCCAAGCATCCAAGATCGATAGCCACGCTTGCAACAATTTTTGAAATATTTTATTTTTTTCCAGATTTTTCGACTCATCGCGTCTACAAGAGTTATTATTCATTGGACCAAGCTACGTACAGCAAAGTAACCATGTGCCATTTATAAAACTGAGGAGGTAAGGAAAGTTGACACACAGTCTGATCTCAGTCTTAATCTGTCAAAAATGTCTTTAATCTCCCTAAAATTTTGACAAGTTTTTGACATTGATTGTCGCTGAGCTGAGATGAGATTGAGACTAGATTTTGAACGTTTTTAATTACGGGAATTGGAATTCCGGTGTCGTATTATGACGTTTTAATGCCACCGAAATTCCAGTGCGAAAGAGAGACGGAACTAAAGTGCTACAAACAAGGATCATGCTTGATTGACGTTGACAGGAGAGCGCTGTTGGTAAACATTTGTGATAATGTTACGTGAAATTGTATTAAAAAACCGGTCAAGAGCGAGTCGGACTCGCGCACCGCTTTACTTGTGCACTTGTGCTGCATGACATTGCTTCTTGCCAAATTTCATGATTCTAGGTCAACGGGAAGTAGGTACCCTATAGGTTTTGATACCGGAACATAAACGCCCGTATCTTTTGATTGCGTTTACTTAGAATTTTGATTTTTTCACTGCTTCAAGGGATTGCAGCCCTGAAATATTTGATATTAATTTCAACTTGATTCGCGTTCCTGAGAAAAAGTGTCTTGACCGACGCACAGATAGACTGACAACGAAATTACTATAAGGGTTCCGTTTTACCTTTTGAGGTACGAAATTATGTCATTTTAATTACATAATTTAATTTTGTAGAGAAATTATGCAATACCTACAGAATTGCGTTATATGAATCAGGTACTAGTCTTTTAAAGCAAGGCCAATATTTGAAAAGCACAATTTCAAACTAAACTCTGCGATATTTCTTCGATCTCTAGAACATTACTAAGGTTTCTTTTAAAAATAACTAGAAAAACGGTTATGAAAACTTGTTTCACTTATCCTTTGTCGCACCTTTAACGTACTATCACGCCTATAATACCCGAAGGATTAGGCAGAAGTGTACCGACATCCTTTGACATATTGTTATTTTCAGGATACCAATCGAAAGTTTGATATATAAGAACTCGCTCAGCATGCAGAAGCTGGGCTTTATGGGATGCAGTTTGGGCACACCGAAAAATGTAAACGAGAGACAAGTAAGTAGCTAAGTTTTATTTGACCCAGGTCAGTAAGGCATACAATATTCACAGAAAACCTGAAAAAAAAACTTTTATAGTATCGTGTGCCAAAAAGGCCCAATGCAGCACAAATGTCAGGCAACTAATGCTTGATGCTGGTTTTCCACTGGACCCTATGTTACGAGGACGTCTTATGGATGTAAATTAGTGTAGTCAGCGTTGGCACGAGATGAACGATTTTACCACATTTCATAGTAAAAAGAGGTACAGACGCCAGCACATCAAGCTACCCGAAACTGTCAAATTTTCTAATCAACTTTGAACCTTATGCATTAACGATACAGTTGAAATTCTATTAAAGAAATTTGACAGATTGTAGTAGCTTGATGTGCTGGCGTCTGTACCTTCCCAAATGGTCCAGTCGATGGTAACACATTTTTAGGGTTTCATACTCGAAGGGTGCAACGGGACCCTGTTATATAAGCCTCCGCCGTCCGTCCGTCCGTCAGTCCGTCTGTTTGTCAGCGGGCTGTATCTCACGAACCGTAATAGGTAGACAGTTGAATTGTTCAGTGTATATTTCTATTGCCACTATAACAACAAATAATAAAAATGAAATAAAGTTAAAAAAGGGGTCTCCATATAAGGAACCTTGTTTTTCCGCGTTTTTGCCTTGTGGTACAAAACTCTTCGTCTGCGAGTCCGACTCGAACTTGGCTGCCTTTTTTTCTATGGGGTTTTGTATGAACTATTTCAATATGGAATTTTGGACAGGACAACGTCTGTCGGGTCAGTTAGTAGTAAAGAAATATATTCCGAACTTCAACACAATTATCAGACGTTCTAAACAGAACCTTCACTTGACAGCAAGGAGGTTGAACTATAAAGGTCATACGTCGAACTCAGAAGAACAGCTTTCTTCCTCTTGCGTCATAGACTAGTCTTGCCATTTAAAGGCTGAACCTTCGCGTTCAATGTCGGAACCACTCGAATTTGTTCTGTGTTGTTGTGAAATGGAACTGGTTCTAGGAAACACTTTATTGATAAGATCATGAAATGTCGTGGTTTTATTTAAATACCTACATATTTTTACTAGCGGTTTTCAAAATCCTTCTGTACAAAAACTTGGGAGCAGGGTAATTACCATAAGATATTGTGGCGGCATTTACATCGCCACATGCGAACTACGCAACACACTGACGACATGGGTTTATTATTAAACAAATCCAAGTACCTTGATTGTCAACAAATATTTTATTACAGCACAATTCCTTGGAACAATACTCGCGAGCGCTGAAGTTTGACTGCATCCCGAGCCCAGCGGACCAAATCCTGACAAGAGCCAACCTATGCGCGATGCAGTACACGAAAATCCGTGTAAGTATAGCTAGTTATTATACAGGTTTTAAAAAGACCATTCACGAAGCTGTCATGTACACATTCAGTACATACATCAAACTAAGTAACTTTGTGCAAAAATAATTGCTAGGTAACGACTTTTATTTTTGGTGTGAAAATTCGCTGTTTGCGGTAGTGCGCAATATAACGCATACAAAACATTGTGCTTATGTGGTGCATGCAACATTACAGGGGTCGCGGGAGTATTAATCTCGCATCGCACACGGTTTTTTACATTTTTTGAGTTCATTACTTTTTCATTACAGTCCAAAATTCGTACCGAACTGGCTTACTGCAGTTTCGCAAGTTAATTCTCACATTTCAAATCGGTCGTGTGTCGTGAACTGAACCACTAAATAATCCCCCTATGGTTACAGAAAGAAAAAAAAAACCTTTATTTGCGGTAAACATGACGCAAAAAAGAACATAAACACAAAAAAATAAGAAAAGGTTGGGGGAAACATGCGTCACATCCACGCAAAACGGCGTAGAAAACACGTAAATATGTCAAAAAATATTATTTAAGGTTCCTTACCAACTGTATTCTATTATTAAGCCGTATGCCTGTCTCTCATAGGATTACATCTATTTAACTTTAATAAGTTAATATAAAATCTTGTAAGTAAATAATATTTCTATGGTGAAACATTTCGTAATATAAATGTACATCCTATGTACCGGGTTCTGACAAATAAAATACTTTGACTTTTAACCTGATGTAATATCCTTGTTCCAGCACATCATAGCGGACATCGATCAGATAAATACGAGCGCACTGGAGACGCTATCCGGTCTCGGCAACCTCCGCTATCTGTCAATAAACATCACAAACAGGAAACTGCCGGATCCATACGATGGTATCGACTGGTTGGGTCTGGAAGACTTCTACGCGACTCCGCTGAGAGTCGCTGTTAATATTGTAAGTAATAATATAATATGGCAACCTCCACTATGTGCCAATAAACATCACGAACTAGAGACTTTCGGGCTTTTGAATACCAGTCACCACTCAAAGATCTGCGAATGACAACCGGGATCGAAGGCTTTTCGAGGCACAAGGGGTTTTGGTATATAATGAACGGTCACCCATCCACTTCGCCAAGCGTTGCTCTACCGTGTTCTTACTTAGCCACAATCCCCCCCGCACCCCCCTCCCTTACTATATTTAAGAATTGTATGTTGTTTCAGATCGGGGTGCCCTACAGGAGATTCGACGATATCATACAGAAAATTCTAGTGGAGGGAATGACACTAATATCGCTGAAAGTTATGTTTTGTAAATCTGTGAGTAATGTTGTACTTTATCTTACTTAAGTGCTTATATACACGAGCGGCACGCGACAACGGCAGAGGCAACCGCAGACGTCGACACTAGTCGGCGGAGCCGCCGACGAGTGTCGATGGCTGCAGTTGCCTTAGCTGTTGGCGCGTGCCGCTCATGTATATGAGCACTTAATAATTGCTTTTAAAAGTTAATACCCAAAAAAATATTACTTGACTGTTTAATATATTATAATAAGTTATGTTGCACATAATTTACAATTTAAATAAATTATCAACAACCCAATTAACACCTCTACAGACAAAATATTTCTTTCGGAAGGCTCTTTAACGCTGGCATTTCACTTGGCGCATTTGCCCAAATAAGTATTCGCATTTTTCTTAAAACTATATCCTATGTCCATTAAAATAAAGTATATTTTTATTTTGCGAAATAACGCAATAAATACACCAAGAGTATTGCCAGCATACGATATATTCCTCCATAAAAATAAACGTTTACATGTTTGTTACAGCTATACCACCCTCTAATATCGCACGTGTCGAGCCTCTACCAGAACACTCTGCGGGAGGTGATGTGGGTAGACAGTCCCTACGACTCGACCGACCCCTACCACCGCATCGTCAGGCCCGTGCGACACAATCAGGTAGCCATCTTGTTCGAAACTTTATGTACAGGATCTATATTCTGTAATAATCTCACTATGAAAACTTAGGCGAGGTGAGCTGTCATTCCACCTGATGCTAGGGATTAGCACTATGTATCGACAGCTCACTTTAAGCTTGCTTCACCTACGTTTTCGCGGTGAGGTTTTTACAGAATAGACCGGCTGATCTCCAAGAAAAAGTATATACGCTTCGGGAACTATCGTTTATCTTCGGAACTACGAACGCCCAAGGATGAGATCTAATATAGAGCTGTTACAAACTTACAACCATGGAAGTACTTGCCTATTTTGTGTTACTATGATCATAAAATTATAGATTAACAACTCTATGCAATCCCAAAATATTTTTCTAATTTATGAGTGACCTATGAAGGTTGCTGACCAGAATAGGTAACGCGACAGAGAGGAAACTTCATACAAACGCGCAATGATAGATGCACTACTACTAAGCGCGGCAGTAAAAAAATTAGAAGCAATGATTTATTATATCATTCACTTCGTCTGCGATCCAGGATGAAAAGAAGCCTATGTCTCTCTACAGGCCATGGCCTATCCATGTGCCAAATTTCATCCAAATCCGTTCAGCCGTTTTAGCGTGAAAACTTATCAAAACAAACAAACAAAAAAAAAATAGCTATCGAATTTATAATATTACTTTTCTATGAATACCTTTTCACATAATTTATGATATAATATTAATTTACTTTTAAATTCATGATATAAACTACCATATGAGGCCGAGATCTATAAACATCACTTAGCACTTGCTTTGACTTAGACATGTCCCCGTCTCTATCTTGCACTTGTAGTTTACCAGTTGTGCGACAGTGACAGGAATAACGCTTCCAGTATATTCGCAGTTATTTTACCTCTGAGTTTTGCATTACTGTCCAAGTCACAGTGATCTTTATTCTCATTCAAATAAGGTTGCTGTTGGGTTGCTGTCATTGACAAGTCTGTCAAAATCATTGTGATCTTTATTCACGTTACAATTAGGTTGCTGTTAGACTGTAGCCGAGATACGTGCTAACTAACGTTTATAGGTCTACTAGGCCTGAGTATAGATAAAAATGCTTAAGTACTATGTTTGTTTCACAGCCCGACACGTACGCAGAAGTGAATCCGTTCGTGTTAATGTGCTGGCAATGCTCTAATCTACAGCGGCTCGTCATACATGGTGAGTGGCCTATAATTATGAATGGCGGTGACTCTGCTATTAACCTGAAGGCCAAAAACTTTCAAATTCTAGTCGCAATCTCATCTCAGCGACAACCAATATCGAAAACTTGTCAAAAATGTAGGGAAATTAGAGGTATTTTTGACAGATTGAGACTGAGATCTCACTGTGAACGTTCTTAAAATTACGATAATTGTCTGATAACGCTTCTCACGGTTTCAATATTTTACCGGAATCCACAACCTCACGAATCTCTTATTACTAATATAGTTATATTACTAATAGATACTTTAGACAAAAAAAAATTAACTGTAGAAGAATAAAATAGATGCCATTATCTTTTTTCAATAATATGCATTTGTGTAACTGCAACGAGCATTTTCTGAAAACCAATCCGGTTTTATCTGTTCGGCTGTGGGTATCAACGAAACTATCATTCTATAATTGGCATTATTTCTAATTCCAGGTTACTGGATATGGCAATACGACGTCCTCGGCTTCGTGCGCCTGCGCAAAGATCTGCGACATCTGGAAGTGTCAGCGATATACTACAGGCAGGACAGATTCACGAACTTTATAAACACGAGCGAAGAGGGAGCCATTCGAGTGTTGAGCGGTGACTCGCCGCCACCCATCGACCCGGATCATATACATGTGAGATTACTAAACTAGCCTTGTGAACCGACATAATTCTCTTTCTGCTCATTTGCACTCCGACCCCCAAGATACAAGTCCTGCTTAGTTTGGGGTCGGGGGTCAAACCAATAAATTGTGATGTAGAAACTTATCTGTGTTTATGGAAAATTACTGTTTTTTTTTTGAGGAATTAATTAAAAAGGAAAGGAAAAATTACTGTCTGTCATCATCTTTTCTTTTTGCCAATAAAACATTTTTTTAAATGGTTCTATTGTATATAACCAGTAGGTTAGATTACACAACCTTTTAATCATAATTGGTGAATCTTTACCGAAGTGATGGGTCTGAATATTCAGGGTGAGTTTTTGAGACGGGGCCAGTAAGGGTTAGCGGTAAAAATTTGCTGTCCCAACCATTTTGACTGTGTAGGTATTGCACGTTTCACGCTTAGGCTAGTATCACGTGCTGAATTAATTGTTAAATTTTGCGTGTCCATGTCCTTGCCACCGTGTATAATAGAATAGAATAGCATAACTCTTTGTCGATGACACTCTCCATTCGGGCGACTACATTTCTAGCCTTCTACATGTCTCTTAGAGTGAGACTCTCATGTTTTGCAAGCATATGGGGGCTAAGATGAACAGCGACCGTGTAATTTGGTTGCAGGAGGTGAACGAGTTCACGGAGTACCCGTGGCTGCCGACGCGCTGGGCCGAGCTGCACCCGGCGCTGCGCGCGCGCGGCACGGGCCTGCAGCGCGCCGACTACGTGCTGGGGCAGGTGCGCGCGCCCGTCGGCATGTGCGAAGGATCGCGTAAGTCACTTTTTTTAAATCTAATAGAAGATATTTGAATATTGTGAAGTACTAACACAGAAATTAGTATTATTAGTTTATATTGATATTTATTGTCGATTGTTGTCTTACCACTTCCCCGCGAACGACGTCGCGGGCAGAAGCTAGTAAAATAATAATGTTATGGTTGTATATCTTGAAAATTCAAAATTTCCTATTTATTACGCCTAGATAGGATTTCAATTTCAAATTCAACATAATGGGTTAAATTCAGATTCGAATAGAATCAAAATATCATTTAAGCTTGCTTATGAACAGACGCCAGCACATCATGCTACCCGAAAGTGTCAAATTTTCCCAATCAACCTTGAACCTTGTGCTTTAGCGATACAGTTGAAAATCTATTAAATAAATTTGACAGATTCGAGTAGCTTGATGTGCTGGCGTCTGTACAAAAATGCACCCTAACTGTGAAACTGTAAGTTTATATTATCTAATTATTGGCACAGGTCTACCTAACAACGATTGGTGAACTGCTACAACGGAATACGGAAGACTCATATCTGCTAAGTATTACATTTCGATATAACACCTTGTGATAATTGGAATAAAGTCGAAATTACGGTAAAGGGAGGGTATTGGATCAGTCTAAGTTGGATTACTACTTAAGAAAAAGCGTTTGATGCTCTTTACTTTTACTCTTGACTGATTTTTCGAGCATTTGCATATCATTTGACAAATATAACATATTTTTTGTTATACTACTTAACTATTTATTTTGAATGTTGTTCGAATACAAAAAAAAGTGGAATCTCACACAGTATTAAAACAAAAAATAATCCAATTTAGATGAATCCTAAAAAGTTTGATAGAAAAGATATACAACCGGTATAACGAGTTGCTTTCAATAATATTGATGAAGCAACGAACAACAAAAATAAAAAATATGTTCTACAAATAATTCTACGCTATAAATGTTGGAAGTAACTAACGACTTTAGATAAACAAAAACAAAAAAGGCATGGGTTTCTAAGATTTATAGTTTCTTTATATCTTTAATATTATACCCGTAGTTGTAGGGAAAATATAAAAAGTATAAAAAAAATGTTTTTTGCTCTGTAAATGTAAAGTTTATCGAATTTAGAGCCGAACGTTTGATCAACTCAAAATTGACGGCCTAAAGTTGTCGGGGAAATCTCTTTACTTGACGAAATGTGTCAATAATAATCATTACTTCCTAGGTGTAAAAGCAATGATATTATAAGTAAAAGGTACGTATAGTTTATACGCGCTCCGCAAGTGGCACTTCAAAACTTGGCTAATTAGCCTAGTTACGTATCGCTTTGTCTCTTTTTCACTCCCGATAATTACGACATGCCGTCCTGCTTCCACGTGTCATCTAATAGTATGACATTGTGTCGTTTTTGAGGATCGAATGTTGACTAGGTAACCTATGATCAGCCTATGATGTTCCCACTGCCGGGACACAGGCTTCCTCTCTTTGAGTGGGCTGTAGTCCACCACGCGGGCCCAGTGCGGGTTGGTAATGTCACATGATGAACCTATCTACCTGTTTTTACTTGTGATATCATTGTGTAAAAGTATTAAAAAGTATATCTTATATGAATATGGTCGCATATCTAATATCTGTTACCAAAATGCAAGCGATCTGTTTACATTTATAATTATTCCGGATGATTCTTTTTTACCGTCTGGAAAATAATTTGGCGTGCTGTGCAAGTGGAATAGAGGCCATACACGAGAATATTTGCTTAGTACCATTGAGATTGTAAAAGTTCAGAATATAAATTCCGCGCATTTAGTAGGGTGCGCATGATTTGAATTTCCATATTTCTTAATCATTTTTAATTAGTAATTAGTATTTAAAATATGTAGTATTTCTTGATAGATCAATTGCTTTCTATGTTATTGAAAAATAAAATATTAAATATCTATGCCATATGGCTTCTACTCCGTTCACCGTTATACCTAATTTTTTTCAAAGACGGTATAAAAGTCAACCGGTATACCACTGATGTCAGTATTTAAGGCGGTGTTAGAACGATGCGCGGGCGCACTGTTAAACATTTACAAATATATAAACTTTTATTAGCAAAATTATAAATATTGCTTCTGTGATCTCTTTATGCGCGCCGTAGTATTCATTTGTTTTCTTCCACTGCTTTAGTGTCGGTTACACGATGAGAGTTTCTCTACTCAAATAGGCGATTGTTTAAAGGAGATTAGAACTTGATGACTCGTTTAAACTGTTCGTACGATCTTGAGTGGTGAGCATCGCCTCGCTTTTAGAAATTGGTAGCGTCTGTGGAAACAATACGAGCCATTCTTCAACGAGACGCCATGGCGGCGCAGCCAGCACCCTAATTGCGTGACACACTATCAATCACAATCTGAATGCATTGCTTCATATATTCGATAAAACTGTCTGCTCAACAACGTAAATAACGCAATGAATGTTGTTGAACTATGAAAATGAAAACTATTGCTACTTATAATGTGTTACGCAATTGCCGCACTGGTCGCGTCGCCAACCACATGTATGGTTGGCTGCATAACCAAGCGGACGTCAGGTGAGCCAC
The DNA here is from genome assembly GCA_914767645.1 of Hydraecia micacea. Taxonomy (NCBI): domain Eukaryota; kingdom Metazoa; phylum Arthropoda; class Insecta; order Lepidoptera; family Noctuidae; genus Hydraecia; species Hydraecia micacea. The sequence goes on along the minus strand of OU611799.1, from coordinate 5,153,984 downwards.
CCACTATTTTTAACTGTACACATATAGTTGACAGCGCGACCTGGCCTCGTCGCCATGGCGTCCCGGTGAGGTATGGCTCTAAATCGGATTTCGAGTTGCCAAATCGCAGATCGAGAAATTCGCTGAGCGAGTCTCGAATGATACATACATATAATCATATTCGAGCTTTTCTTTCTCGCCAGCAGATTATCGCCTTCTAGTATCGCATGGACACACTCGCTAACTCGACCGTCGAGTAACTCTCCTCTTGTAAACGAGGCTCTAACTAAGTACCTGATCAAAAGTACTGGTTTCAGAGGTATACCAATTGTTTTTTTACATACTTTCGAAATTATTCAGTATCGATTAACAGAAAAAGTTCCTGATTCAAATATAAAATACGGCATGATTATAATTTTTAATGAAACAATTTATTATAAATGATTTATTCACAATCACTGGTGTATTTAGATGTGTTAAAAATATCAACATGCTGTAAATAAGCTCTAAGTGTAGAATTCTCTCTAATAAGTATTAACAGAATTGTTTTTTCTGTAATAATAATAATATTGTGTAAAAGACGTTATTGTACTATAAAAGACGAACAGACAAAGTTTATACCAAAATTCTAATCAGAGATATTGTAATCATATTTATAAGACATTTACTTATATTATGGTTCTTTAACACCAGTCGTTTTATCGTTGTTTTCCATCACGCATTATGTCATCATCTGCCTAGCCTTTTCCCAACTATGTTGGGGTCGGCTTCCAGTCTAACCGGATGCAGCTGAATCCATCACGCATTATGTCTGAAGGAAAATTCCCGTAATTAAAAACGTTCAAAACCAGTCGCAATCTCATTTCAGCGAAAATCAATGTCAAAAATGCAGGGAAATTAGAGATATTTTTGACACATTGAGACTGAGATTAGACTGTGAACGTTCTTAAAATTACGATAATTGTCCCTCTGGCCGTCTATTCCGTAAAAATCTCACCGTAAAAACTTAAGGGAAATAATAATAATAATATAAAAAACTGTGGTACTGTCTGTTACAATAAATATAATTTCACAATTTAGGAATAAATCGTAAAGAGAACACCCGCTCCGATGTCGCGAAATCTCCTAAAGATCGGTAAAAATAGAAAAAGTAATTGTGTCTCATTAGTGACAGTTGAGCTCATGACAATTAACGCTAGGGATTGACATTGACACTTTTGACAGCTCACGTCACCTAAGTTTTCACGGTAAGGTTGTTACAAAATAGGTCGGTTGAATGGCCATGGCTGACCTATCGCATTTTTTGTATAAAATATTATAATTGACTAGTTCTAGCGGTAAAACGACTTGTGTTAACACCCCATGATACTACCCCACCTTGTCTAAAAAGAACATTTAACCATTTGATTCGATAAAGATTTGCTTTAATTTTGTTTCCTTAGTAATAGAACTGTACTAATATAGGTAACATAGAGAAAGGCCGAATGATATGTTTACTGGCAATATCTCTCAAAAAATCGCGAATTTATCATGTAGTTGTAATAATTGCAATGTTAGAGAAAAAAGTTTTTTAATTAACGTCACAGTTGCAATGAAACCTGCAAAGAGTTATTATTCAAATTTAGATCTGTTTAATTATATTGTTAGAAGATTTTATAAAATTTTTGATAAACATTCCTAAGAGCGAATTTCACCATTAAAACTGAACGCGATCAGTACAGCTAAAACGAGTTCAAGAGCAGCTGTCAGTGTCATTATTGTTTAGATGTGTTAATCGCGTTTCGATCGCGAAATTAGCTCAGAATCAAAGATAGTTTTTATTACAAGTTATTGAACGCTCACATTCTTATTTAATGCGATAAAAGACAATACAAAACTTATTAAATCTAAAAAGTATTATCACAAGCAGGTTTGATTACAGCTTCGACAGTCTCCACGCGCCAAAATCGAAGTCGCCGAACTACAAATCGCACAAAACTTACATCATAGCGACATTGACCAAACATAGAACAATTTTTGCGAGTCATACGTACTTTTGGTGTGATGTAAAGTGAAAATGATAATAAATACTCTTTCGAACTCCTAACTCAATCTACCTTGCAAATTCATGTGAGGTAAAAAGGCCTAAAACATGAAAATAGTAACGAATCAAAGAAAAAGTTTTTATGCAGTTTTGATGCCGACTTACTGGCCATCATTCTGGTGTCGCCATTGTTCCGAATTTGCATTCACGACCATTTAAAAATGTATAAGTAGACTTCTCTATAAAAAGTGCAGGGTGGCTTGATTCAGGAGTCCGGGGAGTATAAACGGGCGTTAAACATCTATCTAGTCAAGGGACCCGTAGAAAATTGTACATATAGAACAGATGATAACCAACGGGTTCACGAACATTGCACAAAACGAATAACAAAGTATTACAAATACATAATGTATATCAACGTAGAGCTTTAAGCGAACATTCGCGATACTGTATAAAATACAGTGATTTTTATTATACAAGTGCCACTGCGAATAAGCTGTAAACAAGGTTGAGAATGTATCAAAAGACAAACGAATATAGGAATATTTTATTAGTGAATGTAGACAGACTATTGAACCAATGCAGCTAGAATCTAGATTAAACAAAATATTGAATATGCATTTTTAAAAGATTGACGAGACAGTAGTTTGCTGTGACGAAAAGCGTTTTTACAATTAAGAGTAACGATTAGAACGAACGATACATAAAATTCGACGTCATGGGCGTGACTTGGTTCAAAATTTCGGACGATTACATATTATATATATATATATATATACGTAATCGTCGGGTTTCATCGATTTCGGTGAGGGATAACTTTGACAAAGTTTCGTTTTATGGTTGTTTTTTCACTAAACTGACATTCTGAACTCAATATCGATACTAACAATGTGTGGTAAACATATTTACATACCAAACCATACTATATTCGAGCCAGGAATTTCAGATAATTTTCAAGTTATAGAACAAACTTGACAAAGTTCAAATTCCATTGCCACCAAAAACTTATTAGGACCTTTTTGTTACAAATGGTCACTCAACAATCAACTTAGAATACATTTCACTAAAGTAGATAACTGATTAAGTGGCGATGGAATGTAAATTATCTGAGATTATGAACAGTGCTATACATTATTATGTTCTATACATTAAATGTTTTATTGGGGGTTCCCAAGTTGCGCCTATGTTCGTAAATTCGCGATAAACCTTCACAATATCCCGATGAAGTGACAAAATGCTCCGTCCCCAATCATATTCAAATGCATTTGAAAGCATAGACTGACACCGCTCGTTCACCGAATGTAGATGCAGGATTCGACGAACCTAAATAAATCTCTATTTAAAACCGCTGCCGTTCTATGACAACTTAATTTAACTTATTTTTAGCCCCTCTTTCTAACAAGCCTGATCATTAGTTTTAATGATTAAATTAACAAATTTTTCTTAATTATAATTCAAAATGTTTACCTATATAAAACACAGTAAATATAATAAAAAATCAGGCTTCCAGAATAGGTATTATTAATATTATTATCCTAATTAAAAATCCGATTGTTATAATCAAAATTATAAATCGAAGTTAATGATAATCTCAAATATATAGTCACGCACAATCTTTGAGAAAGAATAACGAACAAAAAGACAAAAACTCTCACACATGCCTTTATAGTATAACACGTTACTACTATAAACATTCGAAATTCCATAATATTTTCAATTTTAGATTATATATTAGTATAGGTAAGTCTTGTTTGATTGGGACAGTGTTATAAAAATAGGTATAATCTTTATTTCGAGCAACCTCATTTTCGGGTTAGTTGTTATTAAGAAAATCTATGTTCTTAAAGCTTAAGTGTTAAGCTTTGTTTTCCTAAGAAAACGACGAACGGTCACACAATAACGGCTGTCCAAATACAGCCTTTCTGACACCTTAATGTCAAATACTGGTCAAAATGACAGATTTTTATGACGGCCACCGCTATTCTAGGAATCCGTAGCTTTAGGCCCTTTGTCTACGACGCTACTCAATAATAACAAGTTACAAACTCAAATCTCTAATGAGTAGCCAGAATGTCCCAGCACTAGTATGTCAATGGCGGTACGTAGACGCCGCAACCAATCACAAACTAGTCAATAACTCGTTAGTAAGTCGCGTAAGGGTTCCATAAGATATTTGGGAACATTTCTCCTACAGGCTGCCTATGTAAAAGGTTTCCAAAAATGCTGTTATCAGCATCACCTTTACGCCTGCAGTATAGTACTCACGAAGAGACGCGCGCTTTACTTGTGGTTACCAAGTGTAAAAACACGTTGCGACGTTATGCTGTGCTGACGCTACTCGTCTTCACGCAAACATTCACAACGCTTTTGTATACTTTGTTACCACAAGTAAAGGGCGCGTCGCTTAGAGAAATAAAAATACTGTACAAACCTGCGGGCTATCATATTTACGTGTACGAACCGTACGTGCGGAACCCTTCGTTCCCTCTCAATATGAGTGATTATATACTTCCAAATATCTTCCTTGACATGAATGATAGAACTATTTGCAAATGTTTTAATGTCAATAAAATAAAAATTGCAATAGAAGCTCTCTAAATTGTATTAAAGACGAGCCAGTTCTCTTGTAAGATACTTTAGATACTCATGAATAATTTTTTTTCCTACTAAAATGAGTAATCAATTACGCCATGAAATATCTCCTGTCCCAATTGAACAAGGCCAATAGGCCAATATAAGAGGCCAATAAAATTATCGCTTCAAATAGTTTGTAGTACTAAGTACTCTTTAAACTTAGAGCACGATAAAATTATATTAAAAAAAAAATGTTTAAATAATTTCCGTCAAATATTTTTTATGACATTTATAAAAGTTCGAATGCGTATGAACATAATTTGTAAGGCAACGAAGAGACTTACCAACATACATTCCCTGAGACTGAGAATTGCATAGAAGAGGCTAAGATCATAATAACAACGTTATAAATATTAAAAACAAAATAATATTAAGAATTCAGATCGTATGGACAAGAGGGACTGGAAGAAGTGGTCGTTCAAACTGCACCTTTAATGCGTAATACACTTTTTATCAAAATCCGAATGACTTCGACGGAAGTTCATAATCCATTGCTTCATATTTTTGTAAAGTTCGCCGGCACGAACACTTTAATAACGCAATGAATAATGTTGAATTATCAAAATGAATAGCATTATAATTAGTAGCTTTTGTACCAAATCATCCCAGACCTACAAAAATTTAACATGGGTATGTATCTACCATGAATACATCTATCGCTGACATGTGTTTATAAAAAAATACCGCGGACTCCTAGTGTGGTCGTATTTGAATTAAATTCCAAATGCGGTCCACGCCTATAGGTAGTATGTTCGAAATAAAGGGATGCCAAAGAGCACTAGAAACTTTCTCGTGTGTGTTGAAGTGCTAACGCGAATAGAGACACATTTTAAATGTTCAAAGTCAAATCATTCATTCCTAGTAGGCCAGTAAAAGGCACTTTTGTACGTCAAAATACAAGAAAATAGAATTGATTCTAGTTGCGCCTTTCAAAAAGTAGTTTCGCATGGATAAGAAGGGCAAGAAACTCCATTTTATATCCAGCAGTTTGACGACGAAGAACTTTCTTTTAACTTTTGTTCCTACGGTCTGATATTAAGAACTATATGACAACACAAATCGAGTGTTTATTTTTGATTGTGGCCATATCGTCACGTGTTGTACTAAAACAATAACTGAGCATCTTATTCATTCCCGCCTCTTAGTTTATACAACATTATTATTTAACTCTGTCCTAGAATGAATCTCTTTTGTACGTGATAATAATAATACTTACAAAAAAAATGGAAGGTGCGACGAATTACATTCAACCTTTTGACTTGCTCAATACTTTATTATAGAACGTATTAAATATTGTGATCGAAAATATCTAAATCGTTTATATTATACTGCCGAAACAGCTGTAAAATATTCTGCTCAGATAATATTTTTTTATAGCAGAGTATACTAACGCTAGAGATGCTGTACAAGTTGAATGAGAAGTATCGATATAATCGGCACTATAATATAAATTGTTAACAAATAATCGAAAACAACAACCTCAAAATTTATTGTAATGGATTTAAAATCCTCCATCTTTATAATATTAATATTTGACCTTCCTAACCAGAGATTGTCTGGTAACAAAAAAATATTTACAAAGTAATATTAACCGTATTTTAATGAGGACAGAGTTCAAATAGCAATTTTTATACCACCAAGACTCAATAAGGCTGTGAAACAACTGAGATCGGTTTGGCATCTTATGATGAACAAATATCAATTTATATAATAGGGAATAATCATTGTAACATATTATCTTACACGGAGAGTTAAAAACTCTGACATTTGTTACTGAAAAATGCCATTTATATACAGCGGGTATTATTTTTAATATAAATAGAAAATAATGAGTGTTAAATCATCCCAAAAATGGGTTATAGTTCGCCTCAGAATTTGTAACTTTTCGTGTACTTATGCGAACATAATGCGATTTCATTCAGCACTCTTGTACTGACGGTGTTTTAGAAGTACTTGCCATAGAAAAGTAGTGATGGAAATCGCATTCTGTAGCATTCTATCGCTAAACCGAATTGCCTAGAATTAGACGAATTGTTTGTACTTATCCATCTAATAGTGATAATTAAAGGGAATGTCGACGGAGGGGGGGGGGGGGGGAGAAGTGATATAATAGTTGTGTGTAAGGTCCTTCCTTTTGTTTTTTTTTCTTTAATGATGGTTTTTGTTATCGTTGAACGGACCTTCAATATTTTTATCTATATTGAGAGTCTATTTGAGTTTGAAATATTGAAATTTCTGTGTCTTTGAATGGTGTGTCAAAAGTTATACAATTAAATAATTAATTATATTTATTAATTTAATTATTTTAAATTAATAAATATTATAAGTCTATGTATATGTCTAAGTAATGTTTTCAGATTTAATCGTTTATATGGAATGTGTAATTGCATAGCTTTTGCATGAAAATAATAAATTGAATAATGAATATTTTAATATTCTATGACTTGTAGTGATGTACCTTGTCGCCTCTCCACCGCTTTTATTGTTAATGTAGGCAAACTTCTGTGTAATATGTATGTAAAGTATACAAATTCATAGATGTTATAACATTTTCTAAACTAAAATTTCGACATGTTTTGACAGTCATACTTACTTTTTCATCGCCACTGCCTTTAAGTTATTAAAGAACTATACAATATATAAATATAAAAAACACGTTAACTAATCTTTATTTTAAACAAGAAAGTATGCTAATAATACTTTTGACAAATGCTAGATTATTCGTGTCTTGTCAATACATGTGAAATAGCACCGGGAGGCCCGTACTTACTATAGAATGAACATTCTGTATGTGTATCTGTTCTATATTATATGTATTTCACGATTAAATAAATATTCATATGTGTAGTAGTTATATTTTGTTTCATTTCATCATCAGCCTATAATGTTCCCACTGCTGGGACACAAGAGTGAGAGGGAGTGGGCCGTAATCCACCACGCGGGCCCAGTGCAGGTTGGTGGATGTCACATGTCTTAATTTTTGGTTCTAGGACGTAAAGTACCTGCCTGGGTTCGAACCTACGACCTATAACTCGTAAGTCGTGTCCGTTTCACTGGGCCACCACTGCTCCTTGTTTCATTTAATTCGGCGAAAATCCCAACGACGTTTCGTTATTGACATAATATAGAATTTGTAACAGTACTGGTAGGGGAGCCCAGAGGGTTTTTGAGCAAGCATATGCAAATATTTGCTCTAGGATCATTAACCAGGGAGAAAACAGAGGAATGCGTTTGGATGGAGCTAACCCCAACGACCAAGTGACCACGTTACCTCTCTTAACGTCGTGGTAGGGGTGGGAATTACGTACTTCCGATATACGTTTGGATTTATTAAAATCCATACAGGATATTGGCGCTAGGCCACTAGGGTCACAGTATACTTCCTTACGACTTGTCAAAAAAGTAAGGAAGCTAAATCCTTATTGCCAATACATAAATTCACTCACTCGAACAGCTCTTAGTTAGAACTTAGAAGTCATGTCAGGTGAATGGACGAACAAAAATACATTAATAAAGTTACCTCATAGTAATTGATTATACTTACTACAAAATCGATTATCATTGTTATGCCACCAAGTTTCATAATGCTAATTTCACATTTATCTCGAAAAAAAAACTCATTGAAAGCGACCGCTGGCATTCAACCAGTGCAAAAAATATACTAAAGAGGATTATTATCGGGAAGGTGAGACTGTCTGTATCTTTAGTTCGATTTTCATTTCAAAACAAGCGTTCTGATGGTAAGTAGTCACTGCCGCTTCTGCAATACCAGAAGCTTCACAGATCAGCATCCTAATTGCGTAACACACTGTCAATCTCAATCTGAATTATTTTGAAGGATTACCTAATCCATCCATACTAATATTATAAATGCGAAAGTGGATCTGTCTGTTACCTCTTCACGCTTAAACCGCTGAACCGATTTAGATGAAATTTGGTATAGACGAGTCTCGGGAAAGGACATAGGATACTTTTTATCCCAATATTCCCACGGGATAGTCGCTCCATGTAAAATACTGGTACTCCGCTACATCCGGTTAGACTGGAAGCTGACCCCAAACACATTTGGAAAAAAGCAAGGCCAATAAATTTCATAATAGCGGTGAATATGTTGGTATTTAGCTAAAATTTGGTATAGAGATAGTTTGAGTCCCGGGAAAGGACATAGGATACTTTTTATCCCGATATTCCCGCGGGATCGAGACTTATGCGGGTGAAACCGCGGGGTCGCGGGGCGCTGCAAGTTTTTTCATATATTCGAAAAACAACTTGTTTGCTCAACAACATAAATAACGCAATGAATGTTGTTGAACTGTCAAAATGAAAGCCATTGCTATTAATGTGTTCCGCAATTACCCCGTCGTTGTCATTCCTGAGACAAAGCTGAAACGTCTCGTCTCATGTGCCTGTAATTACACTGGCGTCCGTCGGCTGTAGTCTTCGAACAGGAACTTCGCCAGTTTTTTAAAAATCCCATGTAAAAGGAGGCGAGCATAATATTACATTGGAGCAGGAGCATTGGTGGCCCAGTCCCTCTCACTGAGAGTAATAAGCCTGTGTCCCAGCAGTGGGAACATTATGGGCTGATTATGCTTATGCCTATTCCATTAGTTGAGCACCAATCCAGTATCAGAGTTCATATAATCATAATCAGCCTATACTGTTCCCACTGCTGGGACATAGGCCTCCTATCTGAGAGGGAGTGGGCTATAATCTACCACGCGGGCCCAGTGCGAGTTGGTAGATGTCACATGTCTTCGAGTTTTTGGTTCTAGGACATGCCGGTTTCCTCACGATATTTTCCTTCACCGTTTTGAGAGCAGTGGTGATGAAATAATTTACATAAAGTAAAGCGCCTGTCTGGGTTCGAACCTACGACCTACAAACTCGTAAGTCGCGGCCATTACCTGCACTGCTCGCCGTGTATCAGAGTTGCTACTGAGAAATTGTTAAATTAAAAAGCCCAATAACACTTGCCCCGACCGGGGAATCGGACCCAGAAACCATAAACAGCTTTATTAAAGTTTCGGCAAAATCAGCTTCCGACGATTACATTTCGTAATTCCATTGTTTTAACTTTTAATAACGGGTAGGCGTGTCACTGGCAGCTATCAAAACCTCGAGTATGTCAAGATGAGTCAACGGCGTGAATGTAATCTTCATTACGTGATGTTATGCGCCCACTAAACACAGGTTAAGGTTATAATATACAGTTATTAACTGAGAATGTGTGTAGAGACAGTTTGTGGGTTGATTTTTTCAATTAATCTTCAAATGTACCTATGTATTGTCAAAATCAAGGATGGAGGATTGTATTGTATCAAGAATATCTATCGATTCGGCGGCGTATCTCTGTCTCAACACAATTTGCCGTCACAACACCCTGATTTTCTGCCTTTCGCTTCGAGTTAACAAACTTCTCCAGGTCGTCTGTCCATTAGCCAGATTGAGCGTGTAAGGAGTTCTGTGAAGGTGGTAAGCTTTCATTACTATCTAAATCATTAATTAGATCTACTTTTGTTTTAAAATCACAATGCGAAATTCGGCAACAAAATGAATCGAAATTCTGGGCTCTCAGTTCGAGTACACAGGATTCGGAATTGAACTGTGGGTTTATGTTTATCGCTAAATTATTTTAGCGTTTTGTGGCATAACCGGGCCCAAGTCATGGCTCTGCGGAATAACACCATAGTTCATGAAACAATAGTACCTATGCCCTTTGGTTTTCAAGGAGCTAAGTACAGACGCCAGCACATCAAGCTACCCGAAACTGTCAAATTAAGTTTCCCAATAAACTTTGAACCTTATGCTTTAGCGATGAAGTTGAAAATCTATCAAAGAAATTTGACAGAATGTAGTAGCTTGATGTGCTGGCGTCTGTACATAGGTACACGTTTACACGACCAGAATAAATGTACGTCGAAGATGCTCCCATGATAGTAGGTAAGTATTTGAAAAGGAGAGATGTGTGTGTCGCTTTCGCTTTTAGACTATAGGGGAAAGTCCAAACGGTATCTACTAGTACGTAGATCACAGGTAGATACTGAATATGTGGGTACCTACGCACAGCAGGAAAACACGTAGCGACAATAATATTGTGTCGACTTGAAACCGTTAATGGTAAACTGTGTTAGCATTACTAAGCAAAGAAGAATGCTTCCTATTGCATGAACTACTGTTGATAGAGGAAGTCCAGGTATACTTTTTTGAGATTAGATGCAGGAATATGGATTTACCTACGTAGGAACCAAAAATACTATACGAACGGGTTTTCCGGTTATCCACCCCAAAAAAAAAACACCGTTTATCCAACTAGGCCTAAAACGTGGTTTCTCGGACATGCGTTTCTGCGTATCCATCTAGGGTGGGCTGCGGATATGGGTGCGTTTTTTTTGGAGTGGATAAACGGAATAACCGCTTCGATAGTGTAAAGTGAGTGTATATTTACTACCAATTTAAAATGCCCGTATATTCAAATTACAATTGCTATTCTTTGACAGTTGAATGAAATGTCTATAACACGTCGAATTGAGGTAGGGTGTCAATTTGCATAGTTCGCCGTCAGTATTAAATCCTCAATGAACGAAACCCATTGCTATTTATCGGGGACAATAGCAAACCCCTTGTAAAAGTTATCCTAACAAGTAAACTTAATTCAGAATCCTTGAGAATTAAAGCTTGTGCTACTTCAATTGATTCAAAGTACGTGTACCCAGTCCTTGCAAGTACGTGCCTCTACCAACCAAGCATCCGTCCTACTGAGCCATTCGCTAAAGTAAAAGTATGTCCCATTCTAGTTACGAGTACTATGTAATACACACGACATAAGCAAGACAAATCCCACGGTAAATCACTTCAAAAGTGAAGATTAATGTTTTCTTATACACAAGGCTCTTCGTTCTATGTAACTATGTCCTACAATCGCTTTGTCTCTTTCTTTATTAGGTGTTAGATGAGGATGGGAGATCTATTGTTTTATAGTCGTGGGAAATCTACTGAGTCATTGCTCTGCTTGTAAGGAAAACGACCCTCGGAGTACTATGTATAGAATCAAAGATTGTCGTTTTCCTGCAATTGATAAGATACATAAAAGAATTATGTTTACAAAAGGTAAATAAATTATGTATTTTTCTCAGCAAATGTCACTAACGGTTAGGTTATAGTTTATCTCGTATCGCATCAGTCCCTTGCAGTTTTTGTTAGATGCAGTCATGTAAAATAAATAATACCTAAGCTTGTTAGTTTTTCGCTCTTCAAATATAATTACGTAAGCCATGATGAGGCCTATGTCCAGCAGTGGACGTCTTTCGGCTGAAATGATGATGATGGGGCTTGTGGCTAAGTAATAACAGCCGCATGGGTCGAATGATCAGGTTAAGCCCCGACCGGCTGTCATTCGTGGATCTTTGACAGTCGTTACGGGACGTCAGAAGTCCGAAAGTCTGACAACCAGTCTTACCAAGGGGTATCGTATTACCCAGTAACTGGGTTGTGGAGGTCAGATAGGCAGTCGCTTCATGTAAAATAATGGTATTCAGCTGCATCCGGTTAGACTGGATGCCGACCCTAACTTAGTTGGGAAAAAGCTAGGCAGATGATGAAGATGAAGCCATGATGAAGAGGGCAGTGGTGGCCTATAGTAATAACGGCCCCGACTTCCGAGTTGTAGTCGTGGGTTCAAACCCAGTCAGGCGGTTTGCTTTGTCTGATTTAATTCATAACGCTCTCAAAACGGTGAAGGAACATCGTGAGGAAATCGGCATGTCCTAGAACAAAACATTCAAAGACATCGTGACATCTACCAACCCGCACTGGGCCCGCGTGGTAGATTATAGCCCACTCCCTCTCACTGCACTGTGCACTGTGTGTGTGGCACTGTTCACACTGCTAGGACACAGGCCTGTATGAAGACATTCCCCTTTCGTTTTTCGAGTTTTTGATCCAATCCCATAAATCTTGGTCAGTGACCAATTGGGTCCGATTTAAGGATCAGACCGAAGTAACTCCGTTTATTGCAATCTTCAGTCTAGTCACTCTTAGCCCCCATGACTTACCAGTCTGCAATGGATCGTCTCGTGTCGCCATTGGGTACCAAAGCTAGTATACTTACTAGTTAGCTAGCTAACTTGATTCTAAACTTACTGCTGGGGAGTTTGTTCCGCCATTTCTTCTTCCCAGCAAAAGCACTAGGAAGTGGCGAAGGGCGGGCGTTTTCAGGGATTGTCTTATGTAATTTTGACGTTCGAAAAGTGCTGATTCTCAGCCTAGTTTGAATAAATGACTGCATTTGATTTTGATTTGACTAGTATAGAATCAAGTTTTTATAACTGAAATGAGTTTGTTGCGCCAATTCTTCTTCCCAGCAAAAGCCCTAGAAACTGGTAAAGGGCGAGCGTTTTGTGAGACTATCTTATGTAACTCTGACTCTCTGACATTCGAAAAGTGCTGATTCTCATCCTAATTTGAATAAATGACGTTTATTTTGAAAGCAGGATTTAAGCGGTGTCCCTTCCTGCAAATCACAGGGGAAGTATACATGACTTTGTTGCCAATATTTTTGTCAATTTTAACTATCTTATACATACTCATAGGATCATCCAAAGATGGTCAGACTTATTTATTTATTTAATACTTTAAGCACAAAAATGTACAGAGGCGGACTTAATGCAATAGGCCTTTTCTACCAGTCAACCTTTGGGTGATGCAGAGACAAACAGTGGTAGGTGCAATCATGAACATTCAGGAATAAATATTTTAAATATAAAGGTACGCATAAACTTATAAAAACTATGAATATAATATATACCTAATTACATATAAATATAAGCATAAATAAATATACATAAATACACGAATATACTTACTAAAAAGAAATAAGACAAACAATGAGAAAATATTACCGTTGTGATGATATTGCCAGCTTCTTACCTATCTATTTGGTTTTAGATTTACATAGGTCAAGAACACAAGTCACCAGCTGTTTCCAACAGGTTTCCAGAATGATCAAAACTAGAGTATAACAGCTATCAAGCACAATTGAACCTCTTGCCTCAGTAAATGATTCACTGATAGAATACTAACCAGCGAGGCACAACGGTCTTGCTATAAATCAAACTGTTGCCATTTTTATTGCAAATGTATGTTTATGTATGAACTAACATAAATGGGTGTGCCATGACGGCGTCACTTTGTCTGCATTATGGTTTTCTATGTAGGGAGTGGTGCTGACTATAGGCCGACCGCTTAACTTAGACGTTGCCTGAGGTAGCTGCGTGATGCGGGAGGGGTGATAGTTGTCACAAGCTGATGAATCACTGAGCTCTCGCATCACCTCGCTGCTACCTCAAGTAACGTCTCAGTTAAGCTGTCGGCCTATAATAGGTACCTTCTAGACGTATAGGTAAATAACCTGTGACTGCTTTCGCATACAAATCTCCCTCAAAAGGGAAAGGTTCGAGAGCGTCTCACGTGCATATACTTTTCAGTTCAGTCCTTTTCAGCTTCTCAGTCCTAAGAAATCTTCTTGAATTTACGTTTATATCTTGGGTTAAATGAATTGCATGTTGCTGTATAAATTTGGGTAAAGTTGGGCGGGTTTAAAGCAGTGCTATAAAGTTAGTCGCTATTTTTTAATTACTTTACGAAACATAGTTCGTTAAAATACACTATAATTGAAGACAAAAAGCCAGTAGGTAGGTAATTCTTAGTATTGGTAATTATTTATTTATTCATTTATTTAAAAGAAAAGTTTACAGTGCTTACGAAAAAATCACTTATATTTTAGTAGCCAAAACTATAGGAAAAAAAAACAAACAAAACAGATTTGGAACCATTGAAGTAGATTCCATTACAAGCAATCTGCACTAACTTATCATTATAGAAATAGCATCCATTTCAGTCGCGCAACACCTAGTAATATCGGTCGCTTTCGCTGCGTTCACAAAGCATTCCGAACCGACACTTGTAGATCAATAATTACAAAACTGAAACACTGGACGCTCCATTTAGATCAAAGTAATTCAGCGCGCGATTGCATTCAATGATAAATTAATGAACAAAATATTGCGCCATGCATTTGCATAGTCAACCTGTTAGTATACGTCATTTGACATATACGTTCCCGCGCTTCAAACGCCAATCAGCAGCCAGTATCGCGTTGAATGCGTGCGCGAGCGCGCGTTCCACTTTCAAATTTAAAATCACGTTCGAATTGACAGCCAGTGTTATTTGAAATAGTGTTAAGTTTAGTGTTTATATTTTTTTTATAAATTATTGTGGATATTGAACCTTTTTGGTTGAACGGAATTGGAGTTTCTAACTGAAGGTTTGTTATTAAGTTATTATTGTTTGTGGTTTGGGTGAGGTAAGGCTAAGGAAATAATAAATAACTCTTGATCGTCTTGCGAAATATTTTTGTTGTGATACCAGTCTGGGTCAGGCGTATAAATGACTCGTTTGTAGTTCAGTAGTAACGATTTCGACATTTTCTTCGTGACAAAGAATTGAAATATTTATGGAAATTACGAATATTTATGTGTCTTGTAACAAAAGGATTATTTATACACATAATATTGATACATTTAACTTATCTAAACTAATTTATAACGGCAAAAGATTTGAATTTCTGATATTTGTTTCACATGGGAAGACCAGGAACACAGGACAACAAGGACTCACGAGATCGAAACTTATGGGGATAAAACAGCGGGGCGCAGCCAGTAATTTATATTCAAAAGTTAAACTGCATGTATCTTGAGTTCCTCACTTCAAAAAGCACTTTACATGCTTAACACTTACTTGTGCTCAGTTTAAGTGAGTTGACCTGGTACACAAAGTAAGTAGCTACATATGCCTACAACATACCAATTTGAATAATTAACTAATTTTGAATATAAATGGGCATTTCTATCAACATAACTTTGTAGTTAACTGAATTAGTTGCAACATATTTATTTACATACAAAAGACATCAACGAGCGAACACCTCATTTAATAAGAAATAGAATTTAAATGTTCACGAAATTACTTTTATTATTTAATTAACAAGGCTGATGGACTCCTTTCGTAAGGATTGGTCCTTGGCAGCTCTGGACAGAGAGGTGGAAAGAGAGTAGGGAGGCCTTTGCCCAGCAGTGGGACACTAACGGCTAATAAAAAAGCCCGATAGCATTTTCGATCGGCCAAAAAGACGAATTTCCATACAAACTATAATCCCCTAATTAACACCTTTGTAGCCGATTCTTATAACTTACCGAACGTTATTGATTAAAATTAAGACTTGTATCTTGATCAATAATGAAGCAAAGTCCTCATAGCTTTGAATAGTAGATCCTCCCATAATATGGAGGTAGCTATTACAGGTAAAATTAGCTTACGAATCTATTTATATGCCCAGTTTGACAATGAAAATGCTACCATTGCATTGGTAAGCAAAACGAATCGTTTTCCTATAAAGGAGGATAGATCCAACAGTTAAGGCGGTGCGTCAGTAAATTAGTAAATTAATGAATTTAAGGTCTTTATTAAGTAGATTGTATTTTATAATTATATGCTTGTTTACCTGTCCATCTAAATATATAAAATTCAAAGTCCTGACTGACTGATATATCAACGCACAGCCTAAACCCCTGGTCCTGGAGACATGAAATTTGGAAGGTGTTCTTTGTAAAGAGTAGGTATCCACTAAGAAAGGGTTTTTCGAAATTCCACCCCTAAGAGGGGGAATGGGGAGAGGGTGAAATTTCACGTGGAAGACGTCTCGGGCAGATATACTCGTAGTGGGTCTATATTTTAAGGGTGGTTAAAGACAAAGTTAAAGTTGCGGTCCCAATGTTCGTAAAAGTAGACAAAAGTCGAACACTTTAAGCTGCTAAAGTGTGGCAATGTCCTATTATCGGGCTATAAGTCTTTTGCAATAAAGGAGTTAACCCATTTCTAAACACAACCATGATCTGATGACAAACATGACCTGACCAAGATTATGGAGTTTATTTATAAACGTTGCTTTTAAAGTTAAGTAACGATGAGCGACTGTTTAACCATACATTTTTGACGTTGAAACATGTCTTTACTTTAAAGCAACGTTTATAAATAAATCCTAAAGTTTGTACTTTGACCTCTGGGTTTGTCTGGGGACTTGGATCTCTGGGTTTGTTTCGGCCTTTCTTCTCGCCGACCTCATCTAGTTTTTAAAATATGATTGACGTGTAAACAGAAATAAAATCATTTATCTATGGGTGGCCTTAAAAAAACCTTACTTATCGACTTCATGGTTATTAGCTGTCACTAAAATTAACACAGCAATGTTGTAAGACACACAACCTTATACTTATAAATCATTTATTTACTCATTTGGACGCAATAAAGTGTAATAACGTGGGTTAACGATGGTAGATTAGCACATTGACGATATGTTCAGGCTTTGTTTGGCCAACAAAGACATATTGTGATAGAATTACTTTAATACATAACATATACATAATCAGCCTATAATGTTCCCACTGCTGGGACACAGACCTCCTCTCGGTGAGAAGGAGTGGGCCGTAATCCACCACACGGGCTCAGTGCGGGTTGGCAGATGTCACATGTCTTCGAATTTTTGGTTCTAGGACATGCCGGTTTCCTCACGATGTTTTCGTTCACCGTTTTGAGAGCAGTGGTGATCAGTGTTGTTCCTTGCATTTATGTTCACATAACTCGTCAATATGTAGGGAACAGCTGATTTTTTTTCGCGATTCATGTTTGTCCCATAGTAAAAGTTGTTCATAATGATGATTACAATAACCCCTTAAAAGGATGCCCATGAATTCAATTTTACCCTGTATAAGGTAAGGCTACATAGATAGCCTGTACAGGAGGCCTACCACAAGCTCTTAACGCGATCCATTTTAGGACCTAAACTGAACTATTCTCCTAATTCGTACCATGACGTCAGTTTAACGATTCAGTTTAGGCCGTGCGATCTGCTGACAGCGATTTTCCAAGCTGAGTCGCAAGTTTTGGTTTCAATCATACTTGTTTGGTACCATGACGTCAATAGAGCAGCTCAAGCGATACAGTTTAGGAACCTAAACTAAAATGTCTTGTTTTTGAATCGTTTTTAATTAGATCATGGTAGGTCACCAGTACTGATTCCTTACTCCACTCAATCCCAGTATCAACTTCTTATAAGTGGATTCCATTCACGCTAGTTAGTTTTTACATGTGATAAGTCGACAAACGGGTGATTAGGAGTTATGTTATACGTCCTCTCTCGACCAGAACTAATCTAAAAAGTGTTACGTTGAAAGTTATAATTTACGACGAAACGAAGAACTTTAATTAATTGTTTACAATCACATAACATCGCATAATCGTCACGGTACACTTAATTGTTTGTAATAATACTCAAATCTAGATTTATTAGTATTATCTAATTCATTGAATACCTAAAGATTTGCCTCGTGCCTCGGAAAGCACTTTAAGCCGTTGGTCTCGGCTGTCATTCGTGGATTTTTGACAGTCGTTACGGGTCTTCAGAAGCCCGAAAGTCTGACAACCAGTCTTTAAAAGGAGTATCGTATAACCCAGTAACTGGGTTGTGGAGGTCAGATAGGCTGTCGCTCCATGTAAAATACTGGTATTCAGCTGCATCCAGTTAGACTGGAAGCCGACCCCAATATAGTTAGGAAAAGGCTAGGCAGATGATGACTCAATATACATTACTGGACGATTGCTTTAACTTTGTCTGTCGTTCTGAAGAAGCGAAACCGACCTAACCAGGCCTAACCTGGCATAAGGAAGCAGTCTGAAGGTACCGTTCCCCAATCTACAAAGAATCTAATCAAAAATAAAATAAATCTCTATAAAGCAGGAGAGGCGTGCGTGATTGATGAAAGTGCCAGATGTATTAACAGTACTAGAAGCATAGCGGGCCACACACCGTATGGTATGTGCCATACGGTTGATACGGTAGGTACCGCAAACCCTCAATATTGTATGGAACATGTTATTTTATGAGTATGAAATTCACACTGGGTTAAAGCTGGTAAAAACAAAAAAAAATGGCGAGCAAGAACACCTCGAAGCCTTCAATCATTAAATTAATAATAAAAAAATCAATCATCAATAATCTTTTTTGGCTATAATATGCAGAATGAACTGGGTCCAAATTTTTACAGGGTGATGAATATGAACAATTTTCACTATGGGACCAACTCAGAAATCACGAAAATAAATATCAGCTGTTTCATACATTTTGGTCAAGTAGGTAGGTATTGAACTTTTGTATTAAACAGCTGATTTTTTTCGCGATTTCAGGTTTGGTCCCATAGTAAAAGTTGTTCATAATGATGAACACAATGACCTCTTAAGAGGTTGTTTGTGTTTTTCCAATAACCCTGTATAAAAAAAAAAACAAGAAAAAGGGAGAAGCTCATTGGGCATCAAAAAATTCGTCCGCATCGCTGTCAATGGGATAAGTGCCCAAAAAATTAGTGATTAACTTTTGAATTAAAGTATGTAACTCATGATACTCTAACCCATTCCATAATTCGTACAATAGCTAGCGTTATCCAATGTCCTTACGTGGTCCAAGGCTCACAATTCTCTTGTGGCATCCTTGAGCTCGTTGCCTCCATGTGCTCTGTTTAGTTTATTCTACAACAGCTGCCCTTTCTATGCACTGTACTTTGTTATAAAGGTCGTTGGTAGCGAATGTATAGGAGGCATGTTTATGTAGGCATAATGTATGAAAAAACCTTTAATGCTAATCAGACAGAAATATAACCAGTACCTAACACCCATGACGGTTACTTAAACGATTTTTTTTAATTTTTGTTAATCTCATTTAGTTTTGATAGGTGACTATTGAAAAGCATTGGTTGATTTCCTAATATATTTTTGGTATCATATATACTCATAACATAACATACATAACATAATCAGCCTATAATGTTCCCACTGCTGGGACAGAGGGCTCCTCTCAGTGAGAGGGCGTGGGCCGTAATCCACCACGCGGGCACAGTGCGGGTTGGCAGATGTCACATGTCTTCGAATTTTTGGTTCTAGGACATGCCGGTTTCCTCACGATGCTTTCCTTCACCGTTTTGAGAGCAGTGGTGATGAAATAATTTACACAAAGTAAAGCGCCTGTCTGCATTCGAACCTACGACCTACAACTCGTAAGTCGCGGCCGTTACCACTTGGCCACCATTGCTCTCTCTATATACTCAGACCAATAAAAATCAAGACAGCACTGCGAACAATACAGTGAAGCATGCCAAAACTACACCTCCACTCTGTGCATACACGCCCACACGCACACATTTACAATCAAACTACACCTCACTAAGTGCACACATGTTTACGAAACCGGCTTCACTTTACTGTTGACAGCCCTGTGTCTTGGTTTTTTATTTGGTCTGAGCTTGTGTATATGTTATGGGCCAAGTGATTAATCGGGCAGTATTCATAATGCCCAGGCAATATGAATAATGCCCAATAAGAGCGGGCAATGTGATTATAACCAATCAATTTATCACATTGCCCGGGCATTATGAATAATGCCCAGTGCCTATTGGGCAGAGTGATGTATAGCATGTTTAATACTTTCAAATGAATACTTAGATAGACCGAGCATTACAAGTAATGAAATCAATTATCGGGTAGAGTAATAACAAAACATGTTTTATAGTTTAGTATTTGTTTTTAAAATTTAAATAATCAGACTTCGGTTTTACTTCGATCAATTTACGAAGGGCTACATTTAGAAACTATAGTCTATAGTAGTTTCAATGCAGTTTGGAAGTATTTCGCACTCGCTTTCACTCACATGTAGGTAGATATTACGAGTAAGCACGCTTCCAAGCTGCAGCGAAGAATGAGAATATAATACTTCTCGGCGTGAGTAAGTTAAATTATAAAACTAACAATCTAAATGGAAGTAAATGGAAATCACATCTCCGATTATTCAACATAAAATTTACTCTAAAGTTAAAAGAGTCTTAGTAATCAGTCTCATAGGTCATAGTTATTGTTAAGAATAGATTATTTATCCAATAAAAGCTCTCAATCTTTGAACTTAATAAACAAAAAAAAAGAACTACCTATGTGTAATTTAGTACCTAACAGATTTAAAACTCAGTAGTTTTCACTAAGTGCTTGAAACTTAATAAAATCAAATGAGCATAAAAAAATTAATTAAATCACATTAATACTGAACTGTGATTATGAAGTTTAAAATAAAGTATTCATTTTAAATGCGAATCTAAATCAAAACAGGTCACGCGCTGCCCCGTTTCGGTCTCTGATTGGTTAGCGCGCGTCACGTGTTTGTTTCCGGCCCCGCACCGCAGCGCACCACGTAAAAATTTACCTATTAATCACATTGCCCGATCATCATGTAGCCATATTCATAATGCCCGGGCAATGTGATAAATAGGTGAGTTTAGATTGTAATTAATCACTTGGCCCGATATGGCTGGGCATTATTCATACTGCCCGGGCATTATGAATACTGCCCGCATTAATCACTTGGCCCATAACATATACACTGTTTCTAAACATACGAAAACAATTTCATGTCTGACTTTGATACTACCTAACGATTAAAAGACGAGACGAGAAACGAAAAGTTAGATGAAGTGAGATGTCATTCCACCTTAATTAACTGACGGGGTCTGCTAGGGCCGATGCCTGCCAGGGTCGCGGATTGTTCGAAAGAGTTACCGTGGCCCCTGGCACAGGCAACTGAAGGAACACAAGTGAGTGAGTGATTCGTCAACTCGTCCTACATGCCTACTGCCCATTTGGGACGACTTGACGAAATTTATTTTGATTTTCGTCAAGTCGTCCCAAATAGGCCGGAGGCATCTAGGACGAGTTGACGAATCACTCGGGTGAGTTTTAGTCAGTAAAAGTCTGACACGCCCTCGATCCCGCTCCGCCCAGAGCGGGAGAAGTTGTTTGATAATTTCCCACCCAACATAAAAAAGATGTATTCCACGGTTCCACTGATGCTAGGGATTGACTTGACACTATTGACAGTTCACTTCACCAACGTTTTCACGGTGAGATTTTTACAGACTAGACCGGCTGATCTTATTTCTTGAGTTCTTAGACGTGTTTAGAAAGGGTTTTTCGATTTGCTCCTCTGAGCAGTTTAAACTGGGGGTCAAACAATTGTTTCATTTTACGTTACCTACAATCTATGTAAGTCTTACCTCACCGTGCATTAACCGTTTATAAAATATTCACGTACAAAATGGAAGAACTAACAAACATTACGTTTGCGTCGTATTCACTTCCTAAGTCAATATTTAAAGATTGTCGAGTGTCGATATTCAAGTATTGCCAAACTAGTGCCTAGTGTTTATTTACTTAACATTCAACGTATGAATGTGTTAAAGAATGTGTTAGATATTTGTTCATTCTTCACATAACTTGTTGATACACACTGCTAAAATACCTAACATTAAAAATATTGGGGACCAACAGCTTAACGTGCTTTCCGAGGGGAGGGGTCTTGGTATGTAAAGATGGTCACCCATCCATGGACCAACCGCGGCAAGCGTAGCTTAACTTGATCAATCGACCCGTGCGGCTGATATTACTTAGCCACAAGCCAATATGGTGATGATTACGATGACTATATTTATACGAAACAATGCACCGTATAAGCAGTGCATATTATGCACGCACAATGCAATATCAACAGATACTAATCTGTAGCTTGTAGTCTTTTCTCGACAAGATAAGTTTTATCTGGTCCGGAATCAAACTCGCGACCCTGAGCTCTGAAAGCGAGCATTCCACTGCTGAACTATTTAGGTCGTCCGTTACAAGTACTTATAGGTACTAAAGCTAAGTATGGTATCAAGCTAGATCATCTAATTTTCAAAGGTAGATTGGCTATTAGCCTGCTACTCTGAGTCCTACTCCTTACAAACTTCAAGTTTGTTTTATAAATGAAAAGCGTAATAATTTAATACTTCACATTATATTTCAAGAACTAAATTCAATTTACATTCTTCTATTCGTGCCTCAGGATGCTCAGATTTTCATGCACTGACGTCCCAGAAGGCGGGCTGTCAAAACCTACATTGTTATTATTCTTAATCTGACACAGTGGCTATTAGCCCATATAACACGCTGTCTTTTCATAAAAAACTAATACAATCATAATCTTATCTAACTTAACTATTTAATCATCAATCTAATACATAGTCTTTCAGAAAAGCTGGAGTTTTTCTTTCTCTTCTAGGTCTATTGATTATTGGACTAGGTGACTTATTAACTAAAGGAGTCTTAGTAGTAGATTGAGAACTTGGATTGGTAGCTACCAAACAGTTTTGAGTTTCTGGATCCTCTAGGGGGTTAACATCTAAATTAATTGAAGATGCACAAGGAAGTGATACAACTTTGTCATTATCTTGTTGTGTGTTTGATGAAGTTACATTCTCTTGTTCCTTAACAACAGGAAGTTGTGATGTGATATTCGTGGTATTTTGAGTTTCAGATACTTCTGTTGAATGTGGTGAAAGTGGACGAATGTGTATAAGGTCTCTTCTATATGTTGAATCATTCACATCCACTAAGTAGGAACGATCTGAAAGAATGTCTGCAATTATTCCAGGAGTCCAAGTTTTGTTAGATGCTGGGTGAACCTGAACTGATACAGGCTGTCCTATTTCTAATGTGGTCGCTCTTTTGGCCCTTTTGTCATGCGAGTATTTTACCCTCTCTTTTTTAGTCTTGATGTTTTCAGAAACATTTTCAACAACATTTGGTTTTAGTAAAGTTTTAATAGTTGGTAGGAATCCTCTTGTTCTACGTGAAAATAACCTTTGCACAGGACTTGAATCTAATTTGTTAGGAGTATTTCTCAGGCAGAGCAGACTCAACCAGATATCTTCTCTATCTTCAGTAGCTTTTGTTAATAATTTTTTGGCTATCTTGACTGTAGCTTCAGCCTTGCCATTGCCTTGGGGATGATGCGGAGATGATGTGACTTGTGTGAAGCTCCATTTACAAGCAAAGTCTGAAAACTCTTGACTGACAAAATTAGTGCCACCATCTGTGACAACAATTTCTGGGATTCCATGTCGTGAAAAGTTTTTCTTGCAAATTTCTATTACTTGTTTGGAGGACAAGTCTTTTAGTACATCAATCTCAAAGAAATCTGAGTAATGGTCGACTGTTATCAAATATTTAATTTGTTTACCATTTTGGTTGAAAAAAAAAACATCCATGGATATTATTTGGAATGGATATTCTGGTATTTTGTGACTTTGCATGGTAAATTTTTGCTGACTTGGTTGATATTTACTGCAAGTAGTGCAATTTTTAATCGTTTCTCTTATGTCATTAGACATTGATGGCCAGAATATAGCATTTCTAGCTAATTTTAATGTGTTTTCAATTCCTGAATGTGCTTTATGTAACTTACTCAACATTTTTTTTCTTAAATTTTCTGGTATTAGTATAGCTTGTTTCTTAAGTATAAGACCATTATAGGTTGTTAACTCACTTTTATAGTTATGGTATTGCTTAAGGGCATCTGGCACATCTCTCAAATATTTTGGCCATCCATGTAGAATAAAGTTTTTTAAAGCCAGAACATTGTAATCTCTTGATGTTGCATCCTCTATTTCCTGTATGCAGTTATCAGATATAGGTAAGTTTAACAAAGGATTAATTCTTTCTATAATTTTAAATATTTTCAAGTCTTTTGATCTATCAATGTCTTTACATTCTAAATAAAATCGAGATAATGCATCTGCCATAATATTTTCTTTTCCAGATACAAATTGTAACTCCAGACTGTATCTTTGTAGCATCAGAAGCATGGATTGAAGCCTTTTTGGAGCTTGAAGAAGAGGTTTTTTAAATATATTTAATAATGGTTTGTGATCTGTTTTGATAATTGTTTTTGTGTTACCAATAATGAGCTGATCAAACCTTTTGCAGGCAAAAAGAACTGCCAGAAGTTCCTTCTCTATTTGGGCATATTTCTTTTCAGCCGGAGTGAGGCATCGCGATGCATATGCAACTGGCTGGTTCTGTTGAAACAGTGCCACCCCCAGGGCTCCTTCGCTGGAATCACATTCTACAATAAGTGGTTCATTTTTATCATAATATTTTAATGTCTTTGTGTCACAGATCATAGATTTTAGTGTATCAAATTCCTTTTCAGCTTTTTTATTCCACAACCATTCGGTTTTATCGAGTGTGAGGTGCCTTAAATATGCTGAGTTGGCACTCAAGTTGGGAATGAACCTGCTTAGATATGTTACCACACCCAGAAATCTCTGAACTTCTTTTTTATTTCGTGGGATTGGGATATTTGAAATCGACTCTATTTTAGATGGATCTGGTTGGAGGCCTTTGTTGGAAAACACATGTCCATAATATTTTACGGAAGTTTGTAGTAGTTTAGTTTTAGTTTTATTTAATTTACAATTGTATTTTTGTAGTATGTTTAGTAAATTCTCAAGGTTTTTGTTATGATCTATAATAGCTTCTGTCATTGTGTCTCCGACTCCATAAACAAGCAAATCGTCGACCAATGCCTCAATACCATTTAGTCCCTGAATCATTTCACTCATTTTTATCTGAAAATGATCTGGTGCTGAAGAGATGCCAAAGGGGAGGACCTTCCATCGGTATTTACCAAATGGTGTCCAAAATGTTGTTAATTTACTGCTTTTTTCAGATAGTTTCAAATGCCAAAAACCTTTTTTAACATCAAATGTAGAGAATACTTTAGCTTTACCGAGTTCTGGTAGTATTTCTTCAACTGTGGTAAATTGGTAATTAGGCCTTTTAATGGCTTTGTTTAATGGAATTGGATCTAGGCATATTCTGAAGTTTTCTTTCTTTTTTATAATAAGTACATTGCTTACCCAATCTGTGTGATTATCTTCTTTGCAGATTATCCCTTCTTCTTCTAATCTCTTTAATTCTTCTTTCAGCATTGGTCGTAGAGCTATTGGGACACGTCGAGCTTTTTGGATGACTGGTGAAACCGTCTCATCAATTTCAAGATCCACTTCACCTGAAAAACTTCCTCTGCCTTCAAAAACTGAACTATATTTATTTATAATTTTTTGTGTTTCCTGTGTATAATTGCATTGCACTTCCTTGCAGAATTTCACAAGACCCATATTTGTACAAGCTTGGCATGATAAGAGTGGAATGTGTTTGTTGTGTACTATTTGAAATATAACAGTGTGATTGTTTTTATGACCTGAAATATTGGTTCTTAGAGTTAAATCTATTTCCCCATGTACTATAATATGATTTCCTCCAAAACCAAACAGAGTTTTCTTTGAAGGTCGCATTTTTTCTTGTACATAAGTTTCACCAAACATCTCCTTAACATTTTGTAGACCAATTAGACACTCATCAGCTGCTGTATCCAGTAAACATTTTGTGGTTTGCCATTTGTTTTTAACAAAGTATTCAAGCGTGCATTCTGCTAAGTTCTTATTCTTGTTGTTTATGATCTTGTTGATAACATAGTCAGTATCAGAGTCTGAGAAAAGGCTGTTATTTTGTTCTTCTTTCACCATCTTTACTTGTTTCTTTTTTTTACATACTTTCTCTAAATGGTTTTTACCCTTACAGTTTTCACATTCTTTACCCCAGGCTGGACATACTTCTTTCTTGAACACATGATAATTTGCACAAAACTTGCATTTTCTCTTTTTATTGACATCTTTGTCCTCTATTTTCTTTATTTCTGATGTTGTTGACCCTGATAAATCCTTCATATGTCTTTCAGTGGCCTCTGCGGCGCGGCACAAATTGACTGCATCTGATAAAGTCAGGTTGTCTTTTTTTAACAACTCTTTCTTTGTTTTCATGTCTAGTAGTCCTAAGACAATTTTGTCTCGTAACATTTCGTCTTTGAACATAGCATATTCACAGTCTTCAATCAGTCTTGTTAGGTCTGCATAGAAAACATCAAACATTTCGTATTTTTGTTGCATTCTACTTAAAAAAATGTACCTATTATAGATAATGTTCTTTTTAGGGAGCATTTTGGTAGATATAGTCTGTAATATCTCCTTGCATGTTTTGTAAGCTTTTTCTGTGTCTGTAAGACCAAAATTCCCATATTTTTTTAGTGCTTCCACGCCTATGGCGCTGAACAAGACGCTCACCTTTCTCGGTTCCTGTTCCGGCGGCCACTCATTCATTTGGGTTGCGGAACAATAATTGTTCCATGCAGATAAGAAGGATTTAAATGCGTCTTGCGGGTCCGCATCTGTGTTTATAGGTGCTGGCCAGGGCACATTGATGTTTTGAGGGAGTGACTTCTGAGATAGTCTTGCGATCTCCTCCTGCATAGACTTCAAGAGCACAGTTTGTTGCTGAATTACGTTCATTATTGAAGCTTCTTCCATTTTTGCGCTGCCACCATGTTTTATAAATGAAAAGCGTAATAATTTAATACTTCACATTATATTTCAAGAACTAAATTCAATTTACATTCTTCTATTCGTGCCTCAGGATGCTCAGATTTTCATGCACTGACGTCCCAGAAGGCGGGCTGTCAAAACCTACATTGTTATTATTCTTAATCTGACACAGTGGCTATTAGCCCATATAACAAAGTTCAACTATCATTCGGGTAGTTTCGCAAAACCCTTTCTTAGAGGTACCTTTTCTTAAAACTTAGGGTACCTAAATCTCTGCTACATTTGTAATGCCCGATGCCCGTTTCGCTAACACTCTAGGCGAGACCAAAATGTAATACTTCAACAAAAGCGTGCAATAATATTTAGGCATAGGCATTTAGGTGCCGTCTAAGAAGCATTAATTCCTACCTATCACGCTTTTAAGTGTGTGTCTATAATTATTTATTTTACTTATGTCTTTTTTATTTTTCTTTCCCAAAACTTTTTCGTTATCTATGGAAAAGTTCACACTTTGTCAAGATTTGTATTTTTTTTATGCTAATTGTTTTACTTAAATTATGCATGCTAGATTCGCGTCTAGTCAATCAGAAATATTGTGTTGTAAGTGTATAAATTGTGATTGTACATCAGTTTTATGAATTATACATAAGTTGGTGTTTGAAAATGAACCCACCAAACTTTAAGAGGTGCTTTAGACCATTTAACTGAACAACTTTCACTATAGGACCAACTCTGAAATCACGAAAAAAAATTAACTGTTTCATACATTTTGGTCGAGTAGGTATTGAACTTGATTTTTTTTCGTGATTTCAGAGTTCAGCACCTCTTAAAGTTTGCTGGGTTCATTTTGAAACACTATGGATATAAAAAAATGTGTTTAGTGACTTTGCCAGATAGTCAATCATTCACAGCAAGTATTTGATATGAATAGATAGATACCTACCTACTTCATTGCTGTCGCTTTGTTGATCCTCAACGTCTCAGTCTCATGAGTCATCGCGTAAAATCGCGTTGATTATAATTTTAATTATGACTCAACATATTTTGCTTGTAATTACATGCTAGATTGGTACAGACTCCAGCACATCAAGCTACTCAAAACTGTCAGATTTTCCCAATCAACTTTGAACCTAATAGTTTAGCGATAAAGTTGAAAATCTGTTAAAGAAATTTGACAGATTTTAGTAGCTTGCTGGCGTCTGTACTGTATAGCCCCCGACTATGGGGCACGGCCTCCAATTTAGTGGCCCGAGGTCTCTATTGAGGCCTCCGATAGAGAAATTATAGAATGGTCGGAGGTGGTTGATCTTTAGTCAGCAAGGTAGACAATGAGACGATGACAGATTATAACCTGTCATTACACTTGATACTTTCTGTAGGTCCTTAGGGGCTTGTGGCTAATAACATGCGCACAGGTCGATCGATCAGGTTAAGCTACGCTTGCCGCGGTTGGTCCTTGGATGGGTAACCATCTTTACATTCCATGTTCCTCCGTGCCTCGGAAAGCACGTTAAGCCGTTGGTCCCGGCTGTCATTCGTAGATCTTTGACAGTCGGGTCGTCAGAAGCCCGAAAGGCTGACCACCAGTCTTACCAAGGGTATCATATTATCCAGTAACTGGGTCGTTTATAAAAATTAAATAAAATTCCTATTTAAACGCGATTCAAGACAAAAACATTTAATGAAATATAGAATATAGAAACTACATGAAAATAATACGGAAATAAACCACACAATAAAACCATACCATTAAATTCATGGGCGATCACCAATTTATACTTGTAAAAACTAAACCAGATACGTACCTATGTCAAAAGACCTGTATCAAATAAAACCCTTTAAACGCTACAAAATAAATACCAAAACATTAATATACCGAAATATAGAAACCACATAGAAATAATACGGATATAAACTACATAATAAAACCATACCATGCGATCATTAAGTTCATGGGCGATCACCAATTCGTAGTTGTACAATCGTGTACCGTTAGCCAATAATTTACATCAATTCTTTGGTCTTGTGACCATTCACAAGTTGTAAATGGCCATAGTTTACCAAAGTCAGCCTTCAAAATGGAAGAGAGGGGGCAAGCTTTAGTGTGTCAACATCTGAGTAAAAGTTAAAAATTAAAAGCAAAAGAGCAGTTAGTATAGGCACAGAATAACTAATAGTTGGTATAGTTGTACTATAGGGACGGTTAAATAACACAACGTTTGAACGTTATAATTATTACGTTTATTCCAAGCGAGCGTGTTTACATCAACGCGTCTATACTATACTATCACTGTTTAAAAAAAAACCTAATATATTTAAATTAAGAATTTGAGATCATTTTCAAGTTATGGAACAACAAACTGAATGGCTGTTGGT
This sequence comes from Hydraecia micacea, assembly GCA_914767645.1. NCBI lineage: Eukaryota > Metazoa > Arthropoda > Insecta > Lepidoptera > Noctuidae > Hydraecia > Hydraecia micacea. The sequence continues at coordinate 5,124,569 of OU611799.1, read as the reverse complement.
CCAGGCTGTCATTCATGGATCTTTGACAGTAGTTACGGGTCGTCATGTTGATCGAAGGGTCGTCAGAAACCTGAAAGTCTGACAACCAGTCTTACCAAGGGGTATTGTATTACCAAGTAACTGGGTTGTGGAGGTCAAATAGGCAGTCGCTTCATGTAAAATACTGGAAGCCGACCCCAACATAGTTGGGAGAAGGCTAGGCAGATGATGACAACATCACCAAAAAGTTAAATTCTTCATCACCGTAATGTATTCGAAGCTTCCAAGAAGAACCATTCATTCATGTCAAACTCAAGACAATGACCAAGAGGTCAAGAGCGGACCCATTCAGCAATAAAAAAAAAACCATAGTAGTTTTTCCTCAACTCGTATTCTAGTAAAAACGAAAAAGAACTGTGTGTGACGTAATTTACGAACGAGCGCTGTATGATATTGAGTAAATGCAAATGCTGTTGACTCACTACATTAGCATGCCGTCTGCGTAGGCGACACTGCATGCCCAATTTACATTGACACTTCACTGCGGCGCCACTAGCAAGGAGGCCCTTCAAAATCCTTTACAATTTACCTTAGTTCCCTTTTCTGCCACGGGTCACGTTAAATTAAAATGTCCAGTAAACACGAAGCCTTTACCACTATACAACAATATTTTACCATTACAAACTCCTTTTATTTGTTGCATTACGAATTATTCGCTTGTTGCTCGATGAAATATTGGCAGTTATCTTTATTTGTAAGACTCGGTTGGTGCAGACTGCTGATGTCGATGGACATTCCACGATGTAATTTATTGCAGGACTATGAATGCTAGAGATAAAATTCTCCATGTTCAAGGTTTGGTTTATAAAATTATGGTTTATAATCGTATGCAAAATGACTTGGAAGAGCAATGCAATGCTGAAGGACTGGACGTACAGTCACCTCCATAAATACCTTACAGTTAGGCAAAATTCAAAAGCGATTTCACGTGAGACAAAAATTGCAACTTGGAGAAAAGAGTCCGGCCCGTCGACGTTCCTGACACCTTCGTCACTACGACAATTCTAGTAAATTATAATAAAGATCAAATTCGCAAAACGTAGGTATTCGTTTTTAGGAAACTGACAGGTGTCAAGAACACATTCTCTCCACGGCCGGACTGTAAAGTATTTAATAATAGTAGGTTTCGATAATAAGTACTATGTGCGTAACACTATTAAATATTTATAAAAACTTTAAGACAATATCGCCTTTGAATCTTCCGTAGGTGTAAGATGACTGATGATGCTCGTGACTGCCATGTACCTACCTAGGTGTATCTTTTGGCTATATGTTTTTTACTTTACCTACGAAGTTCACAGTCTTATATCTACACAGGTGAAAATGACTCCTGATGTTGTATTAAAATGAGAAATATGATCATTATATCCTTTTGATGCTAAATAATTCAACGTTCGAAAGTTTTACACACCGGTTCCGACAAATGAAACTTGCCCTGACGTCCCTGACGTTTAGCAGTCATTGGGTCCCTAATTAAACATTTAATACCTACAAAACTCATTATTTTTATCGCTACACAATACAGAAAGTTACATTATGACCCGCATGCTACAATAAATTCATTCGAATACATTGTTTTTCACATTAAAACGCCGACATTTTATGCGTTGATGTAGCAACACAACATACATAATCAGCCTATAATGTTCCCACTGCTGGGACACAGGCCTCCTCTCAGTGATAAGGAGTAGGCCGTAATCCACCACGCGGGCTCTGTGCGGTTTGGCAGATGTCACATGTCTTCGAATTTTAGGTTCTAGGACATGCCGGTTTCGCATCCCATAATCATTTTATTCACATCTGCATACCCAGAATGTAGTGGAACCGGTCCCTCATAAAAAGACGAACAAACATTTTTATCAGTCCCATCTGTTTCGTAGTTGGCTGCATAAAAACGCAGCTAAACTGAAGATTTTATAATGGCTGTTCACATTTAGTGCTGCGCTAAAGGTAGGGTGAAATATTACCCTTTTCGCGATATGGCGACAATGTGCTCTTAAATATGTAGTTTATTGCTTTTTGCAGAGGGGCTTGTGGCTAAGTAATAATAATAATGTTTTATTCATATTAAAATTGGTAAAATTATTACATAAAAGTCTTGGAAACTATTTACAAAGGTATAATAATAAGTAACAGCCGCACGGGTCGATCGATCAGGTTAAGCTACGCTTGCCGCGGTTGGTCCGTGGATAGGCGACCATCTTCACATACCAAGACCCCTCCGTCCCTTGGAAAGCACATTAAGCCGTTGGTCCCGGCTGTCATTCGTGGATCTTTGACAGTCGTTACGGGTCGTCAGAAGGCCGAAAGTCTGACAACCAGTCTTACCAAGGGGTATCGTATTACGTAGTAACTGGGTTGTGGAGGTCAGATAGGCAGTCGCTCCATGTAAAATACTGGTATTCAGCTGCATACTGGGCGATCTGAAAGTATAATAACAATAAAAATAATCAGGGCGCTAGCAAAACACTTCATGGAAACGTCATTTAATCAAAAACTGTCGAGTTACAAAATATATATCTTATTTATTTTCTTTAGGTACAAAATAATGTCTTTATGAAAAGCTATCACCTTTTGATAAATCACGTTGGGGCCTGCCAGATAGACACACTAAATGTTCGATGCTTAGATGGTTTGGTTGTATTGAGAGGATGAATGAAAGGCGATTAACAAAAGCTATTTGCAAGGCAGATGTGAGTAGAAACGCCGGGTAGGGGAAGAGCCTAAAAGGACACGTCCATTCCCGTCGTCCCCATTAACGCTGTCCCCATTCAATGGGGACAGCGGAACTCAATAAAAATAATTAAAATGTATTCCTGTTGCATATACTCACCTAATTGGTGATGATCATCTGAAAGGTCAGGTGCATAGCACCTACTCGCAACCGGCGTGCGTGTATGGCCAAGATATATGAACGTAAACAAGTATGAATCTTTAGGCCCCTCGCCCACGGCGACTTTTTGTAGCGATGCTGTCGCGCGTTTCGTAAACGTGCGACAGTATCGGTACTAACGCGCGTTAGTCGCATTTGCAACGCGCTACAGAAGCGATGCCCACGCACTACTAACGCGCTACAGCATCGCGACTGTATCGATGCAAACGCGCGACCGTGTCGGACGACATCAGGGAGAGAACGGAGGGAGGGTGGCACATGCGCGGAGAACCGAGCATCAGTGCAACACAATCGCGTTTGCATCGCGACAGAAGCGCGACAGTATCGCGTTTGCATCGCGACTGAGAATCGTGGTGTGGGCGAGGGCAAACAGCTAGAGACCGCATCGCGACTGTATCGATGCGAACGCGCGACTGCATCGCTACAAAAAGTCGCCGTGGGCGAGGGGCCTTAATGATCGCCAACCAGAGATAAACTATAGATAAAGATAAAACCATGTAAAACAGATAAAACCATATAAAACATTCATAAATAACTTAATCTACCAGGAAAGCAGGAAAGTGCAGATACCTTCTGGTTACATTTTTTCAAGGCAAACAGGCAGTAATCACAGCACAACAGAATAGAAAGCCACATGTCTCGCCTTGCCAAGAATGATAGATATCGGCTCTAATCTTACTTTATAAACCAGAAAACAAGCAACACGTAATCGTTTGCTTTAGCTGAATTCCAAATAGGTGGCCATTTTGTATTCTGTAAACAAAACCGAGACAAAATGTTAGCCACTCAAAACAATAATGAGCGTTGTTTTGCCGCAAGAATGTTCTCAGCTCACTTGATCAAACGAAGATGAACAATACTAATACCTTTAAGCAATATCGACAAAATTATGTAACCTAGTAAATCCTTTTTATTTCATACACATTAGGTAATATGATTATACTCGTAATAAAGGGTCTCATTAAAATAGATTCACAAATTTTAACACAGCGCTCAGTAGGTACGTCTAACAAAAGATATCCAAGCAAAAAAAACACTGATTAAAGTTATTTTATTTTGACCTAAAATAATAAATTGCCGGCACATTAATGTATTTTCGTTAGCTAATTATTTTTTTTGTAAGTATCTAATGCGTTTTTCTTATATATTTTTTTTACCATCGTCCTTATTTTGGTGGTCTGAATGATTTCTAAAAGTTTGTCCATCTATTTTAATGGGACCTTATATACGATATATATGTAACACAACTAACTATTTACACCAGATACTAAATTAAATGACTATAAAAATAAATAACCTGATGATTTCATTAATTTACTTTCAAAAGTTGTGATTTTTGCGAGCGAAGCACGTGCATCTCACTTACGACTTCCCGACACTAAATTAGTACCAAGGTATTTATTTGGTAAGAATGCCAGCACATTCAATAACCTCTATTCGCCCCATATGAGGATTATTTGTTTTTATTTTTTGCCAAATGGGCCCGCTCTTGACCTCGATCTCGCCTGATGGGGATTGATGCATGAGGTCTAAGAGAAAGACCTTCCTTTGTGAAAAATATTAAATGACCACAAAATTCCCCAAGCCGTTGCCCTGAGCTCTGAACTCCATATCTAAGTGCAATAGGCAACCTAGATCTTCAAAACGAGCCTCAAATTGTTTCCTCGCATCTAGATTCCGTCCACGTCACTCCCTGAGGCACCACTGAACTGTTCCTCAACTCAACTCACGCACCACGCCATATCATCACGCCTTCAGAAACGGTGCTAACTGTAAACTGACCGGCAATGCGAAAAGGACTCTATATTTGTTAGAAGTAGGTTGATTATTGAGGTTATTGTGGTGTGTTGGGGTTATCTGCTTCCGATTTGAATGATAGTGTTTGATTTTAGAGTCATTTTTTGGATGATAGGTATATCAACACTGCGTTAGTGATAGTTTCCAAACGTATACCTAAACAAATATGTATTTTTGGTAAAAAACAACTTTAATACTCACACATAAAGTTCAGTTTTCTCATCGTTCTGAAGACCAATTTCCCGTATTTAAAAACGTTCAAAAGCTAGTCGCAATTTAATCTTGACGACAATTAATCTCAAAAACTTGATAAAAATGTAGGTAAATTAGAGGTATTTTTTACAGATTGAGCCTGAGATCAGACTGTGAACGTTCTTAAAATTACAAGAATTGCTCCTCTGACTTGGTCCTAGTGCCAAACACAATAAATACACTTAGAAACCATTTTTGGGCATTGTCATTTTGTAACTCGGGCTGTTGATGTCTGACCCAGCTCTTATCGAAGAAAAAATCGAATATCATTATGTAGGTACCTGTATGTATATTGGTTACAGTTACATAATAAACGTTGAGATCACGGATATCTATGGTTGAGATCGTTCCGATAACTGGTTAATTAATTAATTAATTACCCGTTATTGTATAACTTAACTTCCCAAGTTTACTTTCTTTTATTAATCTGAAGGTTTTTTTTAAAGTTTTGCTATAATTTCTGAATTCTAGAGCCTTTAGTTTTACGTTTTTACTTACCTCGTGACCATGGGGTCCCGGTCCTTTGGAAGGCGAACGAGGGGCCGAAGCCAACTCGATGCTGAGACCTCTTATAAAAATTTAATAATGATATTAAATTTTCGTCGTCCGTTGGGACGATTATCCCTGTATACACTACGCAAGTGCGTCCAAGGATAAGCCCCAGTTGGTGTAGGACTATTGCAGATTGCAAGATATGGAAAAATAAAAAGATATTGGGCTATGGGTTTGGAGGTGGCTAATGCGGACTGATCAATCCATACTATCCATACTTAATATTATAAATGCGAGTATGTCTGTCTCTCTGTCTGTATGTGACGTTTTCCTAGCTAAAGTGATTTCGTTAAAATCTGACCTAGAGAATGCTTAAACCCTTAAAAAGTTCCTTTTTTTTAGTGAAATATCTTTAGGCGCGTTGGACGTTTTTTGAGATGGGAAAATCCATTGAATTCGCGCCACTGTTACCGTAACCGACACCGCTTCGGATGCGTTCGGCTGTCCTCGGGATGTACTTGGTTTTAATGTATATCCGATATGTCAGTGAGTGATGACAAAGTATTCTGGTTGTGTTTTGTTTTCACTTCTGTCGGCACTCCCGGAGTGTTCTTTTTTTGGTTTGTTTAGTTTATACTGTCTCACTGCTGGCCAAAGGCCTCCCCAAGTCCTTCCAGGAACTCTTTTCACACGCCACCTCGCCTCGCGGTACTCGTCCAGGAGGCCTACCATAAGCTCTTAACACGATCCATTTTAGGACCTAAACTGAACTGTTCTTCTAATTCGTACCATGGCGTCAGTTTAACTATTCAGTTTAGGCCGTGCCATCTGCTGACAGCGATTGTCCCAAACTAAGTCGCAAGTTTTGGTTTCATTCATACTTGTTTGGTACCATTACGTCCATAGATACTCGTATATGAAATTACGTCCATAGAGCAGCTCAAACGATGCAGTTTAGGAACCTAAACTGAAATGTCTTATTTTTTAATCGTTTTTAATTAGATCATGGTAGGGCACCAAGTCATCTTGCCACCGTTTTGTGAACCGACCTCGGTGGCATAGACAACTCATAAATGGTTACAATGGGTGCTTGTATCACCACACAAGTCCACGCAAACTGCTGGAATAGCACTAGTATTCTTATTTCTATAGGTACTCAAAGAACATCATCTTATTCTCTAACATTATAAAGTAGTCTTACGTATTCACATACCAAACTTTCATGTAGAGAGAAGTTAACAAGAAAATTCAATTTTACTTGCCGCTAACAAGTTTTAATGTAATTTTCTTAGAACTTGGAGCTCACCTTATTACCGTGTTAGCAGAGCCCGACCGAAATTCGTTTTCGGTTTTCAGAAATTTTTGGCCGAAATATTTATTTTCCACAACTCGGTTTTCGGATGTAAAAAAAAGTGCTGGCAAATCAGAGAAAATCGATAGTCACAACAACTCAAAGCACAATAACTGTGAAAGTACAGAAAAAAAAGCTTTCTTATCGCATATAACATTCTATTAACTACTTACTTAAATAATAATTATGTGTTTGAGAAAAGCATAAATTTCACACGTGTAATTTAAGTTTAAACGGTTAAATATATTTAGTGATTAAAAGATGGACTCAGCATTTCTTTTACATTTACCAAAGAAAAATCGTTTTCAGTTTTCGGCCGAGAAAGCAAAACAGGCCGAGTTTAAAGCCGAAAAAATTAATCTGTGAAACGGTCGGACTCTATAGTTAGAGAGTAAAACTCTATAACGAGTAATGAAGTACTTCACCTGTTACAAGGAATAACAAAGTATTTACTTTGTCTGTACTAAGAATGTTGTTTTATTATAGGTACAGTCGGTAAAAGAGATAAGTATGCAGGCTCGTCGGATATAGTTGAAGCTTAGTAAGAAACCGATGGATGTTCTCAAATAAAATTTAATTTTATTAATAGAAAACAAACAGCTCATTTATCAAAATTAGATGATTTCCCATCCACAAAAAAAAAGAAAAAAAGGGGATTAGTCACAGTAATATTTAGGCCACTATTGCTGTAACCGACAAAATATTAGGACTCGGACTTAAGGAAGAGATACACCATACCATTTGTGTAAACTAAACCACCTGTCCTACTTACACACTTCGGTGCTCAAACAATGGAGCATCGCGCATTCGAACATCGCTCTCTCGACGCAACCAAGTTTAATAACAAAAGTTAGTTATTTAATCATTAACGTGTTGCATCTCCTTCCGTGTTCGCTGTAATTAAAGCATTTCTTTTAGTTTTTGTCGTGTTGCATCGTTAGTTAGTGATGGAGTGCTATAATTGATTCGGACGTTGTTTATTGGTGCTAAGTGGGTGGTAAGTGTAGAGGAAGCATCTCTCTGTATACAGGGTGTACCAGAAAGGTGTTTTCAATGAGTGTTATCAATGATTGCAGAAAATATACATAAGTAGGTATGTTTCCTGATAAGCAATTGTACCTCACAATATGTAATTGCTTGGTTTCGTAACACTTCTTAGAGGTAATATACAAGGAAATAGTCGATACAGTCCAATGCTTTAATGAAATCAAACCTTTCTTTGTACAGTTACTTAATAACATCTGAATTCTCTCGTCTAATCAGCACAGTAATTGCGTAACAAACACAATCTGAATAATTTTGAAGGATATTGCTAATTCATTGCTTCATATGTTAGATTTTTTTTCTGCTTAACAACGTAAATAACGCCATGAATGTTGTTGAACTGTCAAAATGAAAGTTATTGCTACTGATAGTGTGTTTCGCAATTACCTCGCAGCACTACATTCTTATCTGTCTACGATAAAGAATTAACTGCGTTGCTCAGCTTTCCTATCTTTGCTTTTAAATGAGGTCTACGCCCCGCATCTAGCAATAAAGTAATATTACGTATGTATTTCCTAGTTATACCGAGCTAGCAAAACTCCGCCGCACGTGATGATATTTTTTTTTTGTTTTGTCTTGTTTAGATAACGATACCAATCACGTCTGCGAAGTTTCGCTAGCTAATTTAATGTTTTATTTAAGTATCATGTAGTAATAGAGGCAGACTTGGAGCTGATCATTTCCTAATAATAAGCAAAATTCAATAACATTTTTTGGCCCAAGGACGCTCAAACGTTGCACTTGTGAAGTTCGTACCACGTACCACTATAGATCAACGAGGTTCAAGCAACCAGTAGTACTCGTAGTTATATAATATTTTATCACAGAACCACCAGCTAGTCTAACAAGGTAGAAACAACGTTGAATATCGAAAATTTCTCCCACAACGAACTCTAAACACCCGTATTCACCTGTAAAATCATATCTTTAGTCTATTTCCACAACAAACAGTTCATTGGACTGAGATAAGGACTTTTACCAAAGAATAAAGCTTTATAGAAGTGAAAATCATGTGCTTTTTTATGTGTACACATACTTATTACGAGTATATACTAAATACTTAAGTTTTGAGTTGAGCTGCACGATTTCTGACAAATGCGTGCACTGACTGGACAGGTCCACTCAATCTGAATGGTTCTTTCCTCAAAAGACCATCTCAGACATCGATCTACATGGTCTTCATATAACCTGACCAAGATTATGTCTCGACTTTAAAAGAGACTGTGACCTCTGAGTGTGTTTCGGCCTTTCTTCTCAGAGTAGTCAGATAGGAAACGCCGAGCTCATCTAGTTTTTAAAAATATTATTGACTTGTAAAAGTGTTTGGGCAAACCTACTTACAGAAATAAAATCATTTATCATCAACCTACCTGGTACAGTCAGAGATAAAAGTCGATTAAATTAAAACACTTCATTGTATTAAATCATAATTATTTCGCGAAATATACAGGGTCAAATTACATTAGCTAGCGAAACTCTACAGATGTGATGTTTATCAATATCTAAACACGATAAAACAAAAAATAAACTAAGACGATTTTTTGTGGGGTCACCGACATCAGTTAGTGTAGTCACTTGAAATATCAGTTTAAAAATCAGCTTTTTTACTATGCACAATGTATCAACACGGCCAAACTAAAGGAAATTGATTTTCTCAACTCATACTACAACTAACAAAACATACAACGGTCGTTGAACCCACCAAAACAAACATCAAATCTTTTTGTTTTTATTTAATAGTATTAGGTATCGATACCCATCACGTCTGCAGAGTTTCTCTAGCTAATTTAATTTGAACCTGTATAATTAAAATCGGAGTCTTGGTTTGTGTCCGGTTGATGGCAATAGGCTCGCCCCCTATTACATGGGACTAAAACATAACTGGCGACATGTGAGTGTTCTAAAGGTACACCCCTGCCTGCCTTCGAAACGTTTCGGAGAATACAGGCGTAATGTTTTGTTATGATAAGTAAAATTAAAAGAGTATTAGGTAACTCTTAGCTATATAAAAAAAAATTGTTTTAAACTGAGTTGTGGAGGTCAGATAGGCAGTCGCTCCATGTAAAAAACTGGTATTCAGCTGCATCCGGTTAGACTAGAAGCTGATCCCAACATAGTTGGGAAAAGGCTAGGCAGATGATAATGATGAGCTATTTTTAAAAAATGCCCTTAGAATTAGAAAGAATGAAATGAAGTTTGACTTAGTACTTACTTACCATTTCATTGTCTACGCTTTTACCGAGGAAAGCGAAACAGATCAATGTAGACGCTTCTTTATAACTACGTGCGTAGAATATTAATGTTAACAGACAACAAGCAACTGTACCAACAGTTTTGGAAGGTAAGTAAGTATTGTTGTGTGTCGTGGAAGTGATGATTGTAGATTAGTATGCGGGTGAGGTTGATTCGCTTAGTTACATCCTGTGATTGGTTGAATGGGGACGAGTTGGTAGGGAAAAGTGGAGCTGCAGTACGCGAGCTACGGTACGAGAAGTTTTATTGAGTAGAGGGCGCCGACCATACGCCGACCGCACAGTGGCGCCGGATAAAACTGGCCACTATTATCCGTTTTAGTGATTATAATAAAACTAACTTTTGTAATAATATTAACGTATAATCTTATGGAGCATAACTTAACGTGCTTATTTTCTGCATTTTCATTCTAAAATAAAAGAAATAACCAAAAATACGATGAGGGCGCCACTGTGTGGTCGGCGTATGGTCGGCGCCGTCTTAATTGTGCAAACACAAACTCAAAGCATTTATCCGGACTAATATTATAAATGTGAAAGTGTGTCTGTCTGTTACCTCTTCACGGTGAAACCGCTGAACCGATTTAGATATTTGGTATAGAGATAGTTTGAGTCCCGGGAAAGGATAAGGATAGTTTTTATATTGATATTCCCACGGGATCGACACATATGCGGGTGAAGCCGCGGGGCGCTGCTAGTTTCAAATATTCGGTCAGTCAGAAAGATGAAGCTAGTTGCCCATTCCAAAGCGTAGTACGTACCTACCTATGGAGAAGAACGGGCAAGAAACTGGGTGCGCCAAAGTTCACCTAAATTTTCAACTCCGATAATTGGAAATCCGAAAATGTTCTTCCTAACATTTTTCATCGTAACAATCACAATTCCTAACTGCTCTGTCTCTATTGTTTATAATTCCAAAGCATTCAACTGCATAATGTCAGTAGCAATAAACATCTATTATACCTACTTTTATTTGTTTTCCTATATTTTCTCAACATAACCATCTTTTACACTATTATTCAAAGTCATATATTTTTTGTTTAGATTTCTTTTTATTCATAATAATCAGTATTATATACATTAAACAATAACACTTTACCCTTATATCACGGTACTATTTATAGTCATTGTCAAAGTCAAAGTCAAAGTCAAATCATTTATTTCAATTAGGCACAGTAAAGGCACTTTTGAACGTCAAAAATTATAGTAAAAACAATTGATTCTAGTCGCCCATTCCAAAAGGTAGTTTTCGTATGGAGAAGAATGGGCAAGAAACTCCACCGTTACTCTTTTAAAATGTTTTACAAGTTCTGTATAGGTACATTAATTATATAATTATATGTGAAGACGATGCATCTAGAATAAAAATTAGTCTGCCAACAAAAGGTAAAAAGAATTAAAAATAAAGCAATGACAGGTAAATCAATTATGTGATAGATACATGGTGCTCACATATTTACAACTATTGTTAAAGTAGATTATTTTTATATAATTTTAACAAGTGTGTGAGTTACTGTAGCCACAAAAAGTAAAACTAATGTCATAAAAAAATATATAAATTAAATTAGCGACCAGTTTGATTTTGTCTAGAAATATATAAATTAAATTAGCGACCAGTTTGATTTTGATTGGTTTAAGTTAAGTTAGAACTGCGACCATAACGCACGAGCCGAGCGAGCGAAGCCAGAGTCCCGCTCCAGTCATTCAGTCAAGTTCCAGAAACGAATCGGTCCTATTCATAATTATTGGTTTAGGTTAGAACTGTGACCACAACGCACGAGCCGAGCGAGCGAAGCGAGCGTGCCGCGGCAGCGGCCGGCGAAGTGCCAGAACCGAATCGGTCCTATAGTTATTGGTTTAGGTACGGTTAAAACTGCGGTATAAACTCCCAGGCCATAAACATAACCGTAAATGAGTCGTGTTTTATGAATTTCATTCATTTAAGACAAAAATCAGCGAAACGACCTTTAATAATTCTAAACAGTTGGTTTTTTTTAAATAATTATCTCGGGTATAGTTATATAGTAATAAGTATGTAACAACAATAACCAAAAATAAAATGGCTAAATGTAAAAATGTGAAAAGTTGTTTTGTAATTACAAGAAATAGTTTAAAAACAAACTCAGTACGTTATGTTTGTTATTGCATCTGTTTGTTTCCCAAATAAAATAAAATAATAATCATACCCTCAAATTAAAACTATAAATACCATCTTCTACCCATATATATTTTTTATTACACTTGGTAAATGTTTCTTTCTGAGTATGAGTGAAAATATTATGGTAGGTAATTATGTTTAGGTATAAAAGCGTTATGATAAAAAACAGTAGGAGTTTAAATATATTTACATTAATGATATTATTAATTACAATTTTCGGAAACATGAGTGTTATGAACATCGCCGGTAGAACTACAAATAGTATGAATTAAAACTTTAGGATGAAAAATTTTAGGAAGAGTGATCATTCGGATTACAAATCATTAGGAAGATCAATTTCGGGTAAAGAACTTTAGGTGAGCCAATATGGACCCCAAGAAACTTCACGGACACTTGGTCTGGGGCATTGTTAATGGGTCTTTTTAAATTAGGCACGGCAAAGTACGTCATGAGAGCAGTCATGGTGGCCCAGTGGTAAAGGCCGGGCCGCGACTTGCCGAGTTGTAGGTCGTGGGATCGAATCCAAGCAGGCACTTTACTTTTACTGAGTGTAAATTATTTCATCACCACTGCTCTCAAAACGGCGAAGGAAAACATCGTGAGGAAACCGGCATGTCACTACATCCAAAATTCGAGGACACGTGACATCAGCCAACCCGCACTGGGCCCGCGTGGTGGATTATGACCGACGCCCTCCAACAGAGAGAGGGTCTGTGTCCCAGCAGTGGGAACATTATAGACTGATTATGCATTATATTATCCCGAATCCAACATATTACTAAAGTAGTATTTAAACAACAAGCATAATTATGCATCTTCTCATACTTTTAACCAAAATTAAGTAGGTTTGTGTATTCAATATATCGTTAGATTTGGAAGAGAGCATTTATTAAAACAAGGGCGAGCAAATGGAACATTGCCCATGTCATAATGTCTGCCAGGTGAGTTAATCGGCAAGAGAAACATACTATTTATCTCCTAAGATCTCACATTTATCGAAAATTTTACATTTTTCCACAAACTTATGACTGGTGAAATGCGGGTGTACACCTCTACTTAATCCTTTGGGGACAGTGTGTTTAAGTAGGGAAATACTGTATTTTACTATTAAAGAATATTTATTTTATAATCATACCGGAAATATCTATGGGAACAAAAGATCGGAACTATGAAGAGTTCGAAGGCTTAAAACAAATTCCTAATTGATTAACGAAGGCGTTAATTGTGCAGTCGTTTTCACGGCCAATGGCTTGTTGTGACAAATTGAACGTCTCAATCGCCCTTGCATTGTTTAGTACTAAGTCGATGAGTAGGTACAAATAATGATGAATAGGTGTCAACTACCGATCGATTGATGGTCGATATTACAGTTTTTCCGCCAGTTGCTCAACAGAACCGAGCGCTCGTCGCATGCTGGACAGTCACACCCAAAACCATATTTGACTGGCCAACTCTTCCCTTGCGGTGGTAGGGCTAACGCCCGCCTTTTTTGTGACCACCCTCCCACCGGTGTGTTTCGTCGATGCGTGCGTTCCAGTGACTCAGGCATCTTCTGGGCACGCTCTTTCCATCATAGACCTCATTCATCGCTTTCCATCAGGCGTGATCGAGGTCAAGAGCGTGCCCGTTCACAATTTTTTTTTTAATTTTTGTAATGAGAACATAAAGAGAGACAAGGTCAAAACAAGGAAATGAAAGGAAGAAGAAAGAAAATATGTTTATTTGCGGCAAACATGATACAGAGAAAAATACAAAAAAGAACAAGTTGGGGGAATATATGCGTCACATCCACGCAAAACGGCCATCGCTCAGCATAATGTTACGACATGGCTACGACCATAGATATAAGAAATCGACCCTATGCGAGACACAGCCCCAGTGCTGGGGTGTGCCAGTGGGTAGCTGGACGGTAAATCCTTTCGAAATAAAGTCTTTTTGGTGATTTTTTTTTTTGCTGGAATTAATCTAGGTAAAAAAGGTAACTTAGCGGGCATTACGATTAATTTGTCAAAGCTATGTCTAGCCTCTCTTTCTTTTTTTTTTGGATGTGTTTTTTTTTGTCTATGTCCATGTAAAAATGAAGACGTAAGGCTTACGTCTTCATTTTTAAGAAAGCACTTTGGCTTAGGTATTGGCTGAACTTGTTGTCTAGATTTTGTCTCGTGATAGAATTACCAATCCACATCTCCCCCTTCTTTTCGTGGGGAAATTCTTATGGATACCCTCCGTCTGGGAAAAACGGAGGGTTATGTCAGAGTCCTACCGTCTAAAACCCCACGGTTCCTTCCAGTACCATGAGACGGGGGCCCGGGAGATACATTCGCCGCACCTCCGACTGACCTCTCTCCCTGACAAATCTTTTGCTGCTTGAATTTACAAATCAATTATAAACCTACGAGCAGATGCATCATTACAAAAAGCAACCCACACCAGAATTTTAAAAGAAGTAAATCCCACTCAGGTCGTACCTCATCAAGGAACCTTGGCTACACCTTCTATTAATTTTAATCACACACAAACATTTTCAAATCCAAAGAGAATTAAAATCAAGATACTAATCGCTGTAGGAGTCTATTACCTAGAAACAATATGGCGGAGGCGTATGCAGTAATAAGTCTTCATGTCATCATGTACTGTACTGCCTACCAACCTTGGCACAGTCGATCGGCTGATTGTAGATGCGATTTCCTTTAAATATGCTTGTAATTATGTAGGTAAAGTGTGGAGGAGCTTGTTGCGGCCATATAAATTCAATTCAAATTCATTTATTAAAACTTACACATGTTCACAAACATACAAGTATTAGCATGCAGTTCTAGCCAAGAGAAAACTTAGACCGATCCCAAACTAGGCACAGCCTGTATCTTGGTGACCCAAACACTATACAAAGTTACTAATTGAATAAGTTCTGCTAGCGCAAGATTGGCATTAATGATTTCATAACAATTAACTATTAATAATTTAAAATTTAATTTTATAATTGATAATTAAGAGTTTTTATTTTAATTAATGTTAGTTTTCGTCTAAATCTCCGAGCTAACTAGACGAAAACAAACATTACTTAAGATAAATGCTCTTGTTTATCGATTTTATTCCATTTCGAGCGGCCATTGTTGTTTACATCTTTGGCAAATCTGCCGCGGTCTGACCTTACGTACCTTCTGCGTCCACTGTCACAAAAAGTAATGGTCAGATGAGTACGTTCTATAGTAACGGTTCATAGAGACATTATCTTTTAGTTCCCAAAGTCGTAAGTGGGGTAATTCACAACATTCCGAGAGCACGCAGTTTTACGTTAATGTGGAAAAACTTTTTCACCTACAAAATCCTGTAATATCTACCTATATTTTGGTGAATCTTTGACAATCATTTCGGGTCGTCAGAAGCCCGAAAGTCTGACAAACAGTCTTACCAAGAGTATCGTATTATAACCCAGTAACTGGATTGTGGAGGTCAGATAGGCAGTCGATTCATGTAAAATGCTGGTTTTCAGCTGCACCAGGTTAGACTGGAAGCCTAGGCAGATGATGATGATGATTTTGGTGGATCCAAGTAATGCAATAGATACTTTGATACTCATTTGATATTAAAAGAAACGATGCGAAAAGAAAACTAACGCTTTACTCGTACTAGGTATCGCAGTTTACTCGCCCAAAACATTTGTTCGGAATGCAAACCAAAACACAAAATGCCACTAAAATAACAACGATCAATGATTTTATAATTTCGCAAAGACGACCGTGAATTTGAAATACACATATTCAGGCACTTGTAAGTCGCACTGCTCAGTGAAGTGAGGGTGTAGGTCGTAGGTTCGAACCCAGACAGGTGCTTTACTTTGTGTAAATTATTTCATCACCACTGCTTTCAAAACTGTGAAGAAAAACATCGCGAGGAAAATTGGTGCGTGAGAATTGCGTATTAGCACAAATTTTGTATAATGTGGCCAATTTGGACGTACTTATACAACTTTTATAGCCCCTATTCTGATTTGACTCCAAATGCAGTTGTTTATAACGTCTATTATTTAGTTAAAATGCGGATAATTCGTTATACACAGTTTATAAGACCATGACCACCGCAATACTTTCAATAGTTTTATCCTTAATTTCTTAAACGTATTTAAAAAAGACCCATTTTTTCTAATAGATCATTAAGAGCTACGAATACAATTTTGATTACTGAAGATTTCGCGACACGTCCTGACCTTTTTCTGTGGGGATTTCTAAAGGGACGTGTCGTGATCAATCTTGGATATGAAAAGCAGGATATTTGAGAATTTGTTAGTGGGATAGGATACCTAATAATGTATCGGAAAATTTTATGAAGGATACGAGGAAAAGCGATCGCATTTTTAAGTATAAAAAAGGAGATTAGGCAGATCTGATTTACCGTATATAGAAAAATAGGTATTTAGTTATGAAATCAATCATCGAGTTTGTATAGTTAAGTAACAGAACTCTAAATAAAACAACTTGATTAACAAGTCGTTATTAAAATAAAACAACTAGATTAACTTATCAAGAAGGCGTTACGTTTACTGCGCTTTCTACACTCATACACAACTTCAATGACCTACATATTATACCTACAAATTCACTGCCAAAACAATAATTACAATATCCGACATATTTTCTACAATTCAAAGTGTAAACGCGTATGCTGCGAGGTCGACGGACGCCTTTACATACGAATATAAAGTACAGGTTCCGATGCGAGCGACGATATGACTGGAATTTGGAACGACTATTTTATATTTGGAGCTAGGCTAAAAATAGCTTGGGGACTGAATTATTTTTAGCAAAGGTTCACATTTTTTAACTATTCTCATTTTCTTCTTATTTTAGCTTGTGCCATGGTTGCTACGGTAAAAGCAAAACTAGAGAAGAGAAGAGAGATTTTTTTCGAATCCTACTTCTTCTTTTATTTTTGGCCTCTCCTTTTCCTGTTACGCGGGGTCGGCTTTCCCAATCACGCGACGCCATTCATATCGGTCTTGTACGTCATCTTCCTTAAGTCCCATCTCCCTCATTTCTTGTTAGACCTTCGTCAACCATGTGGTTTGAGGTTTCCTCTTCTCCTCTTTTTTGAAGCCATGGAAAGGCAACGAACAGATGACCATGTCCTGAAAATTGTTGAAGTATACGACCGTACCATCTCAGTCTGGAGTATTTTACTTATTCGCTATTTCTGCAACCGTAGACTCGAATCTTACGATTTTTTTTTAAGTATTTCTGACCGATTTCAAACACTGGTCCTTCTGTCCTTTCCTTTTGTATTCAGCCAGTAGCAAGATGACTTAGCAGAGCTGACTGCTTATATTGCACCGGCCGTATGGCTACCCGTGGAGACTATTGTAAGTACCTAATGCTCCATTGATGTTTTAACACGAAGGAAAAGGAGGGGCTCGTGTCTAAATAATAACAGCCGCACAGGCCGATTGACCAGGTTACGTTACGCTTGCCGCGGTTGGTCTGTGGATGGGTGATCATCTTTACATACCGAGGTCTTTGACAGTCATTCGTAGATCTTTGACAGTCGTTACGGGTAGTCAGAAGCCCGAAAGTCTGACAACCAGTTTTACCAAGCAGTATCGTATTACCCAGTAACTGCATGGGGTGTGGAGGTCAGATAAGCAGTCGCTCCATGTAAAATGCTGGAATTCAGCTGCATCCGGTTAGACTGGAAGCCGATCCCAACATAGTTGGGAAAAAGTTAGGCAGATGTTGATGCAGGTCAGTGTCAGGTTGTAGGTATCAGTGGCGAAGGGTGAATTTATGACAGAGGTAGGCCGGAGCAAATAAAAATCCAAAAGAAAATTTTAATGATGAATTGACAGAGTGGTTATGTTCTGAATTTTCGAAGGGAAGCCGGTGGGAATCGAGTTGTATGGTACTTTCGCCACTGGTAGGCATGTCGATAAATATGTTGGAAAATTGGTTTCACAATCTGATTCATATCCAAGGAAAGAAAGCTAATCCATTGCTGCATATGTTCGAAAAATTCTCTGCTCATCAGCGTAAATAACGCAATGAATATTATAAATGAAATCCAGTGCTCCTGTTCGTATGTTATGCAACCATCCCGCAGTTTACTACAATTAAGTTTATTACTACGCTTATCAATATTACAGCTAGAACACCACCTGGATAGCTATTCACAAACACTCGATACGCTTCCGTACCTATCGACCATCAATCAATGTTATCGTAGGAGTCTTCTAAACGCTGTTCACAAGTCCAAAACCCGAAAGTTTTGTCAGTTTAAATCAAATAGACGCCCGCTATTCTTCCAATAGCTATTTGCTGTCGGGGGCAAGTCAAATCAGGTTATCGAAATGTGTCATTTTCGATACGATAGCCTGTCGTATGGTTGTGAATAGCTATGCTGGTTCAATAAATACCACAATTTAATACTTCAAGATTATGCTCATATCCTGTGCGAAGTAATTATCATAAGAACTCGTTGCGCTAGTAGTTAAAACATAGTGTTTCATTAAAGTATGTCAAGGCATTCAACTAATCCATGTGAAATGGACTGTCCCTTCTCAGATATTGAATTTTGAATATCAATTCTTAATCTTACATAATTCATATCTATTGATACTTACTCAACTTTTTACTTTACGGTTACCGAGTCTAAACTTGATTTTTGAGTGACCATTTGTAATAAAAAGGTCCTAAATACATTTTGGTTGCAATGGAATTTGAACTTTGTTTTGTTACACGACTTGTTGCGCCCGCGCGCGAGTTGACACCTTCCGATTTTACCAATTTTTTTTGTCGTCAGCAACTCGCTCGATCGTGAAAATCTGATGTATTTGTGTACATTCAGCTACAAAACCGACATAGAAAATGTATAATATAGGGACCCACTTTAAATGTAGAAGTAGTAGAAGTGTATATATGTTAATGTCAAAATTACATTTTAACAAAGGGGTTTGAGTAATTTTGTATGAACCAGTGGCATGATTTTTTTTTTGAGCGGCCACGTAGTTTATTGTTGCTAACGTCTAGTGGTATATATAATAATAATGACTCGTAAAAGAATTTTGCCCTAAGTAATATCGGAGCTGAAATATATGATATCGAAGGAGGTAGAATTTCAACATCATGTCGTCGAAATAAAGACGGAACCCCGTAAATGTAGTAACGATTAGATCGGTGCTTTTGGTGGGCTCATGGGCGGCTTTTTTGTTGTTGTTTATCGCTAATCGCGAGTTACAGAGAGAAATAGAAGTAAAACTACAATGTAATGATGAAATAGACACCATTTAAAGCAAATGGCGATTTGATTTTATAGATTTTTCACATTAAATATCTCGGCTTCGATGAAAGTGGAAAAGTAACGTTCATAGAAAAAAAAAAATGTCTTAATCTTTTCATAAGTGGCCGCGTATTTAAAAAATCATGCCACTTTTACTCAAACCCTTTTGTCTGTCTGCTGTCTGTCTGTTTGTTCCGGCTAATGTCCGAGAGGGCTATACCGATTTTGACGAGACTTTCACTGACAGATATAAGGAGTAACTTAGGCTAGTTTTATTTTAGAAAAAGAATGAAAATCAAAAGGTATTATGGTCACGCGAACGTATTTAACTCCCTTCTTTATACACACCTATTAATATTCATTATACTTCAATCAACATGATCTCCAATTACAATATCGCTGGGAACTTCTACAAACTCACAAAGGGGAGATTCCTTAGAACAACAATTCAATGACACGTTCAGTTCCTCCGCTTTTTCAGACACCGGAGCCTTACAGCGGTTGATGGTTTAAACAGCATTTTCTGTTCACAATTAGATGGGTTCCCACCATTCATGGCGGACTGGTGTTTCCCATGGAATCAATGATTCGGCCCTTGTACTGAGCGAATCGGGATATAATAAGGCTTTTGCTCTTGTTTCTTGTGCGATTTAAGTTAATTGACTAGGAAGTTATTGTTGTCGGATGTGGACTGATGTTGTTTAACTATACGATCAATCTTGTCACTTCATGTTTGCTGCCTTACTGGTGCCGTTGTTGTTGCTTATTCAAATACTTATCTAGCCACATTCTTTCATAAGATTCACCATCTCTGTCATCGACCACTGTCTAGCCCACCGTCTCTCATTCCTTATGTTCGGCAAGATCTACGACAGCGTTGTAAATTGATTTTCTAAAGAAAATACGTATTTAGTATACCTAAATAATTTGTTCCGTCTGGTAGACTCCCACAGTTTATCAAGCTTGTATTGTTTGATCCTTACTGTCCATTCAGATTTATTCAAAGACTTGCTTAACAACAGACAAGTAATTTACAATCTCGGAAAATTTTATGGGAACTATATACTATGCGCAAAAAGACTCGTCATTTGCGCAACAGAATGATCCCATCAACGTGAAACTGACTCATTATACAAAATCAAAGTATAATACTAAGAATAGACGGCCACGCTAAAGGCAGAATTTAGATACAAATTTAGAGACAAATTCAGTGTATGATCCGCCTAATAGGAAGGCATTATTGATTAAAAGCAAGCGATTATCATCTGAATGATCCAACTTCAGTTTTTCTACAGTTGATAATGGCGTTACCTCAATAGGTACTACTCGTCGTACATAATATACTCGTAGATACAGAAAATTAATGAAGCATATTATTGTCGAAATAGAAATTAAAATTATTATCGGATGGCTAGCTACGTTAAACAAATTACTAGTTTTTATTACAACAAAAACATTGGAATTATTGGTGGTGGTAAAAAATATGAAATAGATAGACGTTGCAAACATTAAATGTGTTAACTGCTACACTTTTTGCAGTATTGCAACCAGCATATCCATTTCTAAACTGAATTCCGTCATAAAAAATATAGGCGCTACATTATTGGTGGTCAAGTTTTAGCCACAGTTGCATATATGCGTTCTAAATATTTATTCCATTGTCCGGCTCAGCAATATTGTGATCGGGGTAAAATGTTTTGCTCTTGTATTCTCCCCTGATAAGTTTAAATTATCACTTAAAATTTCCCCCCTTTTCATTCATAGCAACTCTCACACATCCACTTTTTGCTATGTCTAGATTTAATCATGACATATGTAAAGAGCGAAAAACTAACATGCTTCTTTTTTATTTTCCAGATAATCGCCGCCAACTGAAGACATCTAGAAAACCGTCTTCTCGTTCTTTTGAGAAGATGTAGTATTTCAAAACACAAGAATCTTGAAACCTTTTACATCCAGAAGCAGTCCATCTAAAACCATGACAATTAATAGGCAAAGGAACAGACTAATAGATCACAAAGAATTATGAGAATCAACGAAAGTTCTAGACCATTTGTCAGATCACCAGAAACGAAATTAAATACTTACTGAAGAATAATGAGAAATATAGAAACTTCTAGAGCATTCGGGAGATATCCAGGAATGTAAAAAGGTTGTTTTAGAAATAATAGTTAGTCCAAAATGTCGACGAGTAACGAGCTAAGTGACTTGGAGTCGCCAAAGCTTCGGATGAAGCCGGCAATCAGCAGGATATTCTGTTGCAGTGTGACGGCTGCTTCGGGATTCATTGCAGCTTACGCTTTGGTAAGCATCTAACTTTCATATTGAAATAAGCAAAATAACTATATAGTATTTTTCTAATAAGGTTTTACCAAAATTTTATACATTAGAGTTAAAGTAATCAATCAGGTTTTTTATTTTTGCATTTTCCGACGCTTAGAAGTTTTTGTCTTTTGGTGTCCCACAAGGACTTATCATTATGGCCTTATCCAATAATTAGAAAACATTGTCTTGAAGGTCTTTTTCTGATAGTTAATAAAGCCTTTGCGTGTGTAAAACTCATCATTAAGGTAATCTTATGTCTTATCATGCTGTTTCCGTTGAAAGGAAGTAAGTAGTGACGTGTGGCCATTAGCATACCGACTGTGTAGCCTTCGATAATTACTTTTTTATGACGTGTTTGTAGGACTTAAGAGATATTTCACCTGTTGCATGATCATTCATAGATTGTTATAAGTACCTACAACCTAGCGCAGGAGTTAGGGCTTCACTTTATTTCATTTATTTATTGTATAGACGCCAGCACATCAAGCTAACCGAAACTGTCAAATTTTCCCTACCAACATTGAACCTTATGCTTTAGCGATAAAGTTGAAAATCTATTAAAGAAATTTAACAGATTGTAGTAGCTTGATATGCTCGCGTCTGTACCAGCTCAATACCACATTATTCTAACATCACACCTGTTTTTATTGTTACTGGGTTCAGACGGTGCCATTCTAGTTGATCAACTGGTAAGTCGAAACTCATCGAAAGCGATTAGAAACGTCTGCTGAACAGACTGTTTCAGCATTTAGAATTCTAAATATTTTTTGTTGAACAACAAGTGTGTTTAACTAAAATCGAACTGTGTGAACCCGGTGTGAAGGGTAAATCAATATATCTACCAAACAACCTTTGCATCAAGCTTTTTTCTGAGTAGGTAATCATAGCTATAGAACAAGACAATACTAGGTATATGTAACGGTTAGTTGGCGAAGGTAATGTCTAACCTCCCCTTACCTTGAGGTCACAATACATTCACGATTTAGAGTTACACCGCAATATCTTCCAATCTTTTCCTATCTCCAATTAAACCACGCGCGACTCAAAACTTATCTAACGACAAAACCATTCGCTTATTTAAAATTCACCCGATATCTCACGACGGAAGTACAAGACGAAACTGTCCAAAATACGTTGGTCCCTGACCACGTCATTTGTTTCTGAGGGATTATGGGTTTTATATGCAAAGCTCGGTCCAGTTAGACTGGTCAGCTGTAAGGCCGTGCATTTATCTTGGGAGATGACGACGCAATAGTGAGAGTAAACTTACTGGATCTAAGACTAGTCTGAGATGTTGTGTCATTATAATGATGTGTTTGTAAGGTGGTGCTTTGGTATATTAGTAGAAGTGTTTTAATGAAATGATAGGGGATGAGAATGATAACAGAACGGTTTTAATAATAGTCCTCATTGAAAGGTTTGTTAGTGATTCTTCTAAAGTTAGACGAAATGGTCCCGTAGAGAGATGGTTAAAAGATAAATAATCACTTTTGAATACAAAGGGAAGACTAAATAACTAAACCAAAATCGAATGGCCACATTGACCAAAACCTAGCCACATAAATCGGGTTAGGGGGCAACTCGTCCACTTCAAAACTGGGACCAGGGACAACTAAGTTTATCCTCTACATTTTATAAGGACAAATATTATGACAAGGCATTGAGTTATAGTATACATTATAACTCAATGTGACAAGGTGTATATTGTATGAATGACAAAAACCATTGGGTGCGCCGGCACCCAGCGTGTTTACAACCTGATTTATTTCTGAGAATGGTAAATTAGTAGGTACTGTATGCAAACCAGTTTGTTCGTGGATCTAATACAGATTTTTTCCTACCGACAATGTCGTGTTCCTCGCGACCAAGTGCTCAATCAACTTCAGTTTCACCATATAAAACACACCACACAAAATACACTGGATAAAGAAACATTCTAGGCTTGATGATGTGAAGATACGCAACAAGAGGGTTGACTCTATTATCACTAAGGGCTTACTTTTGAAAAGCTAACTTTTCATCTCCTTATATGTATTTAGGTACTTGATCTTAATAAGCCCGACCTTCGTCAGGGTCCAACAGAATTTACGTCGTTCTTAGTAGACGCCAGCACACCAAACTACCTGGAACTGTTAAATTTTCCCAATCAACCTTTAACCTAATGCTAATAGCGAGAAAGCTGAAAATCTATTAAAGAAATTTGACAGATTGTAGTAGCTTGATGTGCTGGTTTCTACACATAAGCTTCGATAGTTCACCCATAGGGCCAGAGGCCTCCACCATAAACGGTTTCTTCTCAGGCTGTCACATTTTAGAATGTAGTTCCCAAATGAATGAAACACCATTCCGTTCGCTCAAAGGATTTCCGGTGTCGTGGCTGTAATTACGCCTACACGCGCATAAAACAAATTACAAGCTATTTGGAATTTATTGCCTACAATTTATGAAAAGTAAATTGATTAATGACTTAATTTGATGGACTCTTGGTCAAAGATTGACGATGACGATATAATCCTGAGCTAATAGAAATAAGAAATATAGCACTGACAATAGAACTGGACATATATGTAGTAGAACTGGTAGATGGCATATATTGTACATACGTAGGCACAAAGTGAAAATTTTCATGAGCACCAATATTGTAATATAATTTCCGTTCATTTGAAAGTAGATATTAGTTCCTTAAACAAGGTCCTTCCAAAACGTTTAACTTGGAACTGGCATGATAATTCTTCGAGCCATCAAAGACAAGCTAAAACAAGTTTCACCATTATGTTCCAGGTGGCGTACGCGATCGCGTTGATCTATGAGATCGTGTGGGTGGTGGAGTCACAGAGCGGTCTGCCGCTAGCGTCTGCGCTGCTCATGGTGTGCTACTGCATCGTCATCGCCGCCACCGTCGTGCTGGTGCACGGACTTATATCTGTAAGTATAAGAACGTTAAATCAGAAGGCCAATTCCCCTAGTTAAAAACGTTCAAAATCTAGTCGCAAATTCATCTCAGCGACAAACAATGTCAAAAATTTAGGGAGATTACCTAGAGGTATTTTTGACAGATTGAGACTGAGATCAGACTGTGATCGTTCTTAAAATTACGAGAATTGCCCCTCTGGGCCCCTTCGTTAACATCATTCAGCCAAAAGACGTCCTCTGTTGAGCTTAGATCTCCTCCACTTCTCATCCTTCAGACAAAAGTTGTCCTCTTCTGGCTTAGATCCGTCACGCTTGGCTATGTGAACATTTTGCCATGTTCCGAGCCCCTCTAACATATATACAGGGTGGCGATTTAGTCACTTGCATCCGTCAAGAGGGTGATTCTACCTTATTTTAAACAACTTTAGCTATGAAACGCGTAATCGATATTTAAAAATAAAAACGAATTTCTATCAGTACAACAGTAGACAGACTATTTCGATGCATTTATGAAATTGAAAAGTTTTTTGTTTACAATTCGGGTACGAGTTTCATGGCGAAAGTTGTTTAGAATGACGTGTAGAATCACCCCCTTGACGGATGCAGGTCTGTGACATCTTTATAATGCTCACTGCTTATAAGCTAGAGCGATACAAAGAATCTGTCTTCCCTTTTTCTGTTTGGTTCCGTGCTTAACCAATGTGGATGTGGAATGTTACATGCGTTTCAACTTCAGCCAATCTTAGGATAATCAACTTTTAAGTATATTCTCGTCTCGTTCTGCCTGCAAAATTATCGAATGAAATTGTGCTTTGCATCGAATGCTAATTAAGGCTTGTCTTAATTATTTCACAGAAAAACAACAGATGCCTGCTGGCATGGTTGATAGCAGTCATACTAGTTCTCATACCAGAATGTGCTCTAGTCTTTTACATGTCTATAAGTCATTGGGTAAGTTATCTACATTTCAGTTGTTTATTGCAACCAAACCTACAACCTTATATATATCTATCCCTTTTATCTCTTTGATGCGGTAGATTTGTAGACCCTTAGATCTTATGGACCTCGTATGATCATATAGCCAAAAAAAACCAGGTGTCCTTTATAATTTCTACAGAAAAAGAGACCTGTACACAATTTGTCAATAAGTCAAAATAATCTGCCGCGTCTTCAGCTACTGTGGCTAGGTTGTAGTGATTCTACCCAAGTGTTTGAGGTTCAAAAAATGTTTCTATGTATTTCACTTTCCATCTCGTACTAAATGAAAAAAGATTTTGAAAATTTCTCTGTGTGATTCCAGGGTCTCCAAGGAGTGTATGGCGGTGCTGAGCTGGCGTGCTACGTGGCGCGGCTACCAGCCATCGTGTGTGGGGTTGTCCTCGTGCAATCAGCATATGCACTTAGGGAAGCTAGGTGAGTTACAAAATACGACTCGACGACTAGTCCAATACAGAAAAAAATAATTATTGCAGTGAGCACCATAAGAAGAAAAAAAAAAATTTAAAATGTTCATTTATTTTCGAACCGGAGAAGCTTGTCAAAGTTGCAGGGCCAATAATAACCATTGAATAACGAAATCTACGAACCGATCACACTATTATTTAATCATAACTTATCTGTTACCTTGTACAGACGACAGCACATCAAGCTACTAAAATCTGTCAAATTTCTTTAATATATTTTCAACTTTATCGCTTAAGCATAAGGTTCAAAGTTGATTGGGAAAATTTGACAGTTTCGGGTAGCTTGATATGCTGGCGTCTGCACTAGTAGGTTTACTGCTTACTAGACCCACTTGCACCACAAATCGCTAAACGTATTTAAAACATTATTCTATCTCTGCCATCTTCAAACGATTGCCAGAAATCGAATAATGTCTTATAAAGTGGTGCAAGTGGCCTTAGTCTGTACAGGATACTGCACTGACAGCTCTCCTTACACAGTTACATATCAAGCCACAATAACCAACACCAAGCGAAAATTCCTTAGAAAAACCTCTTTGCACATTACGGTAAAATGGGGTTAGTTTGATTCTACGGGTTTACTTTGATAACAACTTTCGACTTATGAAAAACTTAACTTAACTTAAATTTTATTAGATTTAAATATATAGATTGGAACAAAAAAAAACAGTTATTTGTATTTATCAAAGAATCCCACCCAGAAACCATCATCTTAAAACAACTGCAGCACAAACATTTGTGGACCGATATTAATTTGTTTTTTGGGGTTACTATCAAAATACGTACCAAAAACTAGTGCGATCAAAGTATCCCCGATGCAGTATGAAGTTGATCACGATGATTATAATTTTTTTTTTCTCATAAAGGAGTGTCCAAAAATATTACTTTAATGTAAACATATACAACCCATAAAACCGATGTTACATTTATTTTTGTAAATTTTTCAGCCTTCTTAGTACAGAAATATTCAACCTCGAATTTTAAAATTGATCAAAATTGATCAATGTAACCCCATTTTACGGTACTTCCTTTAATTTTCCAGGAAAGCTGGTTACAGCGCAGGCGGAGCGGTGAGCGGGAGCGAGTTCGATGCAAGCCACTTTGTGCCCGACGCGTCGAACGCTTTCACCAATGACGGCTTCCTGCAAGACAACGGTAATGCGGAACTGAAGTGTGGAAGTATATTATTATGGGTATTTCGTATTAACACAACATCAAGCCTGTATTTCCCGAAGCGGTAGGCAGAGGTGTATACAGGGTCAAATTAAATTAGATAGCGAAACTCTGCAGACGTTAGGGTGTCGAAATCTAAACATGATAAAACAAAAAAATAAAGGTTTGAAAAAAAATTGCGTCTACAATCATTGGTAACGTAGTTGCTTGTAGTATGAGTTAAAAACAGACTTTCTAAAGTCATACTCATATATCAAATCATATTATATTTCGTTTCATCACACATTAAGTACACCAACATTTCACCAGTTAAGTTGAAGTCCCATGTACATATCTTAGGACTAACCTATTCTCATCAACTGGGTACAAATCAAGACTCCGCGCTGCTACTGCTACAGAGAATTTAGTAAATGAAAGTCCAATGTTTAAAGGGACGGTCTTTAGGGAATGGGAGCAGGACAGCGCAGCGCCTTGGACCAGAAAATATAACCACCCAGATTCCTCTCATGTCCTTTACATTACTTCAACATTCATAAGTCAGTATTTGTATTTCCAGGTAAATCCGGCTCTATGCCGGATCTCCGTCGTCACCTCGCAAGCCGTCAGTCCATGAACATGGGCTACCCACCGCACATGCTACCGCAGCCCCCACCAGCATACTGGCAACACCTAGCTGACAGGCAATACGCGGCCAGCCTTAGAGGCTACCCCAAGTCCTACCAGTCCCCACAAATGTACGGCACCTGGGTAGGACCCAGATCAGGGCCCTACGACAACCCTTACAAACGAAGACACTCCGTAGTCGGCGCATTCCAAACAGACGAATACCCACCAAAAGGATACGAATACGAAGACAGAATGGACTGCAAAAGCGAAATGGCTTACCCTTACTACCGCTCCTCTTACCCTTACGACCCGAGAGTTTACCCTCCAGATTACGACCCGAGATTTTACCCTGAGTATAAAAGGGAGGATGCGGCGTATGGGGTAAATCTGCTAAGACATGAACCGTATCATTTTAGTGGGTCAAGAGAAAGGGTATTTTATGGTTTACGAAACAGTCATACTTCTGTAGGTAATGAGTCGGATGATTTGACTAAATATAAGGATGTAGCTTTGTAGGAAACTATATTACGAATTATTTTTACCTGACTGTGGCGAAGTCAAACAGGAGGGTAAGGCACTTTGTACAAGGCACAGTTTCTTTAGGGTACCGCGTATAAACCGCGCCCTAGAATAAACGTGTCTACAAGCTTCCATAGTGATCCATACTTACAACACTGACGACTCACACGGCGAATAAACCGTAGTTTTTCACGGTAAGGAAAACGTGTGTGTACAAAGGGCTTAATACCTACACAGATTGTGCTGTCTTTGTAAGCAAGAATTAAATGTTATTGTAAACATTATATTTTCACCGATTATCCTTTGGATTTTTGCTTAAGAAGACACACTCAAAAGAATATATAAATATAGTTAAGCTAAACATTACCAACTAAGTAATACCAGTAGAGACGTTATTTTTAGATTTTTATTCAGAAAAATAATGTATTTTTATAAGAGTTTATTAAAGAATCTGAATCAATGTAAGAATACTTAAGTATTATTTTATAATTAGTTAAGTTACCTAATTAACCAAAGGTATTATACAGTTAATTATAAGTAGGTTTTTAGATAACAATATTATGTAAACCAACATGAAATCAGTCACTACCTTTTATAAATTGAATCAATAAATTGAATTTGTATAAAGAGTTACTTCATTTATTTTGTCTTTTTAATACACGCACACGCATCGCCGGCCAGCGCGCAGTAACTGGCGATCACACCACACACCCATCTCTTTCACACTTCCAGACCGCTGACGCACATTACGCATATCATTTAGATACTTACATTGTCTTGTCCCTATATTACATAGAGAGAGAGAGAGAATTTTTCTACTCTTATCGCCCGCAAACTTTTAAAGAGTGCAGAACACGCCCGGTGTGGAGGTAGGTAGGAGATAAATATTGAGTCATTTCACCCTATGAACCGATGAAGTTACTCTCACCCACTCGGTCCGATTCACCAAATCTCTCATTTTGTCAAGGTGTAGCTGCATAGTAAGCGGCCCTTATCAGCAAAAAGCATAAATAGACATTAATATTTACTTACATGGGCGCCGGGAGCGGGGTGCAAGAGTATGCACTTGCATCTCCCTGGCAACAAAATAAAATATCGGTGTAAGAAACTGGGCGAAAACGCATATTAGAACAATAGAGAACTCAACCTCCTAGCAAGATCAATCGATACTTGCTCGATACTAAAACTTTTGTGCATTAGGAGTAAAGTCGATTAGACTTTCGAAAATAGGAGTTCGTTACTTTGTCCGAACTCCTATAATCGACCTTAGGCGGGGTGATAACATTATCGAGCTTGCTTCGCTTGCTGTTACATCCTACTCTATCTTAATTCTTAAGCTTATTTACATAAAACGACACGATTAGTCGTCTTGCTGTCCTGTAGATACCTTATGCGTGGACAAAATAAAACCTATCCAATACGAGGCGAGATACAAAAATTATCGAGCTCGCTTTGCTCGCCTTGCATCCTGAATGGACAAACGATAACCTAACACATCCCGTGAAGTGCAAAAATGATTGAGTTCGCTTCGTGAAGCTGAAAATGCACCCCTGATAACATCCATTGTTATCCAGCCTTTAGCTCATGAGGTGATCACCTCGAATCCCGTCAGGGTATATATTTGTTCTGTGCCTCGAATTTCCAACAGCAAATTAGAAATCAGGCATTGGTCGTGGTATTTTTTAAATTTTAACCAACTTTATTTGTTAACCACCTTCAAGTCCTAAAACAACAATAAACAAGGGACGTTAAGGGTGGTATATAGGGTAGCTGGGTAGGTCATCAGAATTAAAATGTCTGCATGTCTGTCATTGTCGTGGTCATCCACGTAATTTACGCTAGGTGGTACTTAATATAATTCACTTATTAAATTAATTATTGCGAATAAACGATCTTAAAACCAATCAAAACAAAGTTTTCTCAAAAGCGCTAGTAATATAATAATAAGTCAATGCTCAAAAGCCTTTGTTTCAATTTTCAAATCGTTTAGTGTCAGGCACTGCAATAAAATAATGAAACATAATGATTTCGATTAGGAGTATATATGTTCTGTGGATTTCGATAACTAACAGACTAACAGACTACTTTATTTTATGAAGAAATTGAACAGAACCTAAGCAACATTCAAACTTGTACTCAAGTTAGTTTTTATTAGCAAAACGTAAGTGCGAGTGCGATCTTCAGGAGGCGTCAATCGATCATCGCTTTACGCCACCTCAAGATCGCAATAATTTAAGCCAGAGCAATAACTAAACGCCATACTTACTTCAGCATCAGTCAAAGACTACAATATGTATAGGGACAGCATCAGTGTTGCTACCATCTATTTAGTAAATTGCTATATTTTATTCTTTTTATTTTGTTTTTCTATTGAATTATTAAAATAATGCAGTTTTATTCTACTGTATTTGCATCAATAGTACGGAAACTAATTTATTAACAGAAAAAGCAACGATATGCAAACTATGGGTAACTTGCTAATCAACGCTGAAGCACACAAGCATATTTTGCAAGGCTCCACATATTTATAATAAGCTACCAGAGAAAAGGAAAAAAAAATTATGAGTCTTATCTTTAAAAAAACACCTACGCATCTTACTTTTACAGAAACGGTTAAAATAATGAATATTTTAAAAACTCCCAAGAAGTAAGCTCAGTCCCTAGAGTTTTACAGACTTTTTCCATGTATGATGATTATTCCTTACAGTTACATTTCTATATTTCCCTGTATTTCTTAGAATAGTTTTTGTGTATTGTTTTTTGTGCGAAACTAGCCCGTCTGTACATTCTGCACTTTAGGCTACGTACGCTGCTATGAATTTTATTAATTAAAGGTTTGATTTCTCACAACAATGATATGACATGACATTTTGTAACAAACATAAGTATTTAATTTTCCCCCGAAAATGGGAAACTTTATGGAAACTGGTATCAGCTATAACTTGTTTTCCAGCTACGCGTACAGATAATTTAAAGTGACAAAGCGAGCAATTATGAGCTCTAATGTAAAGAGATAAGGTATCTATTATCCTGAGGTATCACACAGTGCGTATTGAAAGACACTGTGCTTGTTTATCGTGTCGAAACAACTCAGCCGGCTTGCGTTGCATATCGTGCTATCTCTGTCTATCAGTCAAAAATTCAAGAGTTTAGTTGTCGACACGGCTAAAGTTTTTAAAGTTTTTACGATAATCCAAAAGTTACTTTGTGCATGTAATCTTGTGTTTTGAGGCAACTGTTTATCATAATAAAGTGAATAAATGGTGTGTGATCAATGTGAAGTTTGTTTTTGTGATGTTGGAAGGCTGTGTAACTGTATTGTTTTATGTAGGTGGCTACCTACTGTTGTAGTGGGCCCAATGTGAAAGTGTTTTGGCATAAAATTCAGATCCCATTGTTCGATCTTTCCGAGTATACGCTGGGAAAAACACTAATAAGTGTGACTTGCGTAAGACGTCGCTTAATATTGGTGAAATGTGTGTTATTCTGGTGTTTAACTCTGATTAACCATTGAATTTAATATTTGGTAAGTGTTCAAACGTGACATTCTTTTAAAACACACTCGAAATACTGTAAACACTCCACTTTATTAATCCATGACGTCGTTATACTGCGAATTCCTATGTTTTAAAACTTTTAAAGTGGAACAAAACTTGTTCAAAGTTAAAAAAATATTGATGGAATTTGTCAATAGATACTGTACCTTTTATCCAAAATGTCATGATTGTCTATGGGAACCTAAAGGAATATTATCGCTTTAAAGATAATCAATTTACTGGATAGTGCCAGGCACATCTATTTCATCATTTTCTCTGATATCATTATTAACCTGTCATTTCTTAAGTATGGTGATAACGAGAGCAGTGGTGGCCCAGTGGTAACGGCCATGACTTACTAGTTGTAGGTCGGGGGTTCAAACCCAAGCAGGCACTTAACTTTGTGTAAATTATATCATCACCACTGCTCTCAAAAAGGTGAAGGAAAACATTGTGAGGAACCGGCATGTCCGAGATCCAATAATTTAAAGACATGTGACATCTATCAACCCGCACTGGGTCTGTGTAAGGCCCTCTCCCTCTCACTGAGCGGAGAAACATGTCAAAGCAGTGGGAATATTAAAGCCTGATTATGGTGATAGCAGTAAAGTCAGCGTCTGTTCAGTATATACTTAGCTATATACATGTTAAGCTAATATTTTTAAAACTGTGGAGTTTCTTGCCCATTCTTGTCCAAATGAAATGAACCTATTTTCTTGTAAATTTTGATGTTCAAAAATGCCTTTTATGTGCCTGTTTGAAATAAATTATTTGACTCTTGAGTATACAATTTGATCCTTAAATCTTCTAGAAAAAGGTAGTTATTATTACACAACCTGATGCAACCAACTTCATCATTCATTCTCCTGTCCTTATGCCAATTTATTTGGGGTTGGCGCAACATATCTTTTTCTTCCATGCTTCTCCCTGACCTGATGCAACCAACTTACACTGCGTAAATAATCACTGCATGTTGACTTGCTTCCAAGATAAGGCACTAAAACTTTTAAGTGGTGCACCTTCGTTCATGGAGGTTGTAGAAAGGTCCTACAAGAATTAACTCGCTGTTTCACTTCTAAAGTCATCAGGCTCTACCTGTAGACTTAAAAGAGAACAAATAGTGCCAATCTAACCAACACTGATAAATCTAATAATAATGAGATGAGGAATCTCTGGATGAGAACAATCTCGAACGGCCAAGTGGAGAAACAACCAATATGATTAAAGCTGAAGCTAAAAGGATGATAGCATATCTAAAAAAAAAAAAAAAAATATATTTGACTTCCTGCAAGTCCCACTAACCAAATATGTCAAAATAAATCACATTGGTATTCTCCAAAGGGTAGACAAATATTATGTTCTTTGCTTTCATCTTGCCAGTTAAAGCAAAGTCACAGATAATAAGTGGCAAGCCCATTGCCATAAACCAATCTAGACTTCGGGCTGCTATATCGCAACTTGCCCATAGCCATTAGATGCACCGGCATCTAAATAGTAACAGCCACGAGAGTCAATCTTCATGGTTAAGCAACGCCTGCCAAGGTCTGTGCGTAAATGTTTACCATTCATTAAATAAATAAATTACTACTAATCAAAAAACCAGTCTTACAAAGGGTATTGTTTAACCCAGTAATTGGGTTGTGGAGTTCCGATAGGCAGTTGCTCCGAGTAAAATACTGGTATTCTGCTGCATCCTTGAAGACCCTGAGATGATGAGCCATGGTGCATTATGATGATCATCTTGACTACTGCTTTGTTAATTTAATTGTGTATGTGAACCTACTGCCTGTATTATAAATTCCTAACAATTGTTTTTAATATTGTGGGAACCTTGGGCTCCACTTCTATTTTATTTATTATGAGAAACTAATTCAAAAGTAAGTTGTAACCATAAAACAATTTGTTTTGATTAATAGACTATTGTTTTGTAGTATTTGACTGTTATTACCAAGTCTTACCAAGAGGTATCGTGTTACCCAGTAACTGGGTTGTGGAGGTCAGATAGGCAGTTGCTCCATGTAATATTGGTATTCAACTGCAGCTGCTGAACACCAGTATTTTAGATCTCAGCTTAGTTGGGAAAAGGCTAAGCAGATGATGACTTTGTGAGATGCTCCTTTTAATTTAAATTGAATTTTAAAACATGACAGTCTAAACATGATTTCTGTTTGTAGGACCTTCTTCTACTGGTGCCCAGTGTCTGAAGTCTTGAGACAATAGATTGTTTCAATAGATTTTGATTCGACTTTATTTATCTAAACAAACTTCCTTTCTAGTTTAGAAATCTAATATGTTTTAAATGTTATTATCTGTTTGGGAAACTTTCTGAAGCCGACCCCAACATAGTTTGGAAAGGCTAGGAAGGTGATGAGACTGTTATTAAACTGAATGTTTATGTCTTATTACATTTATTTTGTGACGCATGGTTATATTGAAATGCAAAAATAACTACTGTAATATTTTCTGTTTCTGCTTTTTTACATTTAGTACTCGTACAGACTTACAGAGACCTTTGTCTCCTCTTGTGTTATCAAATAAATTTTAAAATTTTTCATTCTCACGTTTCAGCATGGAAGCCACCACAGCTACAATGAATTTGCAACCTTTGGAGAATATATTTTCTTCAGGTAAGAATTTTTTTTTTATTAATCCCACTAATCAATCACTAGAAAATGAAAAAACCGGCCAAGTGCGAGTCGGACTCACACACGAAGGGTTCCGTACCACCGTACAATATTTTAAAACTGCATATTTATAAAAAATCACGTTTGTAGTATGGGAGCCCCCTTAATTAATTTTATTTTAATTATTTATTTTTAAAGTGAATATACTACTAAGTACCTATTCTGTAAATATTTCAAGCGTCTACCTGTTGCCGTTAGTAATATCGAGCAAAAAACGGCAATAAAATCACGTCTGTTGTATGGGAGCCCCCCTTAATTATTTATTTTATTTTGTTTTTAGTATTTGTTGTAATAGCGGCAACAGAAATACTTAATTTGTGAAAATTTCAACTGTCTAGCTATCGCGGTTCTTGAGATACAGCCTGGTGACAGACAGACGGACGGACAGACAGCGAACTCTTAGTAATAGGGTCCCGTTTCTACCCTTTGGGTACGGAACCCTAAAAACTAAGAATTGGATAAATAATTACAAGAATTTACGCCTGTAGTTACTCCAGGACTACTAAGAGGCGTTTAGCATACCTACGCACTTTGCCTATTGCCATTTTATTCAGTTTATTTTATTTATAGCCTTATTTCAAAGTGGTAGTTGTTGTACAAAACACGTTTAATATCAGTTCTGAATCTGTGTGCTCTTTGGCAAAGGCCTCCTCGAACCCCTTCCAATTCTCCCTGTTCCTTGCCTGTCTAGGCCATGTCTTTCCTATGGCCATTAACTGGACATAAATCTAGGGAACTACAGAGAATATCCTTAGCAGAAAAACTGCAGTAGGCTTTGCGTAGCCGAGCAATGGCCAGAACCTTACACTCAGGAATCGCACTTGCAACCACTCCACTAACGAGGCAGTAAGTCAAATATGCTCCCACAAAAAACCTATTCCCAAACATTACCTACGCAGCTAATTTAGAACTAACTGCAACTCATAGTCGTGTCGTGTGAACCAGACACATGCGATACAAACAACGCGCGGTGTAAAAATATATCTACCAACTTTAAACAATTATAACTTGTCATTATCAACTGCTATGCATTGTCTAACGGCATCCATACACGTCCTAAACTAATTACCTTTTACATTTCCAAACAATTAAAACCACTACTTCATAGGTTTTTAAGTTCAAAATCGCGTGTGTGCTACTGAAAGCTGTGTCGCGATTGTAGTAAAATAAATGAGGTATTTAGAGAATCCCATTCTGGTAGTACTTTACAATGGAGACTATTTCGTAAGTGTGACTATGTTACTGTTTAAATCTCACGTTGTTGCAAGATTTTCTTGTATCTTTGTGGCAGCTACCTACTTAGGCTTGTATGCGCAGGAGTTATTAAACTTTAGTATTGAGTCCTTGAATCATTTTATGACATTAGGCTGCGATCAGCACTTTTTGGAATGACGAAGGTTACAAAGGACAGCCCCGAAACGCCCGCCCTTCATAGCGTTTTAGCTGGAAAGAAGTGGCGCGTAACCAAATAGTTCCCCAACAGAAAAGAAAACGAGTCAGTAGTTACATTAATTAAACATACGAATGACCTGTAACAAAGCTAGGTAGTAAGTAAACTAATTTAGGCTTTGCGATAGTTCAACAATTCATAATAATCGACTTAATTTCCAAAACCCACGCAAAGAGGACCGCAGAAATAATATGCCTCTCCCAATTCTTTTTGAGTTCAGGACCCCTGTGGCCCCATATTTCAGCAAGCATTGAATGAACAAGGTCATTCACCAATAATACAGTAATCATCAGAATGACTGCCTAGATTGAGGGTGGCCCTCAATCTCTACAGTTTAACCCGTTAACAATCTGCCAAATAAAATAAAATTTTCGGTAAGTACATTTTATTCATTTTTACGGAATTTCCAAAAGTTTTTCGCATCCCGGTCTCGCGGACTCCCCCAATCGACTGAAGGTGTTGAATACTTTAGCCTCAGTCAGATATAACCATCTGTTCAACCATATGACTTTCATCTTGCTTCGCTTGTTCTACGCACACATACGCAAATTTTGTTCGCACAGAATCTAGCGGGGAATCGAGGGACCCCTCGAAGTTTTCGTGACGTCAAATCAGAATTCTATGTAAAATAGCGGTGCGTTGGTGTGAGTACGATGCGTGACGAATTTGGGGAGTGAAGTATCTGAGTAGTTGTGCATTCCGTGCCTCGCTGGAAGGCTTCAGAGGGATCGATGCCGCGCGTGCGCCCTCACCCTCGCCCGTACAAAGGCAAGGCTGCTCCCTAGCAAGCTGGGCCTGTCAAAATAATACACGGTTTTCGCGAATTTCGCACGCGAGCCCCTGAAATATTGTTTAAAAAATAATTTCACTTCAAACTCTTACTAAAAAATGTTCTTTGGAAGTATTAAACAATTATTTGTCCCCTAAGTTTTGGTTATTGATTCCAGTTTCTTACTTTAGACTTTTTTTATTTTTTTATTTGTTATGTTAAATCTTTGATGTGATAGTGTCTTTTTGTGTTCGACAGTTAATTGAATTAGTGGTGTCATACAAAAATGTAGCTGGTTCGGTTTTTGCTGTATAGGTATGTATGAGACTTGTAGCATTCGTATACTTGTTGCGCTTGATTTTAATGTACGTATTACGTAATGCGACATTATAAACTTTAATGATTCCCCGACTGTTGTTGAAATTTCGTGCTGTCTATAAAATGCAAGCGACATTTTGTTTTACTGCTAATGAGAACTGTTAAATAATATTTACTTAATAATTGGGTACTATGTTGTAATCTAACTGGTTTATTAATGAGTCCCAGTTGGGCGCCACTATGTTGTACAATACTTTGCGGGTCAATGAATTACTTGAGATCTATAAATTATTTTTTCTTTCTAAATAGCTTGATTCATTAAAATACTTGGTTTTGTTTGTTCATATTAGAAGCAAACGTTGTAGAATATGTTTAGGGAGAGCCCTAAAATAAGGTCTTTTGGAAAGCCTAGGTTACAAAGGCTTTAGGAGTAAGACTTTTCAGAAGGCTATTCAAAGAATAATAAACTATTCATTGTTCCCGCGGGTGTGGCAAATAATACAACCAAAAGTCAATTAATAGCTACACAAGATGTCAGCTAGAAACCTTAGCAGCCCCCCGACCTTTAGACCGACCACAGTCAACGATACCCCGAGAACACTAGAATTCAATTACACTCGCCCAGGACCAAATAAAAACAAATAACTGTGACCTTCGTCTCGTATTAAAGGACCATTTGAGGGGTTAAACGTCTGTAGCCGACTTTTATGATCGTCTTAATGTCCAATATTTCTTATGAAAAGAACGGGGCTTATATTCACGTCACATTACCTGAATTTACTTCCTAATTGAAGTCTAATATACCGGATAATCCTTTTATGCGAATATTGGCAAGAATTTTTGGAGGGTATTTGGATATTTCGTTTGATGCTCCGTCCTGTTTA
This sequence comes from Hydraecia micacea, assembly GCA_914767645.1. NCBI lineage: Eukaryota > Metazoa > Arthropoda > Insecta > Lepidoptera > Noctuidae > Hydraecia > Hydraecia micacea. The sequence continues at coordinate 5,086,385 of OU611799.1, read as the reverse complement.
CAATGTTACAGTTCATGACATTAAAAGATCCATAATATATATTTAGCAATTGATAGTTACAATAACGTTTTTTATATTTTATTCTCCTGATAGTCTTTGGTTCTTGAACATGAGATTATTCAACTTTCCCTGGGTCCGTTAATAAATCTGGGGTTGACCAAGGCCACGCGGTCGTTATTCTTGAATTACCATTTTATGTACACCTTAGGGATCCATCAAACCTAAGCTCGTAATATTTGGCAGAGTGAGCAGTTGCAAACGCATCATGCATGAAATTACATCAAGACTAGTCTGCAAAACACACGCCTTCTTCCTATGTGAATAGGCAGAAACTACAGGAAGCCAGCTGCTACGATCCTTGCATACCTTTTGTTTCGTTTACGTTCATACATCTGGGCATACAGATACACACACGTCGGTTGCCAATACTAAGCACCCGACCTTTCTGAAGAAAACCACCAATAAGGTCATTACATCTTCTAGGGCATCCCCTCCCGGCGTTTCCACTCACATCTGCCTTGCCTTTTGTTAGTTGCCTTTCATTCATCGTCCCAACATGACCGAACCATCCCATACCGAATTTCGGTCATTGCAGCGAATCTCAGCGGAGACTAGCCATCTACGCGGGAGATATTATTGTGCACAAGTGTGTGCGCAGACACAGGTGCACTCACTCTTCTCTCACTCATAGTCCTATGGGACTGCAATCCGACACAACCGGAGATATATCAAGCGCAGAACCAACGGCTTAACGAGCTTTCTGAGGCACAGGGGTATTATACCGCCAACTTCCAAACTCCGGGCTGTTACAGAGAAATTCCTAAGGGAAAAACCCAATAACACGTTGCCCGACCTGGGAATCGAACCCAAAACCCTATGCTTAGCTAAATTAGGATACTTAACTACGTCCGGCACACCCTGTAATACTCAACCCCGCTACCCTGCTGGCTGGCTAATCTTTACCACGATGATCTTAGCTCATGATGCTCTTAACAAGAAGTATAACGAGAGCATAACATAACATCACACCAGCGGTGCTATTCTGTAAAAACATCACCGTGATAACTTAGCTGAAGTGAGCTGAATGTGAGCTAGGTTATTCCTCATGCTAGGGATTGACACTATTGACAGCTCACTTCAACCTCATTTCACCAAAGTTTTCACGGTGAGATTTTTATAGATTAGCATTACTGTAATCCCTGAAGGGTTAGGCGGAGATGTACCTATAGAACACCATATTGCCATCAACTGGGCACTTTATCCATACTCCAGGCGCAACTGAGAAATTCAGATAAATGATTTTATTTCTATAGGTAGGTTTGTACAAATATTTTTACACGTCCATCGTATTTTAAAGACTAGGTGAGGTCGGCGTTACCTATCTAACTACTCTGAGAAGAAAGGCCGAAAAAAACCCATAGGTCTCTTTTAAAGTCCATGTAAATTGGTGTCTGAAATGGTCTTTTGAGGAAAGAACCACATAAATTGAGTGGACCTGTGGATAATGATATTCAGTCCAATTTCAACGTACATCACTAAAGTCCAAAGCGGCATAATATCAAGGCCGCTCATTGTCTCCCATATAAAGAACATCTGTCTTCTCATAATTCACGTGAACTAATTAGAAACGCTTTTGATTATTGTCCATCGTATGGACGAACCGTAGCTGGAAAACTATATTTGGCTATTGTATGGGTAATATATCGATTTCTGCCAGATTTCAGTTTAAGTACGACAGTAAAAGATTAGTATTTGGTAAACTGAACAAAGCCTGTAAAGAAAAACGCGCGCACTCGTCAATATTGGTCTTTTTGCTATTTTGTCTCCAAGGTCTTTTTCATGGGCAAATTTTCTGGGGCTATGGTCTTTGTACCATTGACTATCTGTGCTAGTTTGTCCGTAAGCTGATTCTGCTGTAGTACTTGATCATGTTTTGAAACAATCCAAATTATATATTTTACGTTACAATTTCTGGTCTTGGATTCTTGTAAACTATCAATTGGTGGATGAACTGCATTATCAAGACACGAATCTGATGTATAATATACATAAATAATAAATGTAAATATGGTTACTGTAATCCCTTTCAGTTTTATATCCCGAGCAGTGGCGCTTTACTTCGTGTAAATTACTTTATCACCGCTGGCTGCTCTCAAAACTATAAATGAAAACATCTTGAGAAAACCGGCATGTCCTAGAACCAAAAATTCGAAGACATATGACATCTACCAACACGCACTGGGCCCACGTGGTAGATTACAGCCCACTCCCTCTCGGAAGGGAGGAAGCCTGTGTCCCAGCAGTGGGAACATTATAGGCTGATTATGCTTTATATCCCGAATACAACACATTACTAAAGTAATATTTAAACTACAAGCATATGCATCTTCTCACACCTTTAACTAAAATTAAGTAGGTATGTGTATTCAAGAAATATAGTAATAGTCTTTGCTCAAAGTTATAAATTCGTCTCGCAGGATTTAACGTGCTTCACGGGTACTGATACGTTCTGCTGTTTCTGTACTAATGCGTTCCAGCGATTTGTTACTGACCATATGTCTTTGTTGGTTTACAAAATAGACGCAATTTCAACTGTTAATGTAAACACCTACGCGGTATTACGAGATTTTAATGTTCGCAGTCTTTAGAGTGGCGAATTTAAGAGGTCATAATGATATTGTGGACTAAAGTTGGTCCTTGTAATCGCTATAAAGACGAAACATCTTCGTCGAATCATACATCGGCAATCTACACTAATACTATAAAGAGGTAACGTTTGCATATTGGTAATCTCTGGAAGTTCTGACCCGATTTCCAAAATTATTTTACTGACAGAAAACGACAGTATTGCCGAGTGCCGTAGGGTAGGTCTTTTTTATAGTATAGTTGACTACCACGCGGGCGAAGTCGCAGAGTTTTACAGGCTTGTTCTTGGTCTAGATGTAACTCATTTAGAGCACAAGCCCGAAACTCTAATATAGTTGTTAAATAGCATTCGAAATATCTTCAATAACAGCTATATTGAAATAGAAATATATATCGAACCCCACATTGGCTAAAGGCAATGGATTAATCAAATTTTTCCAATTTGTCCTTACAACTTCGCTCTTCCATTAGGAGTCGCTACTCGCTACATCGTGTATTTCGTACAATTTCGGATGACCTCATATACTTATCTAATTTTTTTTTTTCGGACAAATTTTTCTCTACTTCAAATATAGCACACATCACTTGTTCGACCCACCGTTGAGTATAGGCATCCTCCCCTTTCATAATCATAATCGTTTATTGTCTTTTGTGCCATGCTTTCCTGGTCTGTGCGAGTCTCATCCAGGTATTCCCCGCGATCTTCTGTAGGTAGTGGACCCACCTGTCTGCCAATTTTTCGTCTACCGCTCTCGACAAACAATCCGTTAGAGCTCTGTTCCACCTACCATCACCACGTCTAACCATTTGTCCTGCCCTCTCTTCCATTACAACAACAATACACCATTATATTTAAAAACTGCGTAGTTAAAATGCGTTTACATTAAAGTAAATTTCACTAGGCACACGGGGTTAAATGTACGTAAAAACTCTGCTATTTCCAGGAACTCGCAATATCCTGACTGAAAAAGCCGTGCGCTTTTTAATGGGCGCCCCGACAGTTTCTTTGAGCAATATGAAACCTGGAAAAGGGGCCGGAAAACGCCCGAGTGTAGCAGAAAATCTTTTCACTCCCGTTCGTCGGGACAAACTCGAGCAATTTACCTTTGGAGTCGAATAGAATCCCTTTTAAATTAGTCTCGAAAAGTCTTCTTGTAAGCCAGGAATCTGGAATCATAATCATGACCTTTAGAGTAATCTTTATTATATCCCCGTAATAACCGAGACATTGTAACAAACAAACCGTAAACCTACGGTCGTTAATATGGGGATATGCAATAAACGTGTATTATATCACACAACACAACCCACGGCACGTGCCAACATAATCCCGTTATATGACAAACTGTTAATTAGATTCCTCAAATATCGTCCAATCGGAAAATTAGAGCCCTTTGCCCTTGAGTGAGGAGTGGTCAAAGAGCTGAGTAGACTTAAGATTAAGGGTTTAGGGTTTAAAGTGGTGTGTGCCAAAACTTGCCACAGCATTTTGCTAACCCTTCAGCAAAATCAAAATCAAAAGTCATTTATTCAAACTAGGCTGAGAATCAGCACTTTTCGAACGTCAAAATTACATAAGACAGTCCCCCAAAACGCCCGCCCTTCGCCACTTCCTAGTGCTTTCGCTGGGAAGAAGAAATGGCGGAACAAACTCCCCAGCAGCACAGCTGTCTGTTCAGTTAGAAAATAATTTGATTTTATACAACACTATGTATGAAAAGTAATTAACGTTAACACAGGACATTAAATTACATTATTTGCCATAGGTTAGCTAGCCACGCCAATATACCAACAAATACAATAAACACTATATGTACTCAAGCAAAAAAAATAAAAATACCTAATAATAATTAAAAATGTAAACAAGAAAAAAAAAAAAAACTTAGGTACTACCTAAATAATAGCCTCCAGGTATAAAGGGCGTGACAGCTTACATATTTATGCAATGCTGGGTTGTGTTTACATAGCTGTCACTTGAAGTCACAAATGATAAACTAGGACCATCTAAGCAAAATAAATAAAATAAATAAACAAGTTATTACTAATAACAACAATAAAACCATGGTCAGCAAGACGACCAGTCACCACAAGCAGCACCCGTTCACGAGCATAACGCAAAGATCAGCCATTACCCCCCTCGCCATATTTGAGGGAAGGAGGCAAAACAATTCTTACTCTCCTTAGTAAAAAATCGTTTTTTTTATGTTCTTTGCAGTTGTTTTATGATTATTATTGTATATTGTTTATATGTTTTAGGTATGTATGTATTTATTTAATATACCTGCACAGACTACCTGCAGTATTGTCTCTCCTATCACCCTTAATCCATCCAAAGGATGTCTTTAAACTTTCGCTCTTAGCGATAAGACCGCCCATTTTGTAAAATTTCTACATTTATATTTATGTACATAATAAAGAGTATTCTATCTATCTATACATATATCGTCTGTAATAAAGCATTCTGCTACGTTGAACAATTTGAAAAGTCCAAAGAAGTTAAAATGAATTCGGGAAGAACTCTGTCTTTGCCAAATTGTCTGCGATTGCCAAATACGGAACGTCAAAACTCCAAGAATTCCAAAAGTTCGAAAAACATTCGGTACTTTTTGTCCCGACTGTTCTGACTTGGGAAATCAAAACAGAGCTCTAAATCACATTTTATTTATACAGTATATCATCATCATCGTCAATATAATAAAGTTGAACGCGCAAATCTCTGGAACTACCAGTCGGATTTGAATAATATTTTTGTATTGATAGCCTAATTCTTGAGGAAGGCTATAAGCTATTTAACATACTTATTAAGAAGTTACTTGAGCCGAACAAAAGGAGAAAAAGAATGCTAAGTGTAAACGAAGTAATAGCGCGGACAGGCGATCCGATGTGATGGGATGAGTTGGAGACCGAAATTTCACGCGGGCAGCTTGTTTTAGATTTTGAAGTTTGTTGTGTCTACATTTTAGGAATGTGCAATGTTATCTTAAAAACACGTGTTTTCTATCTCTTATCTATAATGCCCTACTGACCGACGATCTTAAGTCTATAATCAGTTTTCTTAACGTATACACCAAGCCAAAGAAAGCGATAATGTTTATCTATTTATTCGCCTCCACGCTCAACTGATTGCTGCGACTTGAAATTCAATATCTGGGAATCTCGTTATCTGATATCCAGTTTATTTTCCCACAAGAAAACTAAAATGTGCCTCTACGGTATTTCTGTATATATACATTCCAGACAAATCTATTTACTATTATCCTAGTCTGATCATGTTTCTTGACAATACGAAACTTTTTGATCTTGTTCTTCGAAGTTTTGACATTTGGTCCTTACATTCAGTATTAAAATGTGCATAAATCTATATATTATATCAAATTCAAAGTTCTCACTGACTGATATATCCTATATAAACCGCTGGTCCTAGAGACATGAAATTTGAAGGGCGTTTTCTTTGTGAAGAGTAGGTATCCACTAAGAAAGCGTTTTCGAAATTTCTAAGAGGGTGAATGGGGAGGGTGAAATACGCGGACGAGGTCGCGGGCAGAAGTTAGCTAATATAATACCAGCCTATTACTGTCCCACTGCAGGGCGAAGGCCATTTTACCATACAGTGACGGCACGAGCATGACGAGCTTTAATCACCACGCTTGCTCAAGACGGGTTGTCGATTTCAGACTTATATTAACAATATAATTCTAGGTTTATATCTACATAATAAACATCCTAAATTCATTCATTCACTGACAGATAGCGCACAGTCTACTGGGTCTAGACTAGAAGCATGAAATTTTGCACGAGAGAATTAAGGAAGGCTTTTAAAAAAGTCGTCCTCCTAAAGGGGTTAAAATGGGATGAAAGTATGTATGGAAGTTCGTAATTTATGCCGATAGGAAATCCCATCGAGCACATGGTTGGTTTCTAATACTGCAGACCTCTTTGTTTTCGCGATAGATGTTATGTCAGGCTCTGTTACATATTGACCTAATAGTGACCTCGTACAGCGCAGGGGCTCGTGGCTAAAGGATAACAGCTGTACGGGTCGATCGAAGGTTAAGCTACGCTTGCCGCGGTCGGTTTCTGGATGGGCGACCATACATTACATATCGAGACCCCTTGTGCCCTCGGAAAGCACGTTAAGCCGTTGTTCGCGGCTGTCATTCATAGGTCTTTGACAGTCGATATGGGTAGTTAGAAGCCCAAAAGTCTGAAAAACAGTTTTACCATAGGGCACGGTCTGTGGTAAGACTGATTGTACCATTTTATGTTATCCAGTAAGTTGTGGAGGTAAGCAGTCATAATCAGCCTATAATGGTCCCACTGCTGTGACACAGGCCTCCTCTCTTCGAGAGGGAATTGGCTGTAATCTACCACGCGGGCCCAGTGCGGATTGGTAAAAGTCACATGTCTTCAATTTTTTTGGTTGTAGGACATGCCGGTTTCCTCACGATGTTTTCCTTCACCGTTTTGAGAGCAGTGGTGATGAAATAATATACACAAAGTAAAGCACCTGCCTGGGTTCGAATCCACAATCTATAACTCGTAAGTCAGTGCCGTTACCACTGGGCTGCCACTGCTCCTGATAAGCAGTCGCTTCATGTAAAATACTGGTATTCATCTGCATCCGGGCATCAACGCTAGGCAGATTCATTGAGTGACTTCATACAACACACATGGGTCGCAGTAGGTGTTCTTAAGTCACGGGCCTCGCAACATGATGTGTTACCCAGGTTTTACACCTTCAACCTCTTCAAAATCTTAAAGTTCCTCCTAAAATCCCTTTGATAATATCTCTAGAGATATTTAAACACTTCACAGCATTCACGAATACTCTTAGATGACGTCAAGGGGAATCAAAAGCTTAAAGCTTTATTGTCTGTTCACTGTTGGCCCTTTGTCTTTGGTATCAACCCCCGAGACCTTGCCTTTTAATAAAATCCCAGGAGACTCCTTTTAGGGGCTTAAATCTGTGACCGGATATCACTGAGTGTAAAGCTATAGTTGATTATAAGCGTTGCTTAAAGTTTAGAGACGTGTAAACGGCAAAAAATGCATGGTTAAGCAGACTCATTTCATAAGTAAGCTTTGGTCTTATTATATTTTCTGTTTGCATTGATGTCAGCTATCGATTTATATAGGCCTCATACGTGGCAGCCATTTTGAAAAAAAAAATGGCGGATAGGTAGGTGTGCCACGGACCTTTAAAGCCCTTTGAGCAACATTTATGAAGAAAGGGGTGTATAATAATATGCAGGATACGTTATTGACGTGTGATGCAAACAATCAATGCAAACATGACCCAGATATCGCCCGAATGGCTGCGTATCGACTGTGAAGGGACTTAACCCGAAACCACGGGCTCACGGGCACTCCGGCTGGATTTAACCGACTTCAGTCTCATCCTCTGGGTTTTATTACCTACGAAACTGTAGCTTTACCCGAAAACTTGGGGCCAGTGTGTCGATCGACGAAAAATACCGTTTGCAACAGCTGCGCAGTAGTTCGAGCCAATATTGGCGTAGGTTGGGTCCAATGTGTACTGTGTAGTCGGGGGTACGCTATGTGCTCAAGTGTGTATTAAGTTTGTTAAGTCGCCACTGAAGTTGCGAAAGTACATGTACCATCTTAAATTTAATGAAAACAGTTTGCGATGAAGACAAAGGGGCGTGTTGCAGAAAATTATACTTACACGGAATACAGTCATGGAAGTTAATGGAAGTATGTTTTAAGGTTATTGTAATTATTGTCGTCTTGGATTACCATGGTATATAATAATAACGGTTGAGAACATGCATAACCTTGTTGGAGTATCAAATGCCAAGACGTAAAACATGCTGCGCGGTATTTATCAATCTTTATTCTAGTGAGCTTCGCATTGCTGAATTTTGGGCCGAACATATTGGAAAATATATATTTTATGAGTAATTTCTGCCATCGACACGTTTGATTGCACTTTTTTATTTAGAGTCTGCAACATAAGATATACTATATGTGTACGTATTACATATTGTAGACGAAAATATACATATTATAGACGAAGACCCCTTCGTGACTGCCTCGTTGGTCTAGTGGTCGCAAGCGCTGCTACTGAGCATGATGTCCAGGATACGATTCCCGGGTCGAGCAAATTGTTATTGAGTTTTTCCATCTGGAATTTCTCAGTAGCAGCCCGGAGTCTAGATTCGTGCCCGGTTGATGGTAATAGGTTCGCCCCCTATTACTTAGGACTTAAACATAACTGGCGAAATGTAGTTGTATTAAAAATACATTTCTGCCAAACCCTTTGGGGAATGCTGGCGAAATGATATGTTACTATCCTAATCCTAATAGATTAATTATTCCTGGAACGAAAACTGAACTATATAGGCGAAGCTGCTATCCTATGTGTGCTCAGATTTATAACAAGATTCCTAACCAAATTAAAGAACTTCCAATGGTCCGCTTCAGAAGGGCTTTACACAGGTGGTTAATTGAGAATCCCTTCTATGTATACTATAAAAAAATTCCTTCAGTTTAAATTGAAATGATATAATTGTACTTATACCAAAAATTTGCATGTCATTATGTTATGATTGAATATGTTAAGCTACTATTCTACTACCATTGTAAGAACTTTTGTAACCATATTTATCTGCAAATACATCTTTGACTTTGACCCCTTCCTGATCTAATAAAGAACTGCTATTGATCCTGCCCACTCTCCCAAACCTGGTTATAGCTGTGGTGGACGAACAACAACAAAAATAAATATAGAACTGGCCACATTTATTACGGAGTCAGTAAAGTCTGTCTGTGAAAGTTCAGATAGCTGTATTGACTTTGCAAAGTGGCGACAAAACTCCAGGAGTCGGATTTGGCCGCGTGCCCATTGTGTTAGGCTGGTACACGAATGCGAATGGCCACATCTTTGATTTATCCGCCACTTACATAAACATTTCCGTACTTAGGCGTTGTCTGTGCGAGAAATTCTTCTCTAAGGGGCCGTCTCCACGAGCGAGAGAATCGCGGCGATAGTCTCGCCGTGCCATCAAATTTTCGCCGCGATGATATCGCCATGTAGAGACACGTTTTAAGAGAGTGTATAGAAATACGTGCCACGACGATATTATCGCCGCGATTCTCTCGCTCGTGGAGACGACCCCTAAGAAGCTAAGACGATAATGGAATGACGTTTCTAATCAAATCTATTTAGACAGGAAACTGAGTAGAATAATGTGTTTGCATTTTGAGGATATGTGATAACTTCATGAGCTGTTAAGCCAGCAACGATTAATTAATGATGACCATGATAGTGAATTTCAAGTGTTTTATGAATGTGTGTTTACGAGTACTTTAATGTTCATAGTTCATACAACATACTAGTGTAATCATAATTATCTGCGCCGTATTTGTTATAGAGAAGTGGTGGCCGTGTGGTAGCGGCCTCGACTTATCTTGTAGCTTGTGGGCTCCAACCCAGGCAGGCGCTTTACTTTGTGTAAATTATTTCATCACTACTGCTCTCAAAACGGTGAAGGAAAACATCGTGAGGAAACCGGCATGTCCTAGAACCAAACATTTCGAAGACGCTTTGCCTAAGTAATTACATATAACTTTATCTAAATGTAATAATAGTATTTTAAGAAAATAGCTACCTACTTATATATACTTCTACTTATATATTCAGTTTTCATGTATAATTTTATTTTAACTTTAGTTTCTATGATTTAGATTTTTAACTATGCTATGTATCAAATATAAATTTTTGCTGTGCCCTAACAGGGTCTACAACGGCTCTTAGCTCTAAGCCTTTTGTAAACATCTTTTGTACCTTGTGGAATGCAAAATAAATGAATATGAATATGATTATTTCCCCTCCCTTTTTATATACTTGTAAATATTATTATTTTAAGACAGCTTTTTAAATTATAAGACACTGTGACATCTACCAACCCGCGCTGGGTACGCGTGGTAGATTACAACCCACTCCCTCTCACAAACAGGAGGCCTGTGTCCCAGCAGTGGGAAAATTATAGGCTGATTATGCTTATAGAAAGGTGCAAAAAAAAAGGTTTTAGAACCCAAGGGTCTAATTGTGATGCATGGAGTATTGAAGTTTGTATGCGAACCGAAGTCGCTGTCGGCGGCTCGTCAATTAATTACTTGAATATTTTAATTGGAAGTGAGAACCGAGTGGAATGAACCATTGTTATCGTGTCACAGAATGTCAATTAACATGAACTAAGGTAATGCGTTGTCGCACGAAACACGAAACTAGGTAAGGAGGTTCCTTTATCGCTACCTAAAATATTATTTTGAGATTCTTAAATGAAATTATATCCCTCTTACATGGGACTTGAAATATACAAATATGGGTGTACTATACGTACACCTTTGCATAACCTTTCGGGGATTACAGGCGTGATGTTATGTTTTGTTATGGGTGAATATGTTTTCATGGTAATGAAGATTCTGTTTTTGGTTTATTTGGAAAGTAACTGTAGTGTATCAAAATCAAAATCAAAATATTTTTATTTCACATAAACCAACATGGGCACTTATGAAACGTCAGAAGCTAGGTGCACGGTTCCAATTGGTCGTTTCCTATGGAGAAGAACCGGCAAGAAACTCCATGGTTACTCTTTTAAAAATAATTGGCTTTTACAATGTTTTCGAGTTACAGTAGGTATGGGAGGACAGCGTAGGCCTGTCAACAAGTACCAGGTACTTGATAAAATAAAAAATGGTCTACAGATCTAGTCTACAAGGCTTACAAAGTCCTCACATTTACAAAATAAGGATGTATCAAAAGGATAAACAAAATATAAAAATCTACTAAAACCAAGAGATATGATTGCCATTTCAACTAAGAAAGAGGTGAAAAATTAAAATTGTCTGTATATAATGTCAAATAATAAAAAGATTATGTCATAGAAGTATGTACAAATAAAAAATAAACATCGTAATACACCACACACACACACACACACACATCACACATCGTATACTTCTGCCCATTGGTACCTATAACTCTTAAGAGTTCTTGAAAGCATTGTAAGCTAACCTCAAATTTTGCTTGATGTATAGACGTAAGCACATCAACCTACTACAATCTGTCAAATTTCTTTAATAAATAAAAAAAAATCAACTTTAATGCTGAAGGCTAAGGTTCAAAATTGATTGGGGAAATCTGACAGTTTCGGGTACGTTGATGTGCTGGCGTCTGTACATGAAGCAAAATTTGAGGTCCTAGACACCTAGTTGGCATTGTTTTTGATTGCATAACATTTCCTTGCTCACGAATTGCGTCTAAGAAAGGCTTCGACTGTCTTATCCTTCACCTTAAACATTCACGATGAAACACTTCAGTCTAGCATTTTGCTCTACGATCAAAGCGTATTTTGCATAAAGAAACTATAGCCAATATCGCCTTTGTATTAGAACACTATACGAGATCGGTTTCGTTATGGCTTTATCTATACTAAATAATAAAACTGAAGAGTTTGAACGCCCCAATCTCTGGAACGACCAGTTGGATTTGAAAAATTCTTCTTGCATAGGATTGCCCAATTGTTGAGGTAGGTAATATAGGCTTAACATCACGCTATGACCCGTAGGAGCCGAGCAAAAAGAAAAAAAATGAACGGTAAGCGAAAATGAAGTGATGGCGCGGGCAGTTGATGCAATGCGACGCGATGGGCCGGGGAAACAAGAAATTTTTGGTTTTAGGACATGCCGGTTTCCTCGCTACGTTTTCCTTCACAATTTTAGGACGAGAATAGCTTATGCCGTAGTAGTGAAAATATTAGCTAGAAAATTTAACATTACGCTATGATCCTTCGGAGCCAAGCAAAAAGAACAGAAGTCAGAAATAACGCTATGCGAAAACTAAGTAAAAGCGCGGGCGGGCGATGGAATGAGACGTGATGGGTCGGGGTCCGTTTCACGCGGACGAAGTCGCAGGCAGAAGCTAGTCCTTTTATATGGCGATTTGGTTAGGTACTCTTTTACTAACATATAACATAACATCACGCCTGTATTTCTCGAAAAGTTAGGCAGAGGACTACCTATAGTACACTCACATTTCGTCAGTTATGTTTAAGTTCTATGTAATAGAGCCGAGTCTATTGCTATCAACAGGGAAAAACCCAATAACACTTTGCCCGACCCCGGAATCGAACCCAGGACTCCTCATGCTTAGCAGTACTTAGCGCTTTCGACCACTAGACCAACGTGTCACTTTTACTTCTGAGGGATAAACGTTTGACCTATTACCCTGATATGAAGTGTAGCAGCAGAAATAGAAAGCCAAACCCCATATCGATGCCATGGCCAAATTAAGTAGGTCCTTTGTATTCATTATCTCTCTCTACCTCTTAAGATGCCCACGCAGTACCCGGCTATTCATAACCCCAGCAATTCACTCTCAAAACACATTCAGCCATTTGTATCACGAGAATGCACAACAAAAGCGTGACAAGTAAAACAGACAGTTACAATTTGGGATCTGTCCAACTTTAGATGAGCTGTCGCCATTCTGCAAGTTTCCGTTCTCCCAAACCTTTTGTTTGGGCATCACAGCGTGGTGGGTCTACTTACCTTGGTTCAGCTTAGCGCTCAACAGGGTTGTCTTCTAAGCCTTGACCTCCCGGAAAGTGGGTCAGGCCGGGCGGCCCTGTCTCCGGATGATTATGCATTTTGTATGCCGCTAAATGGGGTAATATGGGATGTGTTTTTTCATTGTTTAGCTTTTTTCTGCGTGAGAATATAAGGGATCACTGTTAACGAGGTTGTATAATGTTTTGTACGTGATTTTCACAGCTGCGATGGTACTGTGTTCGTGTTAGTATATTGGATTCTGATATTTTTACGGTACTTTGTTTGTTTGGGTTTAAAACGTGGTGTTGATTCAAGTTGATTAACCGTTTTCTGTTTTTTTTTATCGTGTTAACGATTCCCCTTTTAAAACGAATCGTATTTTTCAGCACGTGTCGCATTCGAGAGTCGTTTAAACTTTAAGTAAGTACCAGCATTAACTATCGACAAAACTGTCGAACTGGGAACTATAAAACCCAATCGCTTGTAAACCCCAAATTAATACGACATTATGCGTACCAAAATAGAATTTACGTACCGAATGTTTATAAGCAGTTCCAATAATAACAAACGACCAAATCAAAGCGGAATTTCCGATGAAACTCGAGTAGTCGATGCATCGGAACGCTTGCAACCTTTTCATATTCCCTCCGATAGGGATGTCCGACTTGCAACCAATATCCGTTTCCGTTGTCTGCATCTGATAACTTCCACGCGATGGATTTATTCGTATTTAGCTCTGGAGTTTCCTTTGTTCGAAGTTTATAGATTCGTGAGAGAAGTTGGAGAGATTTGTAAATATTTGTCATGTTGCTTGAATATTATATGCTGTTTGCTTCTTGGAAAAAAGAAACAGAAATCATATTTAGTGATTGTCACGTTTTAAAATTCAATTTACTAAATTAAAAAGAGCATCTCTCGAAAGTATCTAAGTATTTTTCGTAAAACTACGACGACGATGTCTTGCATTTGCAATTTTATGAAGCCGTAAAATTCTTGTTCATTGTGCAAGGTACAACTTTTCGGTACAACAATGTTTGATTAAACCAAAGCTGAGATTTCTTCTTTTCAGAATTCTTTGAAAAGTTTGCCAAGGGCTTGTTTACACAGCATCTTTTCTTCGTAATTTCATTTATGTTGGACAAAGTGGGTGCAAGGATTAGAAAACGCAGTGACTTAGCTTTGGCGTTTGAACTCTTTTACCAAAGCATCGCGTATTTGTCATTGTCTCTCAAGAAAATTCTCTTCTTCTTCGTCGTTCCCTCAATGCTGAGGATCGCGACCACATACGACGCTTCTCTAAGTTATGCGGTCTTCTGTAGTCTGGACCGCTCGGTACATGCTGCCTCCAACAGCCTTCTTGATCGCGTCTGGCCATCCTGCCAGTGGTCTGACTTGAGCGCGTTTTCCTTCCTCCTTGCCCAGTATCATAAAGTTTTCCAGACCATGCTTACGGGTACCCATAATAATATGTACGACAAAGCCGAGGCCACGCTTCTGGTATATTGTAGATAGCCACTTTGTGATGTTGAGTTCTCCCAGTATGGATTAATTCGTTCTCATGGCGGTCCATGGTATACGAAGTAACTTCCGCCAACGCAAGACAATTATCGCTCTGTATTTAGAACCTTATTCCTTGACCTTGAGAACGATCGAAGCAGATTACGAAGACATCCGTAGGAGAACCAAGACAACCGACGTAGCCCGAAGAATTGCCAAACTTAAGGGCAGTGGGCATGGACTTTGCTCGCAGAACAGATGGCCGATGGGGCCGAAAGGTTTTGTAATGACGACCGCGTACCAGAAGACGTAGCGTTGGAAAGCCTCCCAAAAAATGGACCGATGACCTGGTAAAGGCCGCAGGAATCCGCTGGATGCGAGAAGCACAGAACCAGTCGAAGTGGCGGTGCTTGGGGGATGCCTATGTCCAGCAGTGGATGTTTCTCGGCTGAAATGATTTAGAACCTTTAAAAGAATTTGATGCAAATAATGTAGAAAACAAAACATCGCTTTTGCTTTGATCAGACTGTCAGTCTCAGCACGAAAATAAAGTCCCTGTTTAAACATGTATGCATCCTCTCCCGGCATTAAATATTCCAAGCATGTTCACGTTTATACGTAAAGCACTATGCTATTCTAAATATCTTTTCACTTTAAAGGCATGCAAACACCGGGTCGATTTGTAACAAATACCCTGGCATATCAAAGTATGTACATTGCCTGAATTCCTTTCCGGAGTGAGGGCAAAGTTATGAAGTTCGCTTGTGAGGCTTTTGCCAGTGCTCGGGAAGTTACGCTTGATAAACATTTGTGTTCAGTTTCTGAACACGGCTTTTAATGGACGAGATACGAAATGAAATACCTTTTTGAAATTAAATATAGTTGGAGTTTTGTGCTGGGAGTTGATAGGAATAGTTTGAATGGGTATTTTTAGGAGCTAGCTGTAGAGTGTGTTGTCTGGCGAATACAATACCTTCGTGTGTCATATAGCCACTAGAGTAGAGCTCGTTCACACCTATTTCTGCCGATTTGAAAAGTATGGGTGTTGGTGTAATAATATGCATATAAGGCACTTCTTCTTAATCCGTACCTGCGTTACTTGCGGTATTGCAATCAAATGTTCACAGCTGGCAGTGGCCACTTAACATCAGGTGGGCCGTTTGTTTGATTGCCCGGCAATATCCTATTAAAAAAGTCACAACGATGCGAAGCTAGATCAAATGTAGGTAAACACTAGAACCATCTACTACCAGGTCTAGAAGCATGGATTTTTGCTTAAGAGTTCAATTTGTAACCAAGGATTTTTGAAACTTTACCCCTAAAGGGTTAATCAAATAAGAAATGAAAAGTTTGTGTGGAAGTTAGCCATTTTTACCGATGAGAAATTCTATCGGGCACACAACTTGTATTCAATGAAAATATCACAGGGCTTGTCCAATTCAATATCTCAATCACAAAAGCTTATGAACTCGGAAATACGTGCCACTTCTCACAATATTACGAAGAAATGTGTCAAGTGAGGTATTCGCTTTGACAGGCATGTTCTTGTATCTTGTTGCCTGTTGCCTGTCGATGCCTATTAAACTAATTGACACCTTCGGGGAACAGGGTGTTATTCGGAAGCTGTCGTCTGTCGATACTTCCATTGGTCTCGTTAAGAGGAGTTATTTATAGATGGAGGTATTTCGATCGAAGCATTGTTGGTGCTCGTCTTTGGTAAGACTAAAAGTGTAATGGTCTGTGTTAATTTTGTAACCGTGTGCCTGATGGTATTTCCCATTGGCAATAATGACGAACTTCTATAATATAAACTTTCATCCCCTATTAAACCTCTAGGGTGTGAATTTTTAAAAATCCTTCCTTAGTGCTCACTATTTTTATACAAAGAAATCTTGGGCAAAATGTCGTGCCTCTAGACCCACCCGTTTAGACAGTGCGTTGTCAGTCAGTGAATGAAGGCATTAGAATCTACGTCCTGTCCAGAGCAAAGGACGCTTCTGGACAGCAGGCCTACTACAAGCTCTTAAGGCGATCCATTTTTGGACCTAAACTGAACTGTTTTTCTAATTCGTACCATGACGTCAGTTTAACGATTCAGCTTAGGCCGTGCCATCTGCTGACAGCGATTATCCCAAACTGAGTCGCATATTTTGGTTTCATTCATACTTGTTTGGTACCATGACGTCCATAGAGCAGCTCAAGCGATGCAGTTTAGGAACCTAAACTGAAATGTCTTGTTTTTGAATCGTTTTTAATTAGATCATGGTAGGCCACCAGGACGTAAATCTTTACTAAATTACGCCACAACACCCCGTTCTTCGCCTTTCGCATCCAGTTTTTCCCAGCCACGTTTTTCAAGTTATCGGAAATATGACTTATTATTATGATTTTTTGGTATATATTTTTGTATCTCGGGAATTATTTATAACTTTATCTTTTGCAATTTGAGCCCAATCCTTTAGGCAGGAGTCTAACTCGTCACGCCATCTCGTCATCATCTCCATCTTCTACATCTCATCATCTCAGGTAGTAAATATGCTCCCGAAAAATTACCTACTTACCAAGTTCTCAAAACTGTAATCGCTTTCTAATAAGACGATGTTACAACAACGTTCTACCGAAAGCTAATAACTTGATTGCGGTACAGACGTACCGCGGCTAACGTATTTACGGTAACCGCGAAGATGTTGCCAATGTAAACACAACATTATGCTCATTACGCGTGTTTTGATCATCAGGTGTTGCTAAGGATAAACAGATTTTGAGTATTTTGGTTGCTCTTGATTCTTTAAACTGATTTGTTCTATTATGGGAGTTTAGCCAATGATAAAGAATGTATGTTACGGCTCCTATTACTTATATGTCCCAACTCTATCAACAGTATTTTGAGTCTATAAATCAAATTAGGTTTTTGTCTCTGGCTGTGTGACTGCGTTGTTCTTCTAAACAAAACGTATCTTGGATTAACTTAGATATCCTAATCTTAACTTCTTAACTAATATTATAAATGCGAAACTATGTTTGTTTGTTTGTTACCTTTTCACGCCTAATCCACTGGACCGATCATCATGTGCATATACGTTGTCAGGGGTATAGTCATTAGACATTTCGCCCTGTTGGACATTTTGCTACTTAGACCTTCAGATCATCAGGAGGGTAGAAAAGTACATAGGATACCTTTCATCCAGAAAAAAAATACTGTTCCCGAGGAAAGGAACAATAACTATCGACGGTCACATTTGCGACGCTAGATGGCGATATGTGTCGTTCGAATCATGATTGAAATATGACCTGACTTTCTAAGTAGTAGATATCCTAACAAAAAGTAATAGGTTTGCATGAAATTACGATAGTATTTCAATCATTAATATTATGCTTTTCATAGGATGTGGATGAAATTTGGCACACAGATAGTTTATTATAACCTGGATTAACACACAGGATACTTTTTGTCCCGATAATACGTTTCCGTGGGATAATTTCCGATCTCCACGCGGGCGTAGCCGCGGGCAAAAGCTAGTAGCACATAAATCTCGATGTTTTGACATGTCCCCACCTCAGTAGATTGCACCCGTGCGAAGCATGGGCGGGTCACTGCTTCACTAGTTACAAAATATACAATAAAAGTCGAAAATATTGATATAACATAACATAATCAGCCTATAATGTTCCCACTGCTGGGACACAGGCCTCCTCTCAGTGAGAGGGAGTGGGCCATAATCCACCACGCGGGCCCAGCGCGGGTTGGCAGATGTCACATGTCTTCGAATTTTTTGGTTCTAGGACATGCCGGTTTCCTCACGATGTTTTCCTTCACCGTTTTAAGAGCAGTGGTGATGAAATAATTTACACAAAGTAAAGCGCCTGTCTGGATTCGAACCTACGACCTACAACTCGTAAGTCGCGGCCGTTGCCACTTGGCCACCACTGCTCTCCCATAGGTACCTATTGATACACCCAGCAATAAAACATTAATAATAAACTTTTAACTACTGAAATGGCAGTTAATAGAGATGTACGGTAGAATGTTGTGCGGATCAAACTTATATTGGAATAATGGCAGGAGGATGACGGCTTCAACCGGATTTTCAAACACAGCTTTTCCTTGTTTTAACATTTGCTGTTGTTTGGTTACAGACGAGGGCGGCGGCAGTTCGGACTCGCGCTCCGACAGCAGCGAGGACGAGGTCACTGAGCACGTGACGAGATCCACGCCACCGCCAGACATGGCCGCTGCCAGGGCACAGGTAAAACTAACGGTAAATCTTGAATAATACAGAATAATTTGGACTTTCTTCCTTCTCTCTTACACGATTTCAACTGCACGCTGAGCACCCACCCGCTAATGCCGGGGCCATACCAACGCGAAACGCTGTTAATTATCGCGATAAGTTGTGGCTGCACCTACGGTTAACGCCCAACATCGCGATATTCAATGGCGTTTCCCGTTGGTGTGACCCGGCATAATCGATGAATGACAATAATGATGGCTATCCCCGTCAAAAAGACTCTTTATACTTACTTGAGGTAGTTCTTATCATTCAATAAAATAAATATCATTCATGAAATAACATCAATTTGAAACAAATTTGAAAAGACTTTATATTATTATGAGCTGTAATGGTTGCTACAGTTTTATGTACTTACAGGTGCCAACGATAAGCGTAACCCCGCACAGTCCGGGGTTACTCGAAGACAGCTTGCAGCAGCTGCGACGACTGCATGCAGCTGTGCAGCGCATGAGAACTGCGCCACTGCCATTACTGGTAATTATTTATTTAATGATGTATTGTGTGAGAAATGATATGAAAGAAAAAGGATTAAATGATAGCGTGACGGTTGACAGGAGAGAATGGAAGAACAAAACCAAGTAACATGGGATAGGGCAGGATGATGACGATGTTTTTTTTTTTTATATGGTTTTGCTCTTGACTCTAGTCTAGGTCAGAGGTGACAGTGACAGAGTCGACGATGCATGGAGTGAGCTTACCCAGAAGAAGTCTGATGATGATTTATTTATAATATAATACAAAATAAGCTTATAAAATGTACATTAAAAAACAACATCAGTTTTCTTTCGAGATTAATATTATTGTAAAATACGTCGGCATCTGGATAGCTCTCAATGAATCGCGGTTTTAGATATTTTTAAAGTATAAATAATAAAAAACGTTTATTTCGGAACAATAACACAAGACTGATTTTTCAATCAACAGATATTTTTTATTCGTAGAATAAAATTGACGTCTGACAGATTTTGCGTATCGACAACTGTCAAAAATTCAAAATTATTGCTCGGATCTGGCGTTGCAAAAATCAGCCACTAAGTACGACAAGTATAACGATGATAGCCGCAAAAGTATAAACTGTAGCGCAGCTATCAACGCCCTTCTCCAGATACAGAATGGAATGATGTGACGTGCAAAAAAATTTAGTTAATTTAAATTTAGGTAATTAATAATTAAAACAAAAAAATAAGACAAAATAAACAGGACTTTAGTTAATTTAGATTTAGTTGATTAATAATTAAAACAAAAATAAGACAAAATAAACAGTACAGACATATGATTTAGGATGTATTTTGACGTTGTTTTTAACTTGTAATGTTACCTTGAAAAATTTGGGGGCGGCCTTTTGCCCAGCAGCGGGACAGGGCTGGCAAATTTTTTTTGTTGTAATTGGTTCCTGGAGAGGAAAGAAATTGAGAGCAAAAGTACGGTTAGAAGTTTTCGATGGTATTGATGATGACGGTTCGGCAGGATTCAGCCGCTTACCATACGAAATGCTGCTACGGTCGACAAATTATGCGTCATAGTTATATCAACGCACGATTTAATGCAGCAAGCTTATTGTGCTGACCTGAAAGGTCCATCCAAACTATGGGATTAAAGGGGAATCCATCAATGGACAGTTGGCCCATATTGACATACTGTATGGGATTTATACATAACTGGTGAAATGTGGGTGTACTTTGGTTTTGACGGAATTTGTATTTCTTTCTAAAAGCTGTTCTTCTTTTATTCAGGCGACCGGAACCAGTCGTCTCAGCACGTCGTGTCCCTCACTATGTAAGGACGGCACAGTGGAAGTGGACTGCTCGTCGCCGACACATCTCGACTTCTACCCACAGAGCCGGAAGGGCAGCGGTAAGCGCTAAGCCTTGTAGACTTTAGATCTGTAGACCATTTTTTATTTTATCAAGTACCTGGTACTTGTTGACAGGCCTACGCTGTCCTCCCATACCTACTGTAATTTGAAAACATTGTAAAAGCCAATTATTTTTAAAAGAGTAACCGTGGAGTTTCTTGACGATTCTTCTCGATAGTAAACGACCAATTGGAACCGTTCACCTAGCTTCTGACGTTTCATAAGTGCCCATGTCGGTTTATGTGAAATAAAATATTTTGATTTTGAAGGATTCTGAAGGAGATTCCTAATGTATTGATTGATTTGTTTGAAAAATGTGTTTGCTCGACAATGTAAGCAACGCTATAATTGTTAATAAATGGTCAAAATGAATGGCATTGCCATTATAAGTGTGGGCGTACCTAATTACCCTGCAGGTATTTTCGCGTGACTTTTAAACGAAATTATACTTAGCCGTAATGGAAACCGAGGTAAGCCATGCGAACTGGACAGGATAAGCCGATTACCACAAGACGTGTTAAAAGTGATTATGTTGCCGAAATATTAGTTTCAAAAATATATGGGTGGATCAGCATTATGTTAGTATCTGGCTCGAAGCAGAGAACACTCAAAAGCTTTAAGTCTTTTGTTTAGATCTTATAATGTAGTGCCAATCGAAACCTCGAAGGTGGATTTTACTGTGAAACTGTAAAACGACACGGACATGATTTTTTTTTCTTGTCTTTCTTCTTTTTTATCCTTTATTAAAGATCTAAGTTCTTAATAATTAATTGCAATCTAGCCTAAAATACTAATAAGTGATCATTATTTTAAAACTTAAAATATTGTTGATTGTAGGTACTTTACACAAGTCTGTTTCACTTTCTTAAGTCTGATATAATAACGTAAACACATTGTTCATGTGGTCTTCAACGTTGTTAATTTCATTACACATATTAACAGGTGAATCCCGGCAATGGGGCTTATGGGAACGTCGCGACGAGGGCCGCCGCAGCAGCTGGGCGGCGCTCGAGCCCGGTCCCCGCACACACGACTCACACAGGCAGCGCAAGTATGTAGCTCTGTCTCTTTCTCGTACATAACAAAGTCCATTACAAGACTAACCGAACTATTCTATAAAAATCTCACTGAGAAAACGTCGGTGGAGTGAGCTGTGATTCCATCTGATGCTAGGGATTGACACTATTGACGGCTCACTTCATCACTGCAAGTTTACTTATTCACCTAAGTTTTTTCTAGGTGAGATTTTTACAGAATAGTTCGGTTGCTCTTGTAATGTAACATTAAGACCCACTTGGAGCACACATCACTACAGGCCGACCGCTTAACTGAGACGTTGCCTGAGGTAGCAGCGCGGTGCGGGAGGGTTGCGAGATCTCAGTGATTCGTCAACTTGTGACAACTATCACCTCTCCCGCACCGCGCAGCTACCTCAGGCAACGTCTCAGTTAAGCGGTCGGCCTATAAATACGTTTAGCGCATTTAGTGCAAGTAGACACACGTTTTTTGCCATGAAAAACTACAGTTTATTTGCCGTGTGTAGGCACGGTCGTCAGTGTTCTATGGATCACTATGGAAGCTTGTTGACAGACACGTGTCTTCTACAGCGTGGTTTATAAGAAGTACTGTAAATAAATCGCGCCGTCTACAAAGGGCTCTTTGTTTACATTATAAATGATACATCATCCACCATAGGAAGAGGAGAGGAGAGGATCTTCCGACCAGACGGGTGTCGTGTCTGGTGGGCAACTGCCCAATGATTAATGTCGGGCCGTTGTATATATGCTAGTTGCGCGGTAAACTCTGCTTGCGAGATGCAGGATTTTATGTGACGTCAGTATGACGCGTAGTTCGCATGTGGCGTTGTAGATACCGCTACCGCCGCACTTGATAAACACCAACACTCTTGAAATCGAGTAAAGGGCATCGAAGATTTCGCTGGCGATGTATCAAAGCCCTATAAGTCATAGTAGATCTGAAGGTTGAACTGACCATGTTTAGTAAGTAGCCTTAAACGTTACCCGTCATTGACGGAGGCTTTGTCAGTATTCAGATAGTGGCATAAGAATCTGCTTGGCCTTGTACAGACGCCAGCAATTCAAGCTACCCGAAACTGACAAATTTTGCCAATCAAATTTGAACCTTATGCTTTAGCGATAAAGTTGAAAATCTATTAAATAAATTTGACAGATTGTAGTAGCTTGATGTGCTGGCGTCTGTACTTAGGTGATTTACAGGATGAACGACTTGCAGAATAGACTTAAAAAAAAAAGTTGGGCCTTAAACTACAGTGCGGCCGTCGCGAACGCGTTCCTGGCACCTGTCAGTGCGACAATTCTAGTAATTAATAAACATCAAATTCGCCAAACACGTATTCGTTAGTATGAAACTGATAGGAGTCAAGAACGCATTCTCTCGTCCGTCGGCCGACCTGTAAGAGCAAGAGAGATTGTGAGATTCAATAGATCGCACTTGGATTTTGCTAAGTAAGCGTCGCAAACGAATATGAACATTATTTTGTATTAAGTTATCGTTCATACTGCTGCGACGCTTACTGTCCCTTATACGAATATAAACATTATACGCATAAAAATATGGTTCATAATCGTATGAAACGCTTACTTAGCAAAGTCAGAATGCGGTCTATGAATCTTACCCCTAAGATGTTATTCACTTGTCTCGTCTTTCGAAATACATTGTTTTCTACATTCCAGTGCGTTGAACGGTCACAGCGCGTCGCTCTCGTCAATGGAGTCAGAAGGCGAGGTGCCGCGACCTGTCAGGCATTCTACACACTCGCTCAACGACAATGATCTCGCTGTAAGTAGTACTTAGTTTTAATGGATTTAGCAGTAAATGTGAAACATAGCTGACTATATGGTGTATCAGAAAGGTGTGCTCCAGAACATCAAACTAAACCACATGCTTGGGAGTAAATCAGAATTTATGTTAAAGATTCTGAATCATCATCTGTCTCTGAATTTACCGACGAAAACTCTTTCAACTCGGAATTTATATAATAGATTCTGATTTGAAAGAGTTTTCGATGGTTTATCGACTATAGTCCGCGCGGAACTAGTTGGCCGCTGAGGTCGGACAAGGGTGAGGCGGCGGTTCGCAACGCACGTACTGAATAATGCGCCCCCGCCCCTCCGTCCCACCGCTCACATACCTAAGGCGCGGCCAACTAGTTCCGCGCGGACGATACTTAAATTTCCCTTCTGAAAAAAAAAATGCCTATCAAGGGTCCACTTGCTGAGCATTATTTCTATCTTTAGCCATGTCATTTAAAAGACTCGGATCTGATTTGGCTTACATAAGGAAGAGTAAAGATAACATATTGTACTTGAGACCCCAGAAAAGTAAAAATAGAAGTTAACAATCTATTGTGAGATCAATCTAACCTCGCATCAATCGATGAATTTGATACTGCTAATTTGATACTGCTTGAAACGTTACTCAAAATGTCACCTTTTGTCTCACAGAAAGACTTCGAGAAAGTAACAGCGGCCCTCCGCGCGGGCGGCATCACGCCGGGCTCGGGCGTGGCAGCCCCGGCGGAGGGCGCGCGGCTGGCGGCGCGCCTGCCGCTCCAGAAGTCGGTGTCCACGCCCAGCATCGTGGCCGCAGTGCAGCCGCATCTCACGCAGCCGGCGCCTAATGTGTACGTACTATTAAGGTTAAGTCCCTTATTATTTGTCTTGTAAACGATTTTAGACTTTAAGGGGTGTGGTATGCTCAATTTTAAGGACTTAAAGTAGGTCATTTGCGATCGATGTTAAACCATTAGTAAGTCCTTGCAATGTAACTCTTATCTCCGTAAATTTAGGTATAAATTAGAATGATTGACGAGTTTTTTTCAAACTTACGGCAATCAGTCTAATTTATACTTTATTTACATAAGGCTTACATTGCAATGACTTTCTAATGGTTTTACGTCATTCAAATTTGATCATTTTTTAAAGTCCTGAGCGAGGTCTAAGGCCTAAGCCAAGATTTTTAACGTTACTCAGCTCGTGCTACGACTTGGACATATTCCCGTCTCTGTCTTGCACAGTTGTGCGACAGTGACAGGAATAACGCTTAACCTAAATTTATGTGCTTAGTAACTTTTAAAGATAGTGGCATTAGACTCCATGTTACATACATAGTACACTTCTGTGACACTGGTTGATAGGATATAACATACAATGTAATTTTTGAGTCAATGAAACAATTTCTCACGAATTTTACATAGAGGACAGCTTCAACATAATTAAAACTACTCCCAAGCTAATCATAATTGCAGCCTCATAATAAAATATGACTGAAAGCGTCGGAAATAGTTTAAAGAAACAGAGAATAACTCTTGGAAGATTCCGTGGAGAGACTGGTGACACTATTTACCAAAAGCTAAAGATTACCGAGGCTAATGACACCACACAATGCAATGTTTTTAACAAGAATAACTGTTAATAAAATACTAATCTAACATTATTTCATTAATATTGTGTACTTACATTGCAGTAGTCTTAAAACATAAAGTAGATTGCCCCTTATCAAAAGTTGAACCATTATAATAGACGAACAGCAAATCCAGACCGCGCATGACACACAATTACCCCAAACATAACAGTAATCAAACTAGACTGGTATATTTCACATGCTTTAAATACAATTGTACTAGAGATACTATACAAATCCTGTATTATTCAGTGCCGATTTCACCAATAATATTGATCGCGATCAGCACATCTAAACCGCGTTCAAGAGCTGTCAGTGTCAATGTTCCACAACAATGACAGCTCTTGAACGTTGTTTAGAATTCTAGATGTGCTTTTCGGGTTCAGTTTCATTGGTGAAATTCGCCATCAGTTACTAGTGTCGATTTTCCCCGTATTTATTAGTCCCCTGACACTTAAATTAGGACCTAATTAGGCTACAAACGTATGGTAACATAATAAAATTACTTATGTATTAAAAAAAAACAACTGCAACATGTTTTAAGATATATATAACAAATGTAATATCACAATCAGACCTCCATTTAACACACAGTATACAACAGTACAAGTATCTTTTGGCGTGTGGCGGGAATCAGAACTAACGGCGCCATCTTGTTTTTTTCAATACAATTTCAACTAACAGCGCCCCCTTGTCAATGTCATTCAAGCGCCAAAAGATCCACTGTACAAATATCTAAGAAAAGTAACGTCACAGTCACACCTCCATTTACACAGTATAATATTATTTATTTAGTACTTTTAATACGTCCAAGTCAGTCCATAGAATATTTGTGCATGTCCTGTAATGAAATTGTCCAGTTTTGATAATTTTTTATCGTTGTTGTAGCACATTTTGAATGAACAACCTGCTTTCATGGTAGACCCAACATTTACCTTTATCCTTCTAACTCAGATGCGGTCATAAAACGCGCAAGAAGGATCATGAATATGAACTTCGGCGTTTCTTAAGGACGCTATCACATTTTGAACTCGCTCAAGTTTAGGTATCTGAATCGCAACACAGCAACATTACGCGCACGCACACATTGAAACCATTGTTCGCTCGATTTTTATACGTAACTTAACTAATCTTGGTACTCGAAGATATTTTTTTTTAATTTTGCTGGTATTTATTGAGTAAAGTTAGTTTTAAGTTCGCAATCGAATTTGGTAAGTGTTATTAGTACTTACTATCTGCGTGATAATCATGTTTTTAGTATTGTTGAAGTTCATCAGTCAATACGTTCATTACTAGGTACCCAAAAACGACCTTAACATTTTAGTATTACAAGGAACATCCACATTTATACCACAGTCTGCTGTTAGTTTGAAAAGATGTACCTAAGTACTTTTAAATATTATTTTTGATGTCAATTGTTGGAGTAGGTATTACATAATAATATTACTAGCCTGGGAGTTTATCGTAGAGTTTCGTTGTGATATTTTAAAATAATCATTTCTTTATGAAAACAGTAAGTATTTTATTTACTTAAAAATTAAAACAAAGTAAATCAATAGTAATTTATTCAAATTAGGCTGAGAATCAGCACTTTTCGAATGTCAAAATTACAAAAGACAGTCCCTCAAAACGCCCGCCCTTCACTTCTTAGTGCTTTCGCTGGGAAGAAGTGGCGCAACAAACTCCCCAGCAGCACAGCTGTCTTTTCACATAGAAAATATTTCATTGTACTACTACTGTACTCCATAGGTTTAGGTAGCTAAATAAAGGTAAACAAAAAAACCACGCGACTTTCTTAACCGACTAAACGTAATACCAGTCTATTCAGTTGTCATGCTACGTCACAATAATTGTAATTCACTAAAAAAAAATACTGAATTGAAGAGTAAAACTGTGACGTAGCATGACAACTGGATATACTGGTATTATGAAGAAATTGGCCGTAAGTCGATTTGTCACAAACAAAAATCCGCCACCTTGAATAAAAAATGGATGTTATATTCGTAATCATCACCCCGAAAAACCCCAAAATCGACTATTAATATCGAATGTCTAAAAAAAATATTTCCATCATTTTAATTTGATTATAAAATAATAAAATAAATATTTATACAATCTTTATCCGTCATCTACATCCACTAAATAAATAAATTAAAAGTAAAAAAGTTTTTTTTCAGATTTAAGTACTCGTATTTACATAGTTTGAAAATTAAAAAAATGAAAATCAATCAGATCATGTTATTTACTTGTTTATCTACACAGGTAAATCTCGCAAAAAGCTTTTATATCATATAACTTGTGTACTTAATGACGTTATAAGTTGATAGTAAAAGTTTTAAAGGAAAATTTTATTTTATTCTTTTTAGCGCATTTAACTAAAAGCTTGTTTTTAAAAAAAGTTTTTACTTTTAATTTGTTTTTTACTTTTTAGTTATCGCTGGACAGGTTTTTTTGTGGAGTTTAATTCGCATACGTATTCTGAGCAAGACCTTTCATTTGATACCTATGTTGTAGGAAAGCATAAAAAACTTAGTCCGCTATCTTTAGAAGTCCGCCATATTGCATTTAGAGTAACGTCACATTGTTTTTTGAGTTATTCTCAGCAAGCCCTTTCATTTGATACCCATACTGTAGAAGTGCATTACAAATAACTAGTCCGCCATTTTTGGTGTTCCGCCATATTGGATTTAGAATGCCGTCACTGTAGTGTAATGAAACATAAGTCTGGATGACAACTGTTTTAATGTCATTATAAACATAGACAATCCACAACACCTTCCCCTTAAATAAGATAAAACAATAATAAAGAACAAACTTAAAATCCATTAATCCACTTATAAGATAAACTAAAAATAATAAACAAACTTAAAATAAATCAATCAATCAAACTTAGTTATAGGTACATTATAAAAACTCATAGGTATACAAATAGTTATTATGTCTTACTACGAGTATGAGGTGGCGAGTAAGATGACGACACATTTATTTTGGTGCTTGGCACATAATCATCATCCCTATCATCCCCCGAAAAATACTCATCTTCTCTATCAGACAAAGTAATGTCTGCAGGATCCTTTACAGACCTTATCAAATGTCGACGATTACGGCGATATATACCTTTTTTGTTTTTAACAATATAAGAACGTGGAGTCGATGCTTTCCCCAATATTTTGCCACGACTTCTTTTATTTGTATTTCCTAACATTATAACTTCGTCGCCCACATTCAATTCAGGTAGCAGTTTACAATGCTGATCATAGAAACTTTTAGTTTTTATTTGTTTTTCCAACATTTTTTTATGTTGTAAGTTGTCACAATTACTTTGTTTTAATAAATCTTGATGGACTGGTAGTCTACAATTTAAACGCCGGCCCATCATTAACTGTGCAGGAGAATTCAAATTTTCCCGCGGTGTATTCCTGTAACTTAGCAAATTTAAATAAAAATCAGATTTACTATCTACTGATTTTTTCAATATATTTTTAATGGTTTGAACTGCTCTTTCACTCTTGCCATTAGATTGAGCATAATACGGAGATGAAGTGACGTGTTCAAAACCCCATTCTAAAGAAAAATTCCTAAAATTACGACATGAATATTGTGGACCATTGTCACTGATAACCGTATCCGGTATACCATACCGTGCAAAATTTTCTTTCATAATACATATTACTGATTTTGACGTAGTGTCTCTCAAATATGCGACCTCAATAAAACCAGAATAATAATCAATTAATATTAAATAACTTTGCTTTCCATACTCAAATATATCTGTTCCAATTTTATTCCATGGCAATTCTGGTATATCTACCGGAATCATAGGTTCCCTACACGGTTTGTTTGCTGTTTCCTGACATATTTTACATCTTCTCACATAATCCTCAATATCTCTTGTTATACCAGGCCAAAATATCACTTCACGAGCACGTCTCTTACAACGATCAATCCCTAAATGCCCTTCGTGAATAAGCTTTAACATGTCCTTTTGCATAGAATGTGGTATCAAAACCTGTTTGTCTTTGAATACGACACCATCTACACAGTACAGTTCATCTCTTATCGACCAATAGTATCTTAAATTATTGTGTATGTTAAACTTATCTGGCCATCCTTGATTAATATATTTTAGCAAAATTTTTAAGCACTCATCCTTACTAGTTTCCCGCTTGACGAGGCTAAACTTATTCTGCGACATGGGTATATTATTGACTACCATTTTAATTTGGCATAGTATAGCTCTGCTAATTTTATCGTCATACAAATCCGGAAGAGGTGCCCGCGACAATGTATCAGGTATGTACATATATTTCCCAGGCTTATAACAACAATCACTAATGAATTCACCCATGGAGTTGGATGACTTACTTTCCTAATAACACCTAACTCTATCATTCTATTTAACTCATCTTGTAACTTATCGCGAACTCCTAATGGTACCTTACGATTTGCACAAATCACTGGCATCACAGTTTTGTCTACAACAATGTGATATTCACCTGGCAAACAGCCTAACCCATTAAACAAATCTCGATAATCTGTAAGATTTATATTGTGAATTCTTTTAAGTAATCCTAAAGCTAAACAAGCATGCAACCCCAGCACACTCTGACAATCACTAACCGCAATTGCGAATTTTAATTCATACAAGACACCCTTATACCACCATTTTAATTTGCAAATCCCTTTTATAGGAATAATATCACCACTATAAGATTGCAATCTAACACCTTGTTTGCCACCAATTAACTTACTGTCATAGCCTAACAATAAAAATTGCTTATACGATAAAACATTAATGTCTGCTCCCGTATCTAACTTAAATTTTTCAGAACCGCACTCCCCTTGGAGTGTTTCATACCAACCCTCGGACAAAGAGTTAATCTCTGAGGCATTGTACAAAACTGATATAAAAAATGACTCACAATCATCTTCTTCATTGCCTTGTGCTTCAGTTAAACCTATATCATACATTTTTTTAGCTCCTTTTTTTAACTTGCACATTCTAGCAAAATGTCCATGATTTTCGCACAGATAACACTGCGCTGAAATAGCTGGACATAGACTGGGTTCATTGCATTGGCCTCCGCACCTGAGACAATTTCCAGTCTCGCTAGAATGAACCAATCTTCGCGCTGTGTTGGAACCAGCAGCAACATTGGCCACACCGCGCCCTTGTCGACGTCCGCTGCCGCGCCAGCCGCCGCGCCCACCGCGGCCGCTTACACCGCGCACTCCAACTGCATCAACCTGTACCAATCCTGAAGCACCACGCGTCTCCAATAAACGTCGATTATCAATTGAAATTTGATCAACCTGGACGATTCTAATGGCTTTTTCCAAAGTCAGGTCCTCTGCTCTCAATAGTCGATCTCTCGCTCCAGTACTCTGGATCCCACATACAATACGGTCGCGAATCAATTCCTCTTCCAAATTTTTGAAATTACAATTTTTACTCAATAATCGTAATGTCGTAACATACTGATCAATCGATTCTCCGACTTCCTGACCCCTTGTAAAAAAATTGTACCTTGCTAAAGTTATATTCTGTTTGACTCCGAAATATTCATCAAATTTCGTAAGCAATAGGTTCACATCATCCTTATTGCTCTCCTTGTCAAAAGAAAATGTCTCAAAGACTTCAAATCCTTCAGGTCCGATTAAATTTATCATTAAGCTGGCTTGAATACCAGTTTCTTCTTTTTGCACCCCCGATGCTTTTAAAAATAACATAAATTGCGACCTCCATCGCCGCCATGCGTCAGCCCGGCTGACGGAGCTGCCCTCCAAACACAACTCTGTTGGTGGTCGCGCGTGTTCCATAGCGCTCTTGAACCGTCCCTGACGATTTTACAGTCCACAACGTGCCTTTATATACGACTTAAACCATTTAAATCGAATAAATTTTCACCGCTGCCACCATGTAGTGTAATGAAACATAAGTCTGGATGACAACTGTTTTAATGTCATTATAAACATAGACAATCCACAACAGTCACTTTATTTTTCAAGTCATCCTCAGCAAGTAATTTAATTTGATACCCATATTGTTGCAGTGCATTAAAAATAACTAGTCCACCATCTTTAGATGACCGCCATATTAGATTTATAGTGACGTCACTTTATTTTTCGAGTTATTCTCAGCAATCCCTTTTATTTGATACCCATATTGTAGGAGTGCCTTAAAAATAAGTAGTCCGCCATCTTGGGAGTTCCGCCATTTTGGATTTAGAATAACGTCACACAGCTAACCATGCATTGTCATCCAAACTAAACGTGCATACAAAATTTCAGCTCAATCGGTTGAAGATATCTGCTTCAAAATTTAGTTGCAAGAGTCCACCCGAACAAACATAGTTACATACATACATACATACATTGCAAGTTAAATAAAAGCTTGTAAAAATTACAACTAAGTATTTGTTTCTGAAACAAATACCAATAATCGTACTTAATTTTATTTCGGTCCGAAAAAGTATCAACTTCGTCCGACCTCAGTACACAACTCGGAACTCACTTTTTTACGTAATTATTTTTTGCGAGAAAGCGTCACAGACGTGCTTCCACGAGCGCCTCTGAGCGCGGAATGACGAACCGCAAGTGTCCGCGGGTAGAAAATGTATGGAGAAATTTGAGAGCGTTTCTTATTTGTCTCATAAATGAAAAAGTTATTTATTTATCTACAAAATATTTAGCTTGTCGTATAGAGGACTATATAAGCAACAATTTCTTCTTATTTTTAAGTTAAAATATGCAGTGGATTTAGCTATATAGGTCCTTATTCAAAACCCTTTTTATTAAATTTTTTGCGATTACTGTGATGGTAAAAACGTATTTGTGTGAAAATTTTGTATGGGGCTATTTAATTGTTATGGAGCCATTCTGGAGATGAATATATTATCTTTAATTTGAAACCAAGATATCCTTGCAGTTGCGACTCCAAGTTCATTAAAATGGTACCTGAAAAGTACTGTTATTCGTGGAAAAATGTGATAGCGTCCTTAAGACCGTTTCTCAAGTCATCTTTCTCCCGCGTCTTACGACCGCGGGTGCCACAAACATTGGCGGCTGCCACCAACGTTGGCGTTTGCTAGATAAATCACTGTTCCATTACTTGCTTCTCGCTTGCAGAGTATGTGAGCAAGCGAGATAGAAACATGTTGAAGAAAAGTGGTTGTGGAATTCCTACAAAAAAATAAAATGTTGGTTCCATTATGAAATTAGTTTTATGCATGTGTGAGTCGATGTTTTTGATTTGTTGTCGCACTGTTGCTTTGCTCAGGTTTAATTTGATAGCACTTCCGAATCAGTACACAGACAATGTTTGATTTTTTTACATTTTTATTTGCACTTATAATGTATTACTATCGTGATTTATTATTTAACGTCCTTTTTCCTTATGAGACATTCAATTTGATTGTATTGCAAAGAAAAATTATCTCTTGGACACTAAACTTGCTTTCCACTTTTACAAACGGTGACCTTTTCTAATAATTATAAAAACTATTTAATCAACAATTAACTCAGCCTATCGCAGTCCACTGCTGGACATAGGCCTCTCCCAGGATGCGCCGCATCCAGTCTATCCCAGCCACTTTCTTAAGCTCGAAATAAGGGAAGGTTCTGATGGTTGAAAACCAAAATGCCAAAAATAGTTTTTGGCTCCTTCGAGACGAGACAAAAATATTACGTTCTTGTCTTTTAAAATTAAAATCATTATCCCAAACTCGTCTTTACTTATGCCCGTTTTCACCATCGTTCCTTAAATTTAGGGAGACCTTAAGAAATTTTAAGTGTTAGTTTCGTTTTCACCATCACCTAAGGGACACTTATGGTCCTAAAACATATGGGTAAGGGGCTGATTTAAGGAGTCTCTTATGTTAAGAGACTCTTAGTTAAGGAGTGTTTGAGGGAACGATGGTGAAAACGGGCATTAGTCCCCAAACATTCTACCCGTCCCCCAAAGCCCCCAAACTAAATCACGTCAGTACATACATACACGAGCATCATAAGCGTGTGGTTAGCGGCGGCGCGGCGGGCAGCGACTCGGAGAGCGACGACGCGTCGGCCGCGACCGTGGGCGTCGTGCAGCCCGCCCGGCACGCGCCCGCGCAGGACCATCTGGGGTTGCATCGTCTTACGTTCTTGGAACAGTAAGTATTGTTGCAGGGTTAGGCAGGAATCGAACATGTTGAAATTATGTAGGTAATCAGTCGCAGGTTTATTCAACTTAGGCGGACGAAGTTCCCTGAAAACTCCAAATGTGTGTTGTACAGTTGAACTCTCTAAATAGTCGGTTCATAAGCGCAAATGTATGACTAAAGCCCACAAATGGGTTGTTGAAATCTGCAAATGTATAACTTATTTAACGAAAGAGATTATTTAAGTTCACAAATAATTGCCTGAAATTCTCAAATAAAGTGTTCGAAGCCCCAAATGAATGGCTCAACATCACAAATAAATGGAATTGAACTGTGCAACATAATCACCTTGCATGCTAAACGGATTGGTGATCACTGCCATTCGTAATTTAGAAAATCTTTTCAAAAGGAACCATTAAATGGTAGGGAACCTCCCATTTTAGCATCAAAAACAGGCTGTTTAACATCAGAGTCCACGGTATGAACTGAGTGAGTATATGATAAAAGACTAGAAAAGCACATTTTTTTAAATTAAAACTAGCATGCTAAAGGCACAGGCTTCGCTTGATGTGTTCGTTTGATTTTACACTTATTTTTATTACAAAATAAAACGATTATTATTACTTAATGTTATTTTTCGCTTTTTTCTGCATGTCACAAAAACAAAACACGAATACATTTTACACGAAAATAAAGAGTGCTTCTCTTGCGCTCTAAAAATTCAGGGAAGAAATTTAAAAAAGTGAGGTTATGTGTTTCATTGTACTTAAAATGTTGATTGTTTTAAACAGAGCGGCTTTCGATCATCACGCTGAGAAGAGGCGAAAACGGGGTAGCTTGTTCTTCAGGAAGAAGAAGGTAATTAGTGTTTATAATACTTTGTTTATTTGTGTTGCCTTGCCAAGCAGTGTTTCTGTGTTCCTGTTTGAAGGTTATTTCAGCTTTATCGCCTGACTGCTTTCTTGTGTGTGTGTGTTAGTCAATAGTACAGCACATCTAGCTACTACAATCTGTCAAATTTCTTTAATAGATTTTCAACTATATCGCTAAAGCATAAGGTTCAAAGTTGATTGGGGAAATTTGACAGTTTCGGGTAGTTTGATGTGCTGGCGGCTGTACAATAAATAATAAAAATTAAATATTAAAAATAAATAATAATAATCTACCTCAACGGAGATTGACAACTACCGAATACTATTTCCGCATGGGGTCGAACTCCTATTATAGCAGCATCGACCGGGACGCATCGCATCGCATTGCAGAGAGGTAGAATAGGATACTCTTTATTATGTACACCATGTGGATTACAGATATAAACAGATAGTGGACTCCATCTACCTTATTTCAATCTTTTTTTTTAATATGACTTGTAAACACGATTCCAATATCCTATTTACAGAATAAACAATTTCATTTAATTTTAAAGCAAAAAGTTCGCTACAGACCGCCTGTATCGTGCGATAGTTAATACAATATTACGAAAGTGATATAGGATAATTTTTGCAATGCGTTGCGTTAGTGCACTAGCTTTAAGTATACAATTGCCCCAACGCACTGATTCTGTTCTACACCAACTAAACTATAGTCTGGCGTTTCAAAATTTGCCAAAGATGTAAACAACAATGGCCGCTCGAAATTGAATAAAAGCGATATACAAGAACATTTATTTTAAGTAATGTTTGTTTTAGTCTAACTATGTAGACGAAAACAAATAAATGTTTTTTTATATCGATTTTTATTCAATTTTGAACGGCCATTGTTGTTTACATCTTGGGCAAATTTAGAAACGCCGGACCTTAGCTATCTTTAAATTTAAAAGACAATTAAATAAAAACATATCGTTTAAAACCGCACCGCGATATTACATTCGGCTTAAGAACGTTTCACCGATAAAGTGTCACGGTGCCATTGGAAGTACAGTCTGTTCATACGTTCTAGGACAAATCCCGTAAGACCGCGCATGCGTGGTCCGCGGCTTGCTCCGGCGGCGACTGCGACTGGTGCGGACGGGCGCTGGCTGATAAACCCGCTTTGTATTGTGACAGTAAGTTTTAAGAACTTTATTTTCATACTTAGAAGCCCTACGCAGCCCTATCGCTCGACCTGAAATTGTTCCTCTTTAAACAAAGTCCTCTTGTCATTCAGAAAAGAAACTTGAGGCTATTTCGGGCGTTGGGTGTTGACAATTTCAGATAAATATATTGATTTATCAGAATTTTAATATCGCCTGAACGCCATCTAGCGTTCAAATTTCTAAACTACCGCAATCATGGCGCTTTCATTTGCTTGTCAAAACTCACTCACACTTGCTCACACTACTAAAGAAGTGTCAAATTTGCCTGGATTTCACTATTATTTTGCTCAGTGAATAATGTAAGCTATTTCCTAAAAAGGCCAAACGCGACCACATTTCACTGTAGTAAAATTATACGTTTTAAACAAAAAGTGGGTATGTTTAGAGTATAATCCTAAACAAAACTGTATGGACGGACTATCGGAACATCCGTCGGTATTTCAACACTTCTACTATAATTGTTTCAAATGTTCATTTCAGATTGTACAAAGACGGTGCACCAGAATGTGTGCAAAGACTACTTTGACTGCAACAAGCCAAAACCATCGAAGGTATGTACCTATTTTACGTAGAGAAAACCTACTTGTTCCTCATTCTCCTCCTTCCTGAGAATATGTTGTGACGAAGCCAAAGTATAACGCGCTATCTGTTGCCTAGCGAACATAAGGCTTAAAGAAAATCAGCTGGCCGTCATGCAGTGATGTTTTAGAAAATAAATAAATCATCATCTGCCTAGCCTTTTCCCAACTATGTTGGGGTCGGCTTCCACTCTAACCGGATGCAGCTGAATACCAGTATTTTACATGGAGCGACTGCCTATCGGACCTCCACAACCCAGTTACTGGGTAATACGATACCCCTTGGTAAGACTGGTTGTCAGACTTTCGGGTTTCTGACGACCCGTAACGACTGTCAAAGATCCACGAATGACAGCCGGGACCAAACGGCTTAACGTGCTTTCCGAGGCACGGAGGGGTCTCGGTATGTAAAGATGGTCACCCATCCACAGACCAACCGCGGCAAGCGTAGCTTAACCTGATCGATCGACCTGTGCGGCTGTTATTATTTAGCCACGGGCCCCTCTAGAAAATAAATAAATAAAGAAAAATATTTTATTTGGGATATACACAGGAAATACAAAGAGTAAATAAAAGGAGCATTTAAAACGAATAAAGTTACATTAAAAACCACCAAAAAATAAATAAACCTATAAAAAAGACCCGTGCGAGGCCAAAGAGGCTCTTGTCTCAGCACAATGTTGCGATATTTAAAAATTAAATACAGCAGAGCTGGTATTCTGATACGGCCCGACTCATTGACTCATTTATCATTGCCGAACTTCTAAAACAAACTCTCACTGAAATTGTAAACCCTTGTAAGCCGACATCTACTCACAAACTTATATCTTCACAGACTTCAGTGGCCAAATCCCTGAGCGCAAACAGCGGTAAGAGCAGCAAGCGTAGCTCCGTGTCCAGCCAATCACAAAACACCAATAGGTAAGTACGCCATCTGTTTGCACACTGATGAACTAAATCTTGAGGGGATCACGTCTCGTCGCTGTTCCATATGATGTTATGTTTCTCAAATCTCAACACATTTTTGAGATTAAAATTTATACAAAAAAAATAACCGCCTGATATTTAACATCCTATTTTGAGTTTAAAAAAACAACGTTTGTATAATAGAACAATGTTTTTGTATCAGTTTTGAACATGGCTTGCTTGAAATAACCGAACAGCGACCTTCAAACCAAAATTAATAAGAATGCTTAACGCATTTACAGACAACTGTTTAAACTGTAGGGGTCTCTATTGTTTCTAGCGTATCATACTTTCAATCAGTCAAGATTGTACTGAGTGCAATCTTGGATTAGTTCGACTGACACGAGTTCAAAACCGCAATTCATACAGGTATAAGGCGTATGATAGCCTCTATTTGGCTCTTAAACTACGTGTTTTGTGGTTTATCATACCTCAAACGTTTATATCCGTACTTTGAGATTTAAGAAACATCATAAAGTAAGGAGAAGCGACAAGAATATCCCAATTAATATGATCAATAAACAGTCTTATGCCAGAATGCGTAGTGACTATGATGTATGGCATATGTTTTGCAGCTTTATATTTGATTGCCGACGTCGGCGCCGCGCTGATGCATTTTTATTGTTTTGCGTGCGATAATGTGCATATATTGTGAGGGGGTTGAAAGTGGATCTTTTGATTGGTGGTTTAGAAAGTAGATAATTATGGTAGGTTCAAAATCTTATTTTGTTACTAAGCCGAAAAATATCAGCAGGTAATATGTAGTGAATGTTCAAAATTTGATTAAAAATCGACTTTAAAATAACGCTTAAAACGTGTGTTACATCAAAATCAATGATGCTATGATAGATTCTAACGCTACAGTAACCTTGCTGGGACTGCTTTGCCTCAAAACCTTTGTGACAGATTGTGCAAAAGCGAAAATTTAGAGAAATTTATTTGCTCACAAAGCTATGTTCTTATTAGAAAGAGAACGAGATAAACGAGCACAAAATTATACACAATACCACTTTTCTAAACCACTTATCAAATGAAACTAGACAATAGTCCCAACACCTTACGATTCAATTTCGAATAGCAACATACATAACAACAGGACATAGGTTCGTCAAAACTCAATGTCATACAATATAAGAGATACACAGGGTGTTATTAAGTTTACACCACAGATTACATACTATACAGATATCTCACTTGCACATTACATGGCATTCTCGATTTTACAAGCGCCTTATCATGTTGGTTTTCTGGAGCCGGGCAACGATCAATCGACAAACTTGGGTGACCTTGGGATTTGTATTGACATCACACAAATTTTAAGTTCATACCGTCGCACTTTTTACGAATTTAATCAGTAGCTTACTGATTCCCTTCATAATTATGATGCCAAACTAAATTGACATCTAACTACACTTGTTTTGGCTAGATCACTAGCACGGAGATTCCTTTTATTTCATATTTAAACGGAGGGAAAACGCTTACGAATCTTGCCACACTGCACAGGCGTTTGTCTACTGTTTCTCAAAGTCTTTACTTCTTGAAAATGTGAGGCGGCGGGCGTTAAATGTCAGAAGTTAGCTGTCTGTATACTACGCAATCTGTGCCAACACTATCTATATTATATTTTGCTTCGTATTCTCGCTATTTATTTACTCTTTGTATATACCTTCGAGTTTCGACTTTGTTCAGCTATTTCTATGCTATGTTATGTTTCCTGTAAGCTATATACTTCGTGTTTTCGTTGGTTTTTTCATTTTATTTCGGTGAACGGAATGGTTTTTCTATAAGTATCATTTGGGTTGTGGAGATGTTGAGGTGGCATACTATGGAATCTTAAAAGCTAGATACCTAATTACCTTAAATACTATAAGTAAAAAAATGTAT
Source organism: Hydraecia micacea (assembly GCA_914767645.1). Classification (NCBI taxonomy): domain Eukaryota; kingdom Metazoa; phylum Arthropoda; class Insecta; order Lepidoptera; family Noctuidae; genus Hydraecia; species Hydraecia micacea. The sequence continues at coordinate 5,047,437 of OU611799.1, read as the reverse complement.
AAAAAAGTCTATAGTTTTCCATTTTTTAGCTTTAAAAGTTAGCTTTTATTAAAAACTCATTGATCAAATCCACAAAAATATCTCAAAAAAACATAAGTTTGCTACCTCGAACTCTCCACTCGCGTCACAAACAAACCAACAATAAAATATATACCAAAAACTGCCAAAATATACCACGCACACATATGTACCCGTGTGTTATTCGTGTGTTCGCGGCAACAACAGCAAGAAGTCCGGATGCTACTCGCCGTGGCGCCGCGTCGCAACCAAGCTCGGCGTGCAGTAAGTTGCGGGAATGCTGCAAACAAGCTGCCTATATATTTCTATCTCTCTCATCCATACATACATTCACATACATCGTTGTTTGTTAATGTTCTGTCTCTGTCTTGTTCACTTGTTATGTGCGGTTGTCTTGTGTCATGTGTTCCTGGTAGGATGTGGGTGTTTGCAGGGTCTCTTGTTGTGTTTTGTGATGAAGTTTTAAAGTTTATGAATTATTAACATAACTACAGCTAGATACTATTTGAAATAACATGTGTTTTAAAAAAAGAGTTTTTGTTGCTAGCCAAAGAAATAGAACCATACGACCGTCTAGCTAGATTATTTGATTTAACAACATTATTAGGATTTCTGGTAAGATTGCGACTTTTGAATTGCGTATTTTTGATATAGGCAAGAGTAAGTTAACACTTTCAATGTTCGCGAACCAGACACAATAGCTAAACAACCACCCTGAACATTATATTATGGTTCATGGGGCAGGATAAGGGTTAAGTATTGCAAGCTTTCTGTCAGTAGAAATAAAGTTTATTTTACAAAAACCGAAATTGAAGATATTTGAAAGCTTTAATTTATAGGTAGGTTAGTAGTCAGGGCTTCTCGCACAATATTGTAATATACACCTACTTACGTATCGTTGCACAAACAAAAGGTCATGAGACACAGAATACGATCCGGTACGATTCCGGTACATCCGGGAAGTACAGTACCGGCTGGAAATATGTCACACCGAGTTTTAGACAAAGTTCGGCAGCGTAGAGCGCCATCTCTGTCACCTGTGTGACTGTCTCTTTCTAAAGCTCGATGTGTCATATCAACGTCCGGATACGGTCACCTTACGAAAACGTTGATTACTTTTGGGACTTTGTCACATTAAACCCGTTCACTGAACGCGTCGAGCACCACCAGTGGTAGCGGCCGCAACTTTCCGAGTTGTAGGTAGTATTTTTGAACCCAGACAGGCGCTTTAGTTTGCGTAAATTATTTCATCATTACTGCTCTCAAAACGGTGAAGGAAAACATCGTGAGGAAACCGGCATGTCCTAAAACCAAAAACCCGTACTGGACCCGCGTGGTGGATTACGGACCACTCCCTCTCAAGCTCTCCCCTTATACGCTGAGAGGGTTACAGACGCGTCACATTTTTGACGTGGCCATTCGCATCGTTTAATATGACAAGGTTCTAAGTATAGTTAACGTTTCGTAAGTCGACCGTACAGTACGATCATTTGCTTCTTTTCGCGAGAACACCGCGCTCAGTCATGACGTCATCACATCGAGCAGACTCTTCTAGAACGTTCTCGAATCATTCACGACGCCTTACTTGTGTATCTTTCTGTCTGTAAAGACGGTAGTTTGAACTTCTCTTTGACATTGTCGTAGCACTTGTACAATTTAATACGTTTTTTATTGTAATTTGTCAAGTTATGCTGGAGAATTTTTTCTTTTTTTGTTTCTTATAGGTCACAGGTTTTTGTATGTGAGAGGTTTTAGCATGAGTTCGTTTGAAAAGGGATTTTTGTATAGAACTTTCGACTTTCTTCTAGTAAGTTTGTTTGAATGAATTGGCATGATGTTTTAAACTTATCTGATAGTTTCAAAAATTGTATAAAGCAATTAACTATCACTTTCTACACAAGAGCCTAACAACATGGTCAAATTCTGCAGTGTTACAAACTTATACTATTAAGGTCTAATTTCACCATTGAAAAAGAACGCGATCAGGAGCCGTATTAATGCCACCATTTTGCTAGTGTGAAAGAGAGACGGAGCTATAGAAGGTCGATATCACCATCTATTTTTTGCAATGGAATAATGATAATATAGCATTAATACGTCAATAGGTACTGCCCCAGAATTCTTAAACTGCGTTCAAGAGTTATCAGTGTCAATATTCCACAACAATACACACTGACAGACAGCTCTTGTACGCTGTTTAGATTTGTGTTGATCGCGTTTAGTTTCATTGGTGGAATTCGCCTTTAATAAGTGAACGATTTACCGACAGTCATTTGTTACTGTATCAAGGCGAATCTAATCAAAACTGCTATTGCAAGGGGTACCATGTCCATAAGCTCTTAAATAGATTGTAACAATCCAAAACTGTTAGCATTTCACTACTTCTGATTTTTTTTAACAATGAAAATAGCGCCTTAATCCCTTTTCAGTAGAACATGTTTTACCTCGAACAGACAGTAGAATTTCTTCGACGCAGCAACGAAGCTATTTTTGTATAAGTACTTAAATATTTTATTTTTCATATTTTTATCAAAGTTCTGCATGACACGTATTGTGAGTTCTCTGCTTCTTCTTATTATTTAGGCTTTGCTGAACTTTAAATATAGGGATTAAATAAATTGAGATAAATATTTATGTGTAAGAGTATTTGTAAGGTCCAACCAGTATTGTCTTTTGTGACGTGTCAGTTGAATTGACCCTGTCTTTGTCTTTCGTTTTTGTTTTTTTATGGCAACACAGAATATTTTGTAGAGGGTAACACTGAAGTCACTGATCTTACTTTTATGTAAATGTTGTAAGAATAAAAAAAAAATTGTTCGTGTTATAAAAAAAAAATCTGCTGTTTCATAGAAAAGTACAATACTTAATGGCTAGAAAGAGAAGGAATACTGAGATGAAGACTAATCGAACGAAGAAAAAATATTCGAAACTGAACTAGAATTGTAATTGAATTCAACGTGAAGTAAGTTATTAAAGAAATAACTAACCTTCTCCAAAAAAAGACAAATAAAAAAAAAACTCGATTATTCTGTGTTGCCTCTTCATTGAATTTATCATAGCTACAAATATTGACGATATGTTTGTGTTTACAGCACCAGCCACATCTATAACGACGACAAAGATGGCTCCGACCACAAACATGACCAGAGCAAGTAAGTATTAACGTCAAACCACCTTTACTTAAGAACTATAGCAAACAACAACCACACAGCTTTCAATGGACTTGCCCAGTCAGTGCACGCATTTGTCAGTAATCGTGCAGCTCAACTCAGAACATAAGGGGCACAACGATTCGACGAACAGTACCAAAAAAGGTCATTTGGGTAGGCCGCATAAAGTACTCAAACTGTTGGACTAAAACTAATTGAGAAATAAAAACAATTACCCCTACTGTCCAACAAGTAAATTAATACTAACGGCCCGCCCCAGCTTCGCATGGGTGATATTTTTTCTAATTTTCGAAATTTTCTTTCATACAAACCTTTTCCTGGCAATATCGAACACAACAAAAAAAGAATTATTCAATTTGGTCCAGTCGTTCGGAAGTTATGCGCGTACATACATTTCGGCGATTAATTTTTATTTATATAGATAGATAATACTTCTGTTCTCCCAATTCCCAGTGCATCAGACGACGCGGGCGTATCAGAATGGCCGGAGGTGTTCCTAACACCAGATCAACTGGGCGATGAGGCGATACGTCTGGGACTGGGCGCCTGCGAGCCGGATACTTGGGCTGCAGGAGCGCCTAAGGGACTGGCCAAGTAAGTCATCAACCATAAGCAATTACTTTCATTTCTTTCCTACCAATACCATACACTTTAATAGCAGGGGGGTAATTGCGTAACACACTATCAGTAGCAATGGGTTTCATTTTGACAGTTCAACAACATCCATTGCGTTATTTACGATGTTGAACAGACATATTTTTCGAACATATGAAGCAATGGATTAGCTATATCCTCCAAAACGATTCAGCGTGAGACTGATAGTGTGTTACGCAATTAGGGTGCTGGTCAATATTTGACAAAAACTGAAGTGTCAAGCGATTGTGTGCCACAATGCTGTGCTACCAAATTAAGTGACAATTTGCTGGAAAATTATTACGGTTATGACGTGTGTAGGCCGAATTCTATTGTGTCCTAACTACAACATACTTAAAAGATGGCTATATTTTATTAGCACAAGCATATCAAAGAGAAGACGATATTAGAAATGCTTACTTTTATTGTTCGTTATATTTAAGACTGTGACGGCGGCATTAGATCACTTCAGATCTTTTAATTTATTTTCAGACAACTTGGCGACAGGGAGACAAAACGGCAAGAACACATTTACGAGTTAATACTGACGGAGAAACATCACTGTTTGACGATTAGACTCATGCAAAAGGTAAGCATCGTTCACGCTTTTTTATCTAACTACGTCAAAAAGAAGGTTATTGTCGTCCTTGTTGCTATCAGCGGCAGCTTAGCGCGGGGCGGCGATCGGTAAAAACAAATATACGAAAATGTATGAACCATGCCACGACGCACCGCTCGCAGCGTCAACGCTAGAAGTGCATTTGACAAAGACACCGCGCCGCTTGCCGCTAAGCCAAAAGTCGTGGCCAGGCGGTTAGAGCGTTAAGTTATAGCTAGTAACTGAAGTAAAATACTAAGTTCAGTTTCAAGAAGCCTGATCAGTAAATTCAATTAGTTGTATTCCTATCTAGCATTGTAAAATGTCTCATCATCTGCCTAGTCTTTTCCCAACTATTTTGGGGTCGGTTTCCAGTCTAACCGGATGCAGCTGAATACAAGTATTTTATATGGTGCGACTGCCTATCTGACCTCCACAACCCAGCTACTGACTTTTACGATACCCCTTGCTAAGACTGATTGTCAGATTTTCGGGCTTCTGACTACCCGTAACGACTGTCAAAAATCCACGAATGACAGCCGGGACCAACGGCTTAACGTGCTTTCCGAGGCACGGGCTTTCCGAGGGGTCTTGGTATGTAAAGATTCACCCATCCACGGTCCAACCGAGGCAAGCGTAGCTTAACCTGATCGATCGACCCGTGCGACTGTTATTACTCAGCCATAAGCCCCTCCATTGTAAAATGTATATCTCATCAATATATCTATCTATTGTAGTGAATAACCGGCAAGAAATCGGAACCAAACATGAACACGATTGCTTCTTAAAGAAATTAAAACTTATAAACATAAATAATTACGTTATTTGTTAAAACAAAAACTGTTCTTTCTCGTCGGAAGCCCGGCCATTTATTGCTGTTAGTAGGCCATTGATTGCTGTTTCCTCTCAATCTATCTCGCTCTAACACAGGTAAATCCTGTCTTCCTTATTCATATTGCCAATCTTTCTCAGATGTTCGCGGAAGGCATGGTCCGCGGCGCCGGCGTGTCATCCGCTCAAGTAGCCCGAATGTTCCCGCGCGTAGACGAACTCTGGGCTCTTCACGCCGCGCTACTGGCCAGGTTGAGGGCTCGGCAGAAGACCAACCCGGCTGTGGCTACCATAGCCGATATACTGTGCGATACCTTCGCTCCGCCTGCGCATCATAAGCTGAAGGCTGCATATGGTAAGATCAAGTCTTATGTGGGTTGATTATTGCGTTTATTTAGGTTTCGAGGTATCGTTAAATACACTGGAAAATCGATGAACACCTGCATAACCTGAAAAACAAACAACAACAAATTATAGTCGTCACGTGTCTGTGGAACTGTAATAATTTAAAAAACCATAGCCTACTATAATGTTATGAAGATCCACATTTTTTATAGCAGTTGTAGCCAGAACAGTACAGTTAGCATAAGCGTAATTAGCCTATAATGTTCCCACTCCTGGGACACAGGCCTCCTCTCGGTGAGAGGGAACAGTACAGTATCCAGTTGTAAATAAGGCACTTCGGGTTTTAGAAATAGTTCAGGTTTATTAGTGTCTTCTTTTTCACTCATACTAGTGTGATAGCCTTTTACTAAACCTAGATATATCATATTTACACCCAGGTACTGTGAAGCTTTTGTAATGGGCACAGTCACTCGGAAGATACAGAAAACTGCATTAACTAATATTTCATTCTCTTCAGGTGAATTTTGTTCCCGCCATCGCGACGCAGTGGAGGTATTCAAGGAGTGTTGCACGCGGGAGCCGCGCCTGTCCCGGTTCATAAGGAAGTGCCAACAGAACCCATTGCTCAGGAAAAAGGTAATAATGTCACTAGAAAATAATACTGCAGTCAGGTTTGAACTTTGCCACATCTTTCATTTTGTAGCATAAATAAAAAAGAAACTTCACCGGTTTACCACGTATAATTATTAACTAATTTTTTTTTTACTTGCATCAAAATAACAAAAAAAAAACATAAGCTATTTTATTAAATAATAGTTGCTGAAACACCTAATTTGAAAATTAATTAATAATGATTTTTCTTTGAAAGTTCCTCTTCCTTAATAGTAATAACGATGTCTTGTTTAATCCACAGGGTGTCCCGGAATGCGTGTTGTTCGTCGCACAAAGGCTAACCAAATATCCGCTACTTTTGGAACCGCTGTTGAAGACGGCAGGCGATGACGTCAATGAGAGGGAACTATTGCAGAAAGCGCTTTGCGGTGTCAAGGTATATTGGAAGTTTATTTTGGGAGACATTAGGTTATTTTTCCATCTAGCTTGGAGCGTACCACACTACGCTTGCCGATACGCGGTCTCTACTCCAAAACTCGTTGAGAAGACGACCTCAAAAAGGTGGCTGGGACAGACTGGATGCGGAAGGCGGGACAGTGTTGTGGCGCAGCATGGGAGAGGCCTTTTTCCAGCAGTGGTCTGTGATAGGCTGAGTTGATTAATTGAGGTTATTTTTGCAAAGCAACTTTGTATACTATTCGTCGCATACAACAGAATTGTGAGCTATATAACACTACATTCAAAGTTTATATTAAAGCTACGGTTTTAGAAGTGGTCACACTTGAACTATAGAAACGCCCTTATTGCTATGAAATAAAGGCACTGTCGAAGTCAAATCGTTACTATGTATTCATATTCTGATCAAGGTTATTCTTGTAGGAAATCCTCGTAGACGTCGACAACCAAGTAGCTGCAAAAGAGCGCGAAGACCGAAAACTGGAGATATACCACCGAATAGACGCGAAGTCCTTCGCCAACTTCAGGGGACGCAAGTTTAAGAAGAGCGACATACTGCAAGGGAACAGGAGCTTGAAGTAAGTATTAAATCACCCTAATTCTTCCGAAGTAAGCGAAAAGGACGAATATCGACCAAAAATGCAAAGAAAAATAAACCTTACTAAACAATAAAGGCGCATCCATTAAGGCTCATTTTTCTCCATTCCCTTTCCTCAGATGCGCCCCTTTTACTTACGGCGGCAGAATGGCGTAACACACTATCAATCGGAATCTGAATCCTTTTGAAGCAAATTACGAATCCATTGCTTCATAACTTCGAAAAATTTGTGGGCTCCACGCGTAAATAACGCAATGAATGTTGTTGTACTGTCAAAATGAAACCGATTCCGATTGATAATGTGTTACGCAATGACCCCGCAGGCTTGTTTTCTCCGAAAGGATAGACAAAAGTGTATAGTTCACATACATTTAGCCAGTATGTTTAATCCCGAAGAAGGGAGCGAGCCTTCAGCCATTTACCGGGCACAAATCCAGACTCCAGACATCATGAATTGAGTGATGAATAAATCTATCAAACTTTGCCGTCCTGAGTAGTGAGCCCAGGAACTTATCAGCAGTCGCCCTTGCTGCAACTAGTCTAAAGAGGTATTCTGAAATCTCGTTGAATAGTCTTAAATAATTTTCAAAATAATACTTCTGGTTATTGGATTCCAACTCTATCAATATACACAATCTCTAAAAAACTGATTATGATAAATGACATCTAGGGGCCCGTGCCTAAATAATAACAGCCGCACAGGTCAATCGATCAGGTTAAGCTACGCTTGCCGTGATTGGCCTGTGGATGGGTGACCATCTTTACATACCGAGACCCCTCCGTGCCTCGGAAAGCACGTTAAGCCGTTGGTCTCGGCTGTCATTCGTGGATCTTTGACGGTCATAACGGGTAGTCAGAAGCCCGAAAGTCTGACAACCAGTCTAACCAAGTGGTATCGTATTACCGAGTAACTGGGTTGTGGAGGTCAGATAGGCAGTGGCTCTATGTAAAATACTGATATTCAGCTGCATCTGGTTAGACTGGGAGCCAACCCCAACATTGGGAAAAGGTTAGGCAGATGATGATAAATGACATCTCTCACACGTTAAATCGATCATTCTGTCCGGAATCTTTTCGACTACGAAACTCACCTATCCGTTTAAGCGAAATCAAAAAGACATAAATAATGACCCGAAAAATAAATGGTAAAGTTTACCTTCTCATTCGTAGGTTTGAAGGCGTAGCAACTCTAATGCAGGGTCGCAGCAAGATGCAGACGTTACTTGTGATAGTACTGACGGATGTGCTGTTCTTCTTGCACGATAACAACAACAAATATACCTTCTTTACGCCTGATAATAAGGTAAGATTTAGTTTCAGTTTACACAAATAGGTACTTTCACAAAATATTCTTATTATCATATCTTTTGATTCTTACACAATCAAGGAACTATTAGATAAGCAAGATTAAAGGTGACCGCGCACTTATCCGAGCCAAACGCATCGAACGAAACGAATTTTAGAATTCTGTGTATGAAATCTTATGAAACCTCGCACACTTACCCGCGTCGAATCGTCCGAAGTGCATGTGTGCGAGGTTTCATAAGATTTCATTTACAGAATTCTAAAATTCGTTTCGTTCGATGCGTTCGGCTCGGCTAAGTGTGCGTTCACCTTTAGGCAGCTAAGTGGAATGCGGACTATCCGCCCGATTTGTATACTAACCGAATCTACTCTACTCTAATATGTCTTCAAGGTACTCTTGGGTCTGGATATTTCCAAAATTCTTCATTCACTTCAGGGACGCACAACCTTCGATTAACGATGTTGTAGACGTGATAATATCGTAAATACGTCGCGTAAATGCGTCATAAGCGTTGGTTTTCTACACTAGACCGACCCCAGATGCGAAGGCATCCTTATATCATTGTTAATCAGGTGCTATTTCTCTAAATGTTCTTGTTGTCTACAGACGGGTGTAGTATCCCTAGTAAAGCTACTAGTCCGAGAGAAGGCTGGCGCAGAAGGGCGCGGCCTGTACCTCATCTGTAGCGGACCCACCGAGCCCGAGATGTTCGAGCTGCGGGTCCACCGCCCCAAGGACATACACAATTGGATACAGGCCATCAGGTATGGACAATAATATGACGTATAGTAAAAGTGCGCAGTACTGCACACCACCCTATTTCAAGTTCAACAAATATCAACTTTATTTCATTGACAATTAAGTTGATTTCAGACTGACTAGCACTATTGAAAAAGTTATAAACATTTTTGAAGTTGTAGCGTATACTGAACTTTATTGTGTAATCTTTATTACTCTCGGCTCGTCTCGCCGTGCCATCAAATGTTCGCTGCAATGATATCGCCGTGTGGAGACACGTTCTAAGAGAATGTATAGAAATACGTGGCATGACGATAATATCGCCGCGATTCTCTCGCTCGTGGAGACGGCCCCTTTAGAGTATAAAAACACCCGTCCTATTTTTATCGAAATTAGCTTCTTTTGTCTTGAGAAAATATTATGATAAGAAACGCTGTCAGGTCAGTTGCAAGTAGATTGCGGTAGATCAATGACATCGATCATCCAGATCGATCCGACAGTCTGGTGCATGGAAGTCGGATTGCGTCTTCGATTGACTATCGATTATGTTTTGAAGCGATCAGTTTCAACTGGTTGACGTCAATCGAACGCCATCTATACTACGTTTGTGATTTAGTTTCCAAACATGTAAACAAATATATGTTTTTGGAAAAACAACTTTAATACCCATAAAGTTCAGTTTTCGCTACAACTTTAAACTTTTTCGTCTTTTTCCGTAGTACTAGTCGTTCTGATATCAACTTGATATACACTTGCATAAAGTTGATATTAATTTTAAGTGGAAATAACATCAATTGGAAACAATGATTTGAATATACTATAGTTGCAGCTCTAGTGCTATTTTCATTCCCTTGGAATTATTTACAATACTTTTTTTCAAAGATCTGACACCATATTGTCTTTACACCAGGGCGGTAGTCCAAAGCTGTCCCGACGAGATAGAAGAGTCAGAAGTAGGAGCGACGGCGCCGTCCGCCGAGGAGCGACAGCGGCAGCTCGACGCCAGGCACGAGAGTATAAGACTGATCACTGGTATGTACGATACTGAGGCTTATTTGTTTTGAAGGAAGGTTTTATTTGTAATGTCCATTTTGCAGGCAACTGGTTAAATTAGCCTTTTAACTAAACGGTGGCCGTTCAACTAACGGCCTGAATGATATTCAATAATATAGTTTAGGTTGGAACTGTAACCAATCACGCGAGAGCCGAATTGATTGCAGTAACTAAGCCACGGCACCCCGACCAAATGGGTTAGGTTAGGTTAGAACTGTGATCAACTGCGTGCGAGCAAAGAGAGCGAAGCGAGGCGAGCACTACTTCCAAAGGCCAGGCGGTTAACTAAACGGCTAATTTAACCAGTTGCCTGCGACATCCATATTTTAGTACTTATTGACCTTCAGATTTCGAGTCTAATGTAAGACTTATTTGTTTAGCGATAAAGTTCAATTTCTAACACCAGTATTTCAGTATTGACTACATATTTTAGATTTCGGATCGAGAGTTTAATGCCCGAGTTCAGAATGCGAGTTTAATTTTCAAATATTTACTGAATGTATTCAACCTTATTTTTATGCCAGTATGTATTTCAGTTTTATTACCTTTTTATAAAAAATAAAACGTACTTTTTTATTAACTTGCATGTTTCCGACTGATAACAAGGCAAGGTCAAACTATTTTGGTACTTTTTCAATATAACGACAAAAGAAAGTTCAGTCATCCCCGTTATCGGGTGGAGTTTCTTTTGGGCCGCAATCACGAATTCAAAGGAACTGATTTTGGAATTTTACTACATTTTGTACTTTATTTTTTTAGCATTAAGGGTTATTTTGTACTATTGGAATTTGATACATTTTTTATTTTATTTTCTTAGCTTTAAGGGTTATTTTGTATTTTATTTTCTTAGCATTAGGGGCTATTTTGTACTGTCTTGTGGCGTAAAACTAAGTCTTTACTACAAAGCGTAGAGACGACGATTGGCAACTACTATTCATTACACATCTTTTCAAAATTATTTTACCTACTTTGAGCCAGTATGGGGTAGTCGTTCAAAAGTGAGTGCCATTTATACTTTGTATAAATTGTACTTTAGGATCAAATCACATTAACGGCAATAGGCATTTTATCATCATTTTCCCACAGCTAAAGCAGCATTCGAATTATAGGCTTATCACCAACACAAAACCAAAGTTACACCACAAAACCAAGTTCACGGGAACAAGACAATGATTTAAAAGAGTAACCATGTAATGTACGGTTTGGAGCGGGCAATTAGCTTCAACTTTCTGACTAACTAACCGACTAGTGACTCCTTCATAGCTATTCACAACCAGTCGACAGGCTACGGTTTCGAAAATAACACATTTTTGGTTACCTGCCTAGCCGTCGGATGAATAGTGGTCGTCTATTTGGCTCTTAAACTGTCAATATTTTCAGGTTTCGAATTTGTGAACAGTGTTTAGAGGACTTCTAACATTATTGATGTTCGATTCGACACGGAATAGGTGTGCTGGAAAATTAATTCCCAAACATTAATTCCGGTTTTCAAAAGACATATTATGAAATTAAATTGTAATATTTTTGCCGTCTTTGTGATTTGATCCTTTCTTTACTCGTAAACCTTGAACAACAACGAATATACATTTTGTTATCAAACAGAGGAGACTCCGAGGTGGCAAATAGAAGGTGACACAATATTGAGTAATAAATGCCTGTTGCATGACAGCATGTTACGTTACAGTGCGTTACGCAGAGGTTGTCCTTTGGTAGCAGTGCAAAATTTATAGGTATGAAGCCCAGTTCCAAAACGGATAAAAAACTCGTAAATTAATAAATGTAGAAACAAGGGCCTTAGCCAACTGGAACCAACTAAATAAGGCTTTGTAGGGCGGCCGCTTTTAATCGAACCATTTTCGCAAGCGTCTTGTATCCTTACCTTGTGTTACAAGTCGTTATGCTCTGGCCAAACTGAAGCGAGCGAGCGGAAGGCGGGATGAAATTCCCTCGCGCCGTATATGGAAATATACAGGGTGAAATTGAAAACATGCGACAAATCAAAATGGGGGATTGTACTCATCATTATGAACAACTTTTACTATGGGACCAATCCTGAAATCGTGAAAAAAAATCAGCTGTTCCCTACATTTGTGTTCGCATAACTCGTCAAAACGTAGGGAACAGACGATTTTTTTTTCGCGATTTCAGGTTTGGTCCCATAGTAAAAGTTGTTCATAATGATGAGTACAATCTCCCATTTTGATTTGTCGCATGTTTTCAATTTTACCCTGTATAAACTAAGCTCGCACGGGCGCGTTTTTCCTGCAGTGATTTATTTTCAACGCTCTGCTTAGCGCTAAGACTTGGAAATCCAACTGTCTATTTTTTTGACGCGCAGGAATGCACTCTGTTGGATTCTCAATGCTCAGCTGAACACCGAGAGTTGAAATTCCAGTGCGCGATAAAAAATCGCCCATGCGAACTTGAGTCTTCGATTTTTTTGGTTCCCTAGAACATGGCCTAACATGCCGGTTTCCTCACGATGTTTTTTTTCCTTCACCGTTTTGAGAGCAGTGATGATGAAATGAAATACACAAAGTCAAGCCTGGGCTCGCACCTACGATCTGGAGCTCGTAAGTTGGGTCCGATACCACTGGGCTACCACTGCTCTAGGGGCTTGGACTTAGGGAAATGATGCAAATTACAAAATAACTCGCTATGGGCATAGCGAGTTATTTTAGTTCGTTCGCGTGCATGTCGTAAAACAAATTGTACTTCACGGGTTTTATTTTTTGCGCGGAACCCTAATTCTTTTTCTAAAATAAATTAGCCTAAGTTACTTCTTATAACATCAGATAACTGTCAGTGAACGTCCAATTAAAATGGGTCCAGCTGTTTCGAAGATTAGCCGGAACAAAAAGACGGACATTTTAAAATTGTCTTTATATTCATTTAGTAAAAAGCTGTTAAGTTGACATAACAAACAGACACTTCAATTTATTTTATTTATTTGTATAGATATGGAACTAGAAGTACTAGGGTATCGTAATTACGACCCCTTGGTCGCTAGAAAGCTCCCTAGCATGCTGGAATGGGCTATGAATACGGATTCTTAAAATATATAATTGGCCTGAATATAATAACCGCTACCATTTCGGACGGCCTTTCCATTGACGCACTCGGAAAGGTTTATTTCAATTAAAGATTATTTTACATTACAGTATTCCCAAATTATTAATGCGCATGCAGATCTTCGCTAATTGTCGTATTCCCGGAAACACCCGAATCATTGAATCGTAAGAGCCCTAAAAAAGCCTAAAATGTAATGCACTTGCATTTTGCAAGTGCATTGTTTCTTGCATTTTGCAAGTGCATTGTTCATTTTGCGCTCGGGGAATACGACCGTTGCCGAACAGTGACGAAGATTTCTATGCGCATTATCACTTTGGGAGACCTGTACACTGTGTGGATTAATTTACCATTTGTGTAGACTTGGTATATAAATGTTTTTATTTCGTCGGTATATTAAGTGTAAATAATGTAAGCCCTTAATAGTGTGTATATCCTTTCTGAAAAAAAAAAAGAAATTCGCACTCCATCCATTTGTATGAATGTGAAGATAAATAAATGGCAATTCTTTAGAGCATTTATACTAAAGACGTGATATAATTGCTAGCTAGAGGAATTAATATGACACTTGGCAACGTCCAAACCAAGAAGCTTATAGATAAAAGTGGAGGCAACACTCTAAATACCTAAGTAAAGACGACTGTGGTCGGACACTCTCTTTCTAAATACACACATAAGAACGAGACAGTGATATATGTGTTTTCATTGTCATATGTATGTATTTAGAGAGTGTCCGATGTCCGACCACAGGTAGTCTTCACCTAGGTATTTAGAGTGTTGGCTCCACTTTTAACTATAAGCTTCTTGGTCAAAAGTTCCAAACAAACCTCAGAGCACGACAATGAGTGAACAGTCAAATAATGGTGTATAACACGGAGTAGCAAGTGAATGGAGGACTCATGTGTTGTGGGAATACGTCTGCTACAAATTATTGCATAGGACTTAACATTTGTCGACTAGTTGATAATTACCAGCACTTCCTTCGACGTGATTTAATCGGAATTGAGCAGCTGTACAGGTCAAGCACATCCTTGGCTGTCAATTCATCTACCAGCCGTGTTGACACAAGAAATACTTCAGTCCTCCAGTTACTTACTACCCCATGCCCATGTTCTATAAAGAGGACCAAAATCAAAATTACGCACGTAAATGTTCCATACCCTCTAGTCTAATTAAAAAGCAAGAACACCGTTAGTGTAAATGCTCTGCCGATACCAGACGCTTTACGTTTCGTTATTTTTTGCATTTAATTCGACATCATTGACTCGAAGTGAAACATCTGAACAGAGAATGAATCTAAGGTGAAAAATTAATTCATTAGTGAACCGTTCCAACGATATTAGATTTTGGCACGGAGCATCTTTCACTCGCCTTCCAAATGATGGAAAAAATAAATTAAAGGAGCGTATTGTCAGAATGTCAGTCTCGTGTGAACGTGGAATGAAAAAAATGAACATTCGAACCATTCACTCGAGTGTAGAGTCTGATATCGGCTTAAGATCGAAAAAGATATAATAACAATACATTGATCGTTTTGTTGGCACAGAGGCGCTAAGGGCTAAAGACAGGGAGCATGCTACATTGTTGGAAGAGAAGATGGCATTACAGATGAAAATGGTGGGCATTACGGATGAGTCGTGGCTTACGTTGCCACATACAGGTCAGTTGCGTTAGTATCGATCCATTATTTAGTATGTTGATTTCTTTTTTTTTTTATTTGTTCGTTTTAGCATTTATTCTTTTGTCTATTTGTAATATTAAATGTATGTTTTTGTTTTGTATTTTGACTGTTATGGTTTGGAATATTGTGTGTGCTTTTTTACAAGGTTGCTTTTTGGGTCACGTATATTGACACAGTCAAACCGAATCGAAGCTTCAGTTTTGTCTAAAAGCAAAGTACCCATTCTTTATAGTTTAATACATATAGTCGTAATAAATTCTAAATTACTGTCTGACTAGTACTGTTGCACTGAAAAATTCGACGAGCATTCATATTAACAAAGCGGTAGAAGAATGTTGCTCCAGCCGCAATTTACAAGCATAAACTTTCATTTAATTTTTTTTGGTGCCATGTACCCATCCATAAATTCTAAAGAGCAGTCCCAAACATTACTTGCTACAAAGGCTTCATGTTGTGGTGTTATTGAACACGATACAAAGAAGAAGAGACTAACATAAAATATTATGTATTCAGGAAGCAGTACTGCATTCCCGGGGCTTGTATTTCCCGATTATGTGCGACTAGCGGCGCCGTCAGCTGATAAATACGCGCTGTGGCAGGATGTCTGCAAAGTTGTTATGGTATGTCAGGTTTTTGTACTTTATATCTTACTTATTTTGTTACCCCCTTACTAATAAATGTTGTATAGCGTCTGTATAGTTACACAACGCTTTGTCTTCTTCTTTCGAAAGTCAAATTACTGACGACTGAGAGAGAAAAGGTGTGTAACTATTCATGTGATATAATACGTTTATTAGTAAGGGGATTAGGTTGTAAGTCTTAAGTAATCTTTAGTTTACGCCTTCCTTGTTTTCAGTTGTGACTACGCCTTAAGGGGCTCGTCCGGGGTAGCGGGATCGTCCGAAAGGGTTACCGCTGCCCCGGAACATAAAGGGCTAAGGAAGGAACACGGGTGGGTTTTAGTCAGTAAGAGTCTGACACTCCCTTCCGCTCCACCCAGAGCGGGAGGAGTCATTAGATGATTTCCCATCCACAAAAAAAAAAAAAAAAGGGGCTTACAAGACCTAAACGCAAAAAACGCAAGTTTTAGAAACAATAAAAGTATATGATAAACTACAGTAAAAAAACTCAAAAAAATATATGATATTCTTCAGGATAAATGCGAGGAAGATAGTGTGTTGAAAACATAATACAACTTATTTGGTACGATAGAAAAAAATCATGAAGATACCTCTAAAAACTTTTTTTTTACAACAAAATTCATACTAATATACATACAATCATTATGATTTTTTGTCAGATTATTCTACAAGCATCATGCTAAAACTATAGTGTTTAGTTTTTTTGTCCAAACACTAGATTTTTCGTAAATCGATAATTGCTTCATATTTTGCAATAAATTACCAGCGTTGTGGCATCGCGCTTCTCTTTCTTTTCTATGCAGTCCGACAAAGACCGCGCTTTAGGTCATATAGTCCTCTTAACATTGTTGAACAGTAATTGTAGAGTTTTAACCAGATCCAGCGAAGAAAGTATTTAATGCGAAGGAAATGCAATAGACCTTTGCAAATAGATCAACTTGAGGATACAGAAATACCTACCATCTGTTTGTATGTTTTACTGGCTGACTATTCACTTCTAGCTGACGACGAGGACAAGTCAGTATAATTATATAAGGTGTTAAAAAATTGACCTTACAAACTTTAAGAGGTGCTTTAGACCATCGAACTGAACAACTTTCACTATGCGACCAACTCTGAAATCCCAAAAAAAAAATCTGCTGTTTCATACAAAAGTTCAATACCTACTTGACCAAAATGTATGAAACAGCTGATTTTTTAACACTGCATATCGAGCCAACGATAAGTACTCGGATTGGTCTTGAAGTTTGAGTCTTTTCTTAAATTTTTAATTTATAATGCAAAATCCCTCTCTCTTACTCCTAGGACGCCCTAGAAGCCAGTAGTGGCCCCTGGCAATGCGGCGGTGCATTAGGCCGTAGTACTAGCTCGGCCGGCGAGAGGCACTCAGTCGCCTACGAGAGCCCCGCGCTCCCGCGACGAGCTGACACCTTTGCGGGCTTCGACGCCAGTCGGCATAGAGGTGTGTGTGTATTATAGTGAGTTGCTAGGAGCTGGCAGCACTAGCTACGAGAGGTATGCACTGTTAGGAGTGGACAAATCTGAAGACATTTCTCGCAACGCAATACCGCATGTAGTGGTGTGCTGCGGGCCATTTTTACCCAACTACGCCGAAGCAAAAAGGAGGGTTATGATTTTGACCGGTGTGTATGTATGTATGTTCATCTGTTCCCTCATAACTCCGAAATTGCTTGTCATAATTATTAGACAAGTGAAGTATCGTTGGAAGCGTCTTGATCGTCCGCTGGTTAAAGGCTATGTGACGTCACATTAAGTTGAGTATAGCGTCCTCTAGCGGACATAAAGCCATGATCTAAATTTTTTTTTTAATCATGCCGTGTGGGGTATCAAATGAAAGGGCTTAATTAACACATTTCAAACATAAATATTACTGAAAAAAGCCCCAAAATAAAAAATAAGTTTAAAATCTAAAACCCGACTACTGAAAAGGATGAAACAAGAAAGTACCTTCCCGTGGTCATGCTACCATAGCTAATAATGTAGCATAGCTTATCATCTACTTATTAATATTCATAACGAACATTCACCAGTTTCAGGCGTAGCCCTCCGAATGTCAACGGACACGCCCACCGAGGGCGGAGAGCCCGAAGCAGAGCCGAAGATAGTCGAAGGTGAACGACTCGAAGTGAGCGGCGAGGCGGCGCTCAAGCTACAACATGCCATATACACGCTGACTTGCATCGTGTGGCAGCAGCTCACTACTATACATAGGTAAGTGAGAAATAGGCGGTCAAACTGTGTTGCTTAGCTGTGCTGGTTGGCGTTTCCTGTCCGGTTACTCTGAGAAGAAACATCGAAAGAAATTTAGAGGTCACAGTCTCTTTTAAAGTCCAGATATAATCTTGGTCAGATCATGTGTGTATAAACAGCCTACAATGCTCCCAGTTCTGGAACACAGGGCTCCTTTCTATGAGAGGGAGAGTGAGCCGTAATCCTCCACGCGGGTCCAGTGTGTTTTGTTAGATGTCCGGCATGTCTTCGAATTTTTTGGTTCTAGGAAGTGTATGTTTCCTCACGGTGTTTTCCTTTACCGTTTTGAGAGCAGTGGTGACGAAGTAATTTATACAAAGTAAAGCGTCTGGCTGGGTTCGAACCTACGACCTATAATTCGTAAGTCGCGGCCGTTACCACTGACTGTAAAGAGTTATCTCTTCTCAATAATGAAATGTTATGTCCTCCCCCTGCAGCCTGGAGGCGCAGGTGAGCGCGTGGCGCTGGCAGGGCGGCGGCGCGGCGCGGCCCGACTGGTCGGACGCGCAGCTGGAGGAGCTGCGCCACGCGCAGGCGCGCCTCACGCGCGACCGCGCCGCCTTCGACGCGCAGCGGGCCGCCGACCACGCCGCACTGGCTGCAGGTCAGCATATACAAATCGTTCATTTTTAACACGACAGTGACAAATAGAATAAAAGCCAAATTGTGCCCATCACGCCAGTGGGTAAGACAAAGACCGTTGCAAGGAAGAAAAAAGAAGGGAAAAAGGTAGGAAAGAGGAGGGTAGGCGATACTACCTGTATACAAAATTCAGAACAAAAATAGTACCATCACCAGAATATAGAATACCTATTACATTTTCATTTTGTGTTCCAAAAGAAAATGTCCACAATATACTTTTGTGTGATTAAACGTGATTGTTTTTCGATATAAACATTTAAATTCTTTCAGTTAATAATTGTGTAATTTTTCGTATTTGCTTTAAAATACACAGCACTTGATAAGTTTTCATGTTGCACATAATATCATCACTAACTTCTGCCCGCGACTTCATCCACGTGGTAGTCAACTAACCCATTATAAATTCATAATTATCGTATGGCACTCGGTAATAGTGTAGCTTTCTATCAGTGAAATATTTTTTGTGATCGGATCGGTACTTTCAGAGATTACCTCACGCGATGCGTACACCTAATCCATCATCGACCGAACTATGCTCGTACATCGTCGGCTGAACTCGGGCGATCGCAAACATAATTTAAAAGAAAGTGAGGGCCGACAACGTACAAGCATAGTTTGACCGACGATGGATTAGGTGTATTCGAGCTGCTACAATGAAACAAACAATATTACCACTTTATAATATTAAATTTAGATAAATCTTACAAATGTTACTGTAACACGTTACAGAACGCCAGCAGTTGCAGGCTGCTAGACTAGAGCTGGCCGAACAGCAGAAGGACGTGGAACAACAGCGAGAGAGGCTGTTCAGGCGGCTGGAGCGGTTACAGCAACATGGTATGTTATGTTTTGATATTTTATTGTTACCAATAGTAGGAAAAAAAATCTATAGATTGGAAAAATCTCTATAGATTTACAGTTGCCTTGGTAGTCGTTGGATTCCCAGGATGGGGGAAAGAGTTACTGGGTTTACTAGAGAACTTCCAGCAGGAGCCCGGATTCTGGATGGCAAATAGGCTCGCCCCTATTGTATGGAAGTTACGCATAACGAAACACTTCTGCCTGCCCCTACGGGGAACACAGATGATGTTATGTTTATGGAAACACACAGTCGAGTTATGTAGTCGACGATGTTTTAATATACAAGTTGGGTTAGCTTGAATATTAAAACATGGAAACTAAACTGTATTGTGTAGGCATTAAAGTTACTTTTCCCACTAAATAGTGAATGCAGTTTAAACTTTCTCTTAGCAGGCGGTTCTCAGGAGGAAATAGCGAGCGTTGGCACTTTGTCACCAGATTCCAGTGTCAGCGATACGACGCGGCGGAAAGAGCCCAAGTGGCGAAGTACGTTTATATACAGTTTCCATATGCATGCACATGACAACTATATGCAATTTCCTTACCTAATCTAACCGCACATGCTATCTCTCTAAACTTTTGACATCTGTCACTTTGAGTGACAGATGCGGTGATTCGTACAGTGCCACCAACTTAGCTGTTCAGGCGGGCAAAATTCGAACTACAGCCGCCATTTTGAAATCGTCATTCCGCTATCAGTTTCTGTATAGTGCTTAAATAGCAATACCAAATTCTCCACTAGCGACGCTGTCAACTGAACAGATAAGATGATAGGACTGTACTTATCGCGCTACAAGGTTGTTTTAGCGCCTCTACAAAAACGGAACTAACGCCGCCATTTTGTTTTTTCAATACTTTTCACAAAACAATTTATTGCACACGTGTTTACCAACAGCGCCCCTGTCAATATCATTCGGGCGCCAGAATATCCTTGTAGCACTCTACTTTCACTGCACGTTCTATCTCTCTCTAAATCTTTGACATCTGTCACCTTGTGATGGACGAGGCGCCGTACTTATTCGGAAATGTAATATTGCCGAGGCGCATAAATTTAATCGTAGTACTGTATTCACTTTTAATATGCATGATTTATAAAATTTAATTGTTGAAACTATGTCAATATGGTGCGAGGGTATAAACAGCGGATAAAATAAACCTCAGTCACAAAAGTAACAATATCCATTTGCTGTTACAAAGCATAGCATTATGCTGTGATGCACTGTCAGTGTTTGTCTCCTTCACCTTTTTTTTTATCTCTTTCTGACTACCGGTTTAGGAGCTATTAAAGGCGAATAGTATCTTTCCTATACCTAGCGGTTAGCCAAGCCTGGTAGTTTAAATTACTGGCAATCATACATGACTATAAATCTAACATAACATAATATAGCGGTAAAAGTTTCATTTGGCGCTTGGACGGTATCGAAACTATCTTGTTCATCTTGTTTTTTCAATAAACATCGAAACCCGGATGGCTTAAATTGATCGACAGTTTATCGAGAACCTCATAAGCCTGACGTAACTGGAAATTATTTTTATTACCTTAACAAAAGTATTACATTAAGTCCGCCTCTGTACATTTGTGCTTAAAGTATTAAATAAATAAATAAAAGTATATTAATACTTAATGAACACTACAGATAACCGCGGCTCGACGGGCTCCGAGTCGTCAGTCAGCGCGTGCAGCGTGCGGAGTGGAGTGCTGCCGCCCCCGCAGCTGCTGTCCGCGCAGAACGAGACCCGCGCCACGGTGCATGCCTCCGCTATATCCGTGAGTATTAATATTCTTCATTAATGACTTCAATAATTATCATCAGCCTAGCATTTTCTCTACTATGTTGTGGTCAGCTTCCAGTCTAACCGGATGCAGCTGAATATTAATACTTATTTAATATTTTACATAAAGCGGCTGCCTATTTGACGTCCACAACCCAGTTACTGGGTAAAACGATACCGGTTTGTAAGACTGGTTGTCAGACTTTTGGGTTTCTGACTACCCAAAAAGACTTGCAAATATCTATGAATTACAGCTGAAACTGACGATTAATGACTTCGTATCCGCATTAAAAAAAGAAAAAAAAAACTGAATCCTTTGTACACATGTTTGACCTACGGATTTAATGCTAGAAGCATTATCTGCCAGTCGGCCATAGGGGCAGTCAGTTGCGGAATGTAATACCCATCTTCAGCTATGTTCGCAACAAATTGCAGTTGAAATTCATACAATGGATGATCTATTAAACTTCTTTATAAAAATGTAAGCCAATAAAAAAAAGGTCACGATCCGATTAATAGTTGCGGTGAACTACGTGGACAAATATTCATATTACATACATCTATAATATTTGTATATTTGTTTGGAAGCCCTAATAGATTGTCATATCGCTCATTTGGAGAGACATCGACGTAAATGTATTTTTTCCCAAAAATGAGTTAAATGTGACAAAGCACTTAAAAAGCGTATTTACATTAGGAAAGCAGACTTAAAAAAAAAAGTAGCAGTTACGTCGATGTTTCTGCAAATGAGCGACATATGTGAATATATTGTAGTTCCAATAGTATTACATAAGTACATACGTGTCGAATTGATAACCTTTTTTTTTTGAAGTCGGTAAAAAGAAACATTTTCTCACAGCAAATGGTAAAACAGCAGCTGCCACTGAAGCTAGCGAGCGGCAAGAGTCAACAGCCGCCGCCCGGCTACCACCGACTGCATGAGTCACCCAGCGATGTAAGTACTTCTAGAAATTGACAGTGTTTGTGTGTTTGTGGGGTCTTATCTTTGTAATAATTGTTATAAGCATAGCTAATAGGGATGACGACGGGGTAAAGTAAACGAAATTCTATTTAGTCCGTCATAGATTATCAAAAAATAATGGACACATATTTTTTCTAGTGTCAATCAACCAAAAAATTACAAAGATGAAGCGTGTCAAAATTTGGGAGTGGGGGCTCGTGACGTCACGTGTAGGTAAAAATTGTACCAACACGTGATGTCATGCGTCATTTCAAATCAATATATATCTGTAATGTTTTGAATATGTGAAAAAAGAAAAAATACGTGCCCAATACTTTTTAATAATCTACCTGATAGATTAAGAATAAAAAGTTAGTCGTCATCCCTAGTGGGAAGAGCAGTGGTCGCCCAGTGGTAACGGCCCTGACTTTCGAGTTGTAGGTCGTGGGTTCGAACCCAGCCAGGCGCTTTACTTTATGTAAATAATTTCATATTACACTCAAAACGGTGTAGGAAAACATAGTGAGGAAACCGGCATGTTCTAGAACCAAAAATTCGAAGCCATATGACATCTACCAACCCGCACTGTGCTCGCGTGGTGGATTACAGCCCACTCTCTCTCGAAGAGAGGAAGCCAGTGTCCTAACAGTGGGAACATTTCAGGCTGATTATGATAGCTAATTGGTCAAGTGTTCACAAGTGAAGGCTATTTAGACCTGCGCTCTTAGTTGCAAAATAGTATTTTTATTTTCCGCGACTGTAATAAATTATAAAAGTCAATCACACGCATTTAATTCTTAAGTAATTGGTGCTCTGTTCATAGATTTTATTTACTTAAGTATAGTCATAAAATCATAAATTATGTGTTATAAATAGAAACATACAAGGCTTATTTGTTTTTAATCCATACTTAATATTATAAATGTGAAAGTGTGTCTGTCTGTTATATCTTCATGCTTAAACCGCTGAACCGATATAGATGAAATTTGGTGTAGAGATAGTTTGAGTCCCGGGAAAGGACATAAGATAGTTTTTATCCCGATATTCTCACGGGATCGAACCTTATGCGGGTGAAATCGCGGGGCGCTGCTAGTTCTAATATAAACAAATTATTTGTTCCATATAAATTAGTAATTGATCATATTCAACATTTTTGGTAGTCAGCAGATTTAATAATACTATACATAAGTCCGTGTACGCACGGATATAAATATATCGCTGCGGGATTTTACCGCGCACAGGATTTTCTATCTCTCGGTGTTGAGCTATCAACAGAGCGCGTCCCAGCGCGTCGAAACGCCACACTGTAGGATTTTCAACTTTCGGCGCTAAGCAGTGCGTTCAAAATCCATTGCGCGAAAAATTGCCCGTGACGGGCTGACATAGTTGACATTCTGATCTTTGATGTTATTTTTGAGAAATGTGATCTATGCACTCGGAGGGTGCGGGGAGGGGATGTAAACAGTTTATTTCGTGCACAGTGAAACAATGACAGGCTACTAGGGATGTGAAATACATGCGACAAGAAATAACGATATTAAGAACGAAAATGTATCGAGTGCGGTTGATTCGACGCCGCGCGCCTGCTTGATGGTTAATGATAATTCAGAAGGCCAATTCTCGTAATTTAAAACGTTCAAAATCGCAGTCTCATCTCGGCGACAAACAAATGTCAAAAACTTGTCAAAATGTAGGGAAATTAGAGGTATTTTTGACAGATTGAGACTGAGATCAGACTGAACGTTCCCATTCACCTACACATTCACCACCATTCACGAGAATTACAGGGGTAAAATTATGATACAGAGGGCTGTATCATAACTTTTCATTCTTCTTCATGGGAGGCTTCATTTAATGGTTACGACTAACGTACTACATTATTTTTTTAAACCCATTTCTTAAAAGTAGCGAAACAGATCAAATGGTTGATTCCTGTTGCAGGAATTCGAGTATCCGAACGTATTTTAACGTGATTTTTACTATATACTGTAAGTAATATTAATTTCCAGTAGTATTGAGTATATCGTATCTGTGGTAAATATGTGTTAGTTTGAAATTGTAGATAATTATAATACGGCGCTTAGTTAGTTAACCTAAGTAAATAATACTGTAGGTATATTTATTAAGAAAAAATGTTATGTAGGTATAAAGGGCGAGCCTACTTAAATATAAAAATAAAACTAAACTGTAATCTTGAAGGACAATGGCTAAAGTAGAAAAAAACAGTGGCACTCCGGAAGTGCCGACAGAAGTAAAAACTTGAAAAATTACGTACTTATGTATTTTTTGAATCGTCATTAATTATAACTCACTGACATATCGGAATTCCATTAAAACCGAGTACATCCCGAGGAGAGCTGAACACATCCGAATGCAGCGCGGTGTCGGTAACAGTGTCGCGAGTTCAATGGTTTTTTCCCATCTCAAAAAATACCCAACGCGCCTAAAGAAGTTTTTCACTTCAAAAATATCTTGAAAATATGGTTTCGTGTCTTTTTTAGTCAAACATATAGGCCACGTCCTATTGTGTCAGAATTTAGAGGAACATGTTACGACCTAAATGAAACTATGGTCACAGCGAATTTAATTAAAGTCTATTGAAATAATAACATTTAGATACTTATAAATTATATTTTTTAATATTTTTATTATAAAAATAGCCCAGCGGTATCGGGAACAAGCTAGCGGCTGTCAGGGCTTCACAGAAAGGAAACTCCTAATAATGCGAACCGTGTCCAGAAGAACTTAATTAAATAAAAAAAATAACTCATTAAAGTTATCATTAAAAGTGTTTTTGAACTTTGGATGTGCCTTCAGGCCTACAGCACCAATCTGCAAGCCAAGCTTCAATATTACCGTTATCAAAAAATTACACACAAACAATACACTATCTATGTTAAGTACGCGCCCACCGTAGCTTCGGTAGTTAAAACTATATTGTACCACCGCGCAATTGGCTTCCACGTCTGTTCTCTTCAGTAATCGATGTGTCTACAACCATTTCGTCTGTTCCGCTTTCAATGTTAGAGCATGCTTCGCTTATATTTTATATTATAAATATTAAGATTAAGAAAAGTACCTTTATGTCTATTAAATTAACAAAGAACTTTTCAGTTAACTTTCAGTGTTCATCGTTATCAATTTTGCTATATCCAATTCCAAATAAAATATTGTATTCAATTGTAATGTAGCACACAATATGAAGCGTGCATGGTGGCCTATTGGTAAAGAGCAGTGTTGGCCCAGTGGTAACGGCCGCGACTTACGAGTTGTAGGTCGTAGGTTCGAACCCAGACAGGTGCTTTATTTTGTGTACATTTTTTCATCACCACTGCTCTCAAAACGGTGAAGGGAAACACGAAACCGGCATGTCCTAAAACAAAAAATTCGAAGACATGTAACATCTACTAACCCGGCACTGGGCCCGCGTGGTAGATTACAGCCCACTCCCTCTCGAATAGAGGAGGCCTGTGTCCCAGTAGTGTGTAATGTTCCCACAGGCTGATTATGCTTATGCTTTAAGAAGAAATCAAGATTTTTTTTAAACTTAATTCATGTAAGAAACCACCATTATAACTTTATTTCACAAGAATCGTCAGTAAAAGTCAGTTTTAGTCTACAAATCGACGCAGAAGACACTTTATTAAAAAAAGCTGATCAAATCAAGTAATCAGCCGTATATATTTTTGTGAAAATATATTGGTTGGTATTCGAATGAATCACACACCACTGTGATGCCAACTCTAAGGCTACGTACGCAATGACAGGTGACTTAGCGCCTAGACTCCTAGAGCCTAGTGACTTAACATCCTTCAATACACGCTAGGCGACTATTGAAGACGCCAAGCGCGCAGTGCGGCCTGTTACGAAAATTCGAGAGCGTTCGTTTCACTTTGCTACTCGCAAGGTGACTCGCTAGGCTTTAGGCAGTTGTCCCACCTGCGGCGAGGAAGCGACTAACTATCGGCTATTTTCTCGCTCAAGAAAAGCACAATAGATATACATTCCGTGTAAAGAAAAGAGATGCATATATTAACAGTTAATCGCTGATTGTTCACACTGCCGGCGAGGACTCGCCCCACTGGTTTGTCGCTGAGCGACAAGAGCTATCAAAGATAATACTCGCTCAGCAATGCTCGCTTGGCGGTCAGAGCTCACGCCCGCTATATATATATCTCCGCCCCGAGCGAGTGATGCGAGTAATCGCCCATCGCACTCGGACACTCGCTGATAGCCCAGCGACAAAACTATCGGAACTACTCACTCGCTGCTCGCCAACTCGTTTTCAGTTCAAGCCACCTGTCAGTGCGTACGTAGCCTTAACGTTAGCTGTCGATTGGTTCTACCGAAATAATAATAACACACTAGTCTCAATTGGATATGCTTCTACTAACCGAAGGATTTCGACTTTAGATGTTTACTTTTTCATGACAACCAAAGCAGTGATAATATTGTGTATGTTACAGCATCAGAGCCAAGGTCTCGTGATCCACCACACTCGTACAGGGAGCTCGCCCGCCCCGCTGCCCTCGCAGCAGCAGATCAACAACAAAGCCACCAGGTAACTTAGTCACCGACTTTTTGGGGTTAAAGGGTACGTTAAAAGAAGTAACTCTTTGTACTACTACCATAGGTACCTATTTCTGTTGCCTAGAAGCATGGCTGTGTTACAGTTGAAGGGTGTAATTTCAGACACCTGAGATCGTTCAGCTTTGACTCTGGGATTCGCATTTGCTGTGATGCTCCTTTTTTTTCCGCTGAGAAATGCATTATGTATCCCCGCTCGCGGGGGACGAGACAGGGTATGTGGGACTCCTGTCGGAATGACACCGACAGTATACCCACTAAAACTCAGCGGTGTTCTCACATCGCCGTGATGGGAGGGCCATGGGAAACTGTTTCAGCCTTTACTTCCACAACCCTCCCGGCTGCTGTGATGCTCCTAGCTTTACTCACTCAACTTGAGGTGGGTGGGACGTCGGCTCGTTTGCCGTCCAATAAGATTAAAAAAACTTTTAAAACATTACAAAGACTACGAGTACGTCAGATAACTGGCGGGTGAATTGAGTATGTTCATATAAAATGAGCAATTAAGATCATCATCACTAAAGATAATTAATTAGCTCATGATATTAATCTTTCAAGGACCTTTATGATCTATAGCGGTAACCTAAGACTACGTAATATTTTATGTCACTCGGAGGAATGAGAAAAGTGCCGTGAGGAAAGTTTTGGGTGTGAATGTGGATGGCTATAAGAGTAGGGGAAGACCTAAGAAACGATGGGTGGACTGTGTGAAAGGTGATATGGCTAGAGACGTCGACTAATAGAGAAGTATCGACGAAAAAGACATGTTGCACCAACCTCTAATAAATTGGGTTAAGTGCACGATGATAACACAACAGTTACAAGTTTGTTCCCTCTTCCCCAGAACGAACACGTACCCAAAGCTCCCGGACAAGTTCCGCGTGCGCTCGCCCGACGCGCCGGCGCCCGCCCCGGCGGCGCCGGAGGAGGAGGTGATCTTCTTCTGACACCCGCCACACGCGGCGCCGCACACGCGCTCCTGAGACTGTCGCCTCTCATAAGACCTTCCCACTCTTATAGCGCCCTGGTACTTTTCATTTTGTGATGTAGTTTTTTGTTGGTTATTTTGCTAGTTGCGTTGCCTTCTGTAATGTCATGAAATCTTAGTACAGTCAAAACTTATTTGTTCGTCAGATTTCAAATTCATTTCTTTATCCAGGACACATAATACCTTATGAACCTACGGCACTGAGCAGACTTTTGCGTATATAAAACTATATTTTAATACTTCATAACAAAGATCAAAATAGCATACATCTTTGGCCAATGTCGGGTTAACATGAACCTAAAACCTTTTTAATGGCATGAGTAAGTAACATGGATTCCGATAATCCTATGGCCTGGCCATTTTATGAAAAGTAATCAATTCTTTTTAACCGACTTCAAAAAAAGGAGGAGGTTCTCAATTCGGTTGTATTTTTTTTTTTATAATCAGATCAATCAATTTTTAATTGTCAGTCTGTCAGTGTCACATTTTTAATTCGGTCTGGCATCTAAAGAAGATGGCAATTTTTTCTGCGGTATTACGGTACAGACGCCAGCACATCAACCTACTACAATCTGTCAGATTTCTGTAATAGATTTTCAACTTTATCGCTAAAGCATAAGGTTCAATGTTGATTGGGAAAATTTGACAGTTAGGTGTAGGTTGATGTGCTGGCGTCTGTACATTACTTACATGTACAGATTCTACCGTACAATGGGCAGACAAAAATAGTCCTTAAGGTGACGAACATATTCTGGATGTGACTGTACTTATGGATATTTTTTTTCTGTTGTATTGTTTTTGATAATATTGCCTTCCGCGATATTATAAGATCAGGCCCTAATACAGCCAAGGACAAAAATATGAATACATTTATCGAATTCCAAAAGCCGTTTCCTTCGAAATTTAAAGTTAAAATGTGTGAGACATTTATGCTATTATGGTGAGAATAATAGTTCGAAACTTTTTGATAAAACCGCTTTTGAATTTAGCTAAGTGATACATATTTTAGCCTGTAACTGCTCTGAAGTTCATCTACTAAAAATACTATTTAAGCCTTTCTTCAGTAGTTTTGATTCATATTTACGATTTGATAACCTTACCTTCTAACAACTTTTAGTCGAATTAAATTCACCACGTACGAAAACTACAAAGAACTAAATAAATAATTAAACTATTATTTTAGTTTCGAAACGATTACTACTGACTGCCTTCGAGATTGGATGCAAACAACTCTAGTCAGTATTTATGACTGACTTATTTAACTTAACCTTCATAGTTAATATTAGTGATGTGCTTTCTAAAAGGACAATGAGTCATTTAAATTGTCTACATTGTTTATCGATATATCGAAACCTAACGACTTGCATAGTCGTGACTATGCAGTCAGCACATCCCTAGTCTAAATACTAACTTAATAATTACGATTTAGTAACATTTTATTCATCATGCATCTACATTGATTTAAAATCAAGATTGAAGAAATCAATAATAATATTTTTACAGACTGTTTTAACTCTTGAAACATAATAATTTACAACATATTTCAACCCTATTATATTTTCTAAAACAAAGATATTTTTAAATTGTACAGCAGCTGTATTTTATTCCTAAAATCATTAAATTTTTAATATTTATTATAAAGTACAAAACAAACAACACGAGCTTATAACAACTATCAGACATTCCATGTTAACTAAAATGATCTCTATCTTAACCCTGTTAAATCTATTTTACTATAACAGTATTTTAATCGCAGCTTTTTAACTGTTCCTTTTTATTTAAATTATTTATATTTAATAGGAAGGTCGAGTGAGGTGAAACTTAAATATTTAGATTAGAATAAACTTTCATGTATACATAAAATAATAATAAAAAAATGTGACGCTTTTAGTCGAATGAATTAAACCAAACGTCGTCGGAGAATCGACTGAAAAAGTGGTACATATATGAAAATAATACTAAATAATGCGAGAACGGACTGCGTTCGTGTGAGAACGCATTTAGACAGTAAACTAACCAAGACAATTATTGTACTTTGTGTCAAAGTTCAAACTAATGAAGATCTGAGAGCAAAAAAACGTTACGGCTACTCTAATAAGCCGTCGCTATAGAATGTTTAACGAAATGTATATTATAACCAATAAAGCAAAGAGGTTGGCGATAACATTACATTTACTCGAGTTCCCTGTTATTAATAGATGGTTAGTCGATTCATTTTGCTCGATAATCGGTTTGATTCTGCTCTAAAATCCTTCAGAATTGTGTAGACAACAAACTACGTTCGTTTCCTATGATTGCTTAATTAATCGATGGACGATTTATGTAAAAGGGAAAATACTTTAAGATTTTAACTGTAGAAAAATGTCTACACTTAGCGGTCTATAGGTAAATAATAGAAATTGTTATATTAGATGTTTTGGAAGTAAATGAAAAATCTTGTTGTTGAATATTATACATTGATACATGTATATGATTATGTATGTTCGGAGCATTTATTAATATAATGGCAATAGTAACTGTGATGAAAAAGCATAAGACCTTTTAGAAATTAAACGGATTGATTATAAAATACGAAAGTACGATATTGGTAAATGCTCCAACACTAGTGATAAAAATGTTTAAAAAAATAATAAAATTGTTTGTTATGTATGAACTATTTTACATACATTTTAAACTTTTTGAATCACTTGTTTGTTGCTCGGTACTATTGCTATCATTTGTGTTGTATACAGGGTCACATTAAATTAGCTAGCGACACTCCGCTGACGTGATGGGTATCGATCTCTAAACATGATAAAACAAAGAAAAAAAGATTTCATGTGTTTTTTTCTGGGATCACTGGTAACGTTATAACTTCAAGTAGTTAGTAAAACTGATATTTCAAGTAACTACAGTCATTGACCCCAAAAAAACCATGCATTTTTTTTTAAGAAAAGGAAATAAAATAGGTTTATTTGCGGCAAACATGACGCATCAAAAAAAAAAAAAAAACAAATTCGATTCGATTTATTTTTTTCGTTTTATCCTATTTAGATATCGATACTCATCACGCCTGCGGAGTTTCGCTACCAAATTTAATTTGACCGTGTAGTAGTGAGACTCGATATGACATAAATGCTTTAAAAAAAACATGCGTTTAGCCAGGGTAGGGATTACAGAAAAGAAGGGAACTAATAACCTTTGCTGGTTTTTTAGATGTGACATGTCAATCTGACAAATGAGAGACAAGGAAAACACTATGACGGATGTTTACAACGGGACAGAAAGAGACAAAACATGAGATTCGGACCTACAAAGTCCTTGATCTTCAGCTCAAATAAGGCATGTTGTTAAGATTACAGGTTGACAAGTGCCAAAAGATTTTGTGACGTAAATATTTGTGGAGAGAGTACCTATTTGCTTGACCGTGGCTAAGCCTATGCACAGACAAATTTCTATACAAAATAAAACTATATTTCATTACTACAGATTATCTTGAAGCACGCTGTTTCAAATCAAATACATTATATATTTACAATAGTAATGTAATTGTTACATTTTATAAGCAACTTCGTTTTAACTTAATAAATAAAATATAACTGTTAACTGTATATATGTTGGCATATTTACTATTATACCTATGTAATAGAATGTTATCCGAATATACTTGTACTAATAATATCTAATAATTACCTTTCGGATTGGCAATTGCATGTTTTGTAAAAACGCTATTACGGAATACGGATTTTCGCGATGCTTGACTTTGCTGGATAAAGGATTTGCGGTATCTGGACAGTTTAAGAGCTTATTAGGATAAGCTTAACTTCGTTAAAAGACCGTGGTTGGCAGAAAAATTAAATTCTGTTGAATGTGTATCGAAGGAATATTAAACGTCTTTTCATCATGATTGTTAAAGAATAACCAACTGAAGAAGTGCCGTAAAGCTTTTGTAAGACGACATTCAATTGCTAGTCTGTCAGCCCAGTTTACAGACTCACTTCCTAATATACCCCAAGCCAAAATCGACTTTAAACTAACTAGCTCAAGGTTGATTTTCCTTCAACAAATACTTTTTCGTCTGTAAATTCGGCTGATCTCATTTATTCTAGGTTTGTGTGCAGCTATTGTGTGTTTAAAAGTTTCAATAATTTGAAACTGTGGCGGGCGCCTCTTACGGCAATAATCAGAACTAATAAAAATACACTTCTTTGTAAAATATTACTTTGTCGTGAACGTATGATACCCGCACACAACAGTTGTTTAGCTCATTTACGGCGAATTTCACAAAATAAACTGAACGCGATCAACCCAATCTAAACCGCGTTCAAGATGACAAACAATGATGACAGTGACAGCTGTCAGTGTCATTATTCTTGTGGAATATTGAAACTGACAGCTCTTGAACGTATTTTAGATGTGCTGATCGCGTTCAGTTTCATTAATGAAATTGGCACTTAGAATACTGTTGTTATAAAAAAAAACTCATAAGACTATGTAACTATTTTTCGTGCATTTACTGTAATCCTTTTTACTATTTAGTCTTTAGACGAGGTGATATTTAAAATCTATTTTCTTGTTTAGGAATACCTTTTCATACTGTGTGTATATATATTGACGTTGATGTTTGAACATATTAATCTTAAGATATATCTTATAAACAGATCAATGAAGTTAGGTTTCCATCGCGAG
Source organism: Hydraecia micacea (assembly GCA_914767645.1). Classification (NCBI taxonomy): domain Eukaryota; kingdom Metazoa; phylum Arthropoda; class Insecta; order Lepidoptera; family Noctuidae; genus Hydraecia; species Hydraecia micacea. The sequence continues at coordinate 5,014,937 of OU611799.1, read as the reverse complement.
ATCGAAATTTTCAACTTGCAATAAAATTATAAAATTTATTAAATACAAAAAAAGTTTAATAATAATAAGAAAGTATATGGCAATTTTAAATTAGTAGTTAAAAATGTTTTGAATGAATCGGATTTAGAGTTTATGATACTTAATTTTTATTACTTGTATAGATTGTCGGCTGTTCGCCGGAGGTTTCGACTTTAAAACATCATGACAATAAAATATAAAAATAAATGTTCTATTTTTCTGAACGATAATGACATCAAACTCATGTTTGTATAGAGACCTTTTTAAAGAGTTTCGCTATATATCATTTATTTCATGATGCTTACAACGCGGCCATTGATATTTTCTAATAATATTCAATCAAATTATACGCTTTTTAATACAATCGCATTCCAATGGCCAGAAACGATGCATTTAAATAAATAATTGTTCCTTAAATAGGATATAAATAAAGTTTGTCTTATTCATTGGGTATTTTGCTATTATAGACCTAAGCATAATATTGCATTTAGATAATCGAACTGGCAACCAGAAAGGGGCTTATTTTATTAAACGATCTACTCATTAAAATATCTAGTGGCCTCCAAGAGTTAGTTGACATTTTTTCACCTTAGCTGTGACACCACATTACGATTTAAAATTCTAGTGATCCAAATGATTGAACTGCTAGTATACCTAACGTTTTTATCGACTAATTCAAATACCTTTGACTCGTCATAAGAAATAATCAAGTAATCCCTTAGGAGCACCTGTTTTTTTTTTAATCATACTTTGCTATCTGAAGAGGAAAAATGTCAGGAGGCTACTGTACCTGACACTGCACTGTACTGTATGTCTTTATTGAATAAATACTTATGTAGTGAGCAAATACAGCATTATATATTTTCATAAAATTCGTGGTATATTTTGACCATTACAAATATGAGGCATCTTTACCTTAATTCTTATTGCTAGATGTCTCTTAAGTCAGTCTTTCGCCATTTATATTACTTATACCATTAAAAACGTTGCTATTTCAAAGTTTTTAAAACATTTAAATGTTAAATGCGAGCTTCTAGTGCGAGACTGGCATGCAACGCCCTTGCATACAGGCACTCAAAAGAGTCCGTGCCTTCTATGATAACTACATTCAGTTAACAGCTTTCCGTTCTGCAATTTCTATTATTTTCAACCTACTTAAATTTTTTCATTGCAACCCAGTTTTTCATTACAATCCCACGAATTTAATTGAAAGTGTTACGTTTTGAAGGATTTTGCTTATCCATTGTTTCATAGGTTTGAAAAATTCGTCTGCTCAAAGACTTAAATAATGCAATGAACGCAGGTGAACTGCCAAAATGAAACCTATTGCGATCAATTGTCGTCATTTTACGCTTGATTACCCGCATGTCGTCATAATAGCCTTATGACTGCAAACTTCAGTTTACATAAGATAATGCAGCTAACTTGGTGTTTTTAAATGTTTCATATTCACATCAAAATATATCTAGAAATAGTACTCTGTCCTATAGCCTATATTTTAATTAAGAATTTGAGATAATTATATCTCGTCAAAATGTAGGAAACAGCAGATTTTTCCCATAGTAAAAGTTGTTCATAATGATGAGTACAATGACCTCTTAAGAGGTTGTTGGTGTTTTTCCAGTAACCCTGTATACATAGTAGATACGCAATCATCACTATAATTTATTATTGATGTAATTTCTTTTGACTACGCGTTCAGTATTTCAAGACCGTCGATGATTATATAGATATGAATCATTACTTAACATTATAGCCTTAATTTAAGTTCCCACGTTGCAATATTAAAAAAACTTATATAAGCTTTAAAGTACCTACTTATATTTATATTTTAATTAATGTGTTCCCTCCAAAATTTCTCCTATTATTTTGTGGCAACGACAATACGTTATGTATTGCTCAATTTATGCTCATTTTTAATCCTTGTACTTATTTCTAGTGATATTCAAATTTTATTCGTGTATAAACGGTTCGTATCGTTTGACCATTTTAAACTTTTATTTGTTTGTGTTTAATATCTTGATCTGTGAAGATTAGCGGGTTATGCCTGCCTTGTATTTAGAATAGATGACGGAAATAAACATTTACCTAGTATCATTTTATGTGTTTTTATTTTATTTATAAACAAAATAAACAATGGCAGTTCAACGGATTGTTATAAAATTTAAAATCTCAGGGCAAAATTCACTTTGGCTTTCCTTTTGCTAAGTAAAATAGGCGTTTCATACGATAAGGTTCATATTCTTATGAAACACTAATTTACAAAGTACAAGTACAATCTGTGAATTTTGCTCATGGTGTTAGCAAAAGTGTAGTCTTCGAAACGAGGTATGAAAGCTGGTAATATCCTTGCGAAAACTGTACACATAGAGGGTTATTTTAAATTGGCTAACTAAACTCCACAGACGTGATGGGTATCGATATAATAATAAACACAAGAAAACTTAGTTGTATTATGTTTTCAACAAACTATTTACCTAGCATATATCCTCAAGAAAACAGTTTTTTTTCTCAACTCATATTTCAAGTAACAACGCTAAAAGCTGTCGTTGACATCCGAAGAAAAATATCAATTTTATTTTATCGTGGTTAGATATCGATACAGCCGGCCATCGCGTCTGCGGAGTTTAACTAGCTAATTTAAAATAACCCTGTATAACATAACAGACTTTGAATAGATTTCATCAATTCTCTAATTAGAGCAGTAATCACTTGAATATTATGTTTATTGCAGTCACTTTTAAATTCAGTCTTACGAAGTCGTTATTAAATCACGAAGTAATACATATTTGAAGAACCAAGAACTGATAAAATCCACTCAAATAAATGAATTAGTATTTTTCAAATACAAACATTAAATAAACACCAATAAAATTGCTTTTCCATTGACAAATGTTAATAGGCAATAATAGTGCGATATAAAGTTGTTTAATAATCTTAGTTTTAGTATCGATACTGGACTAGGGTTAGGTTGAATACATTGGTAAGTGCACGTAAGTATTTATCTTATAGAAACTACGAGAAAAACTAACTAATTTCTGTACTAAAAGTATATTTTTTGATCAAAACTAATGTGGATTAAAGTATTAGTGAACACTGTGGACAAAGGGAGAAAGTCCCAAAGCTTGAAAAAATTTCACTTGCGAGAGGCGCTTCAAGGAAATGTGTACTCTAGCCGGTTAACCTAAGGTTCAAAATTACGTGAGAACGCAGCTTTATTGGCTGGATTGATTATTACTGATAGTACTAAGTCAACGTGCTATCAGAAAACAAAATGGAAGACAATATAAAACATGTTAAATGCAATATAAAGAAAACAATACTTTTCCAAAACAAGCCTGACCTTGATTAAGACACTATCTATCAGGACGAGTAAAGTTCCAGATTGCTACCAGCCATTGAAAAAAAAATTGTTAAGATTACACTAGGTCGACTTTCGCCGTGCGGCTGGTTGCTTACCAAAACGCCTTACAAGCCGAATTGCCACCCCCTTTACACAAGTCGATAAAAATCACAGGTGAATAATATAGACAGACCGCCTAACTGAGACGTTGCCGGATGTAGCTGCGCGGCGCGAGAGGGGGTGATAGTTTTCACAAGTTGACGAATCACTGAGCTCTCATATCATGTCTCCGCACCCCTCCCGCATCGCGCTGCTACCTCAGGCAACGTTTCAGTTAAGGGGTCGGCCTATAGTTCATTTTGCATCAAAATGTCGACCATTTTCACGATCGATTTTAGGCACCCGCCGCCGCAAGCTATACGCCGTACGACAAAAGTTAAAACCTGCTCTATTTCGGAACTTGCGATTTTAATCACCTGCGGTCTAGCCAAATTGCCATTTTGACAATCTTGCGGCTATAATCACCTGTGTGAAGCCCGCATTATACGATTTTGATGCGTTTATAGCAGGATTTTTGCGTTTTTATGAACTATAGGAGTGTGTAGTATTATTTCTACACTTCTACTACGTACCGAGTGTGAAAAGGCATATGCTTCTCCCAAGAGTTATCTAAGTTTTATTGTGTGTCCAGACCAGGCTTCAATAAATTCAATAACGAATTCAACCTTGTTCTGAGATCTAAATCATAATAATTATCATTTCGGATAGTTACAAAACAAAATAGCGACATATTTTTCCTAAAAACTAAAGACTGGAAGAACAGGATCAGCGATTGTTCAAAAAGCAGTCTTATTTTGCTACATTTAAGAATGAAAATTGAGTAGGTATCTATCTAGCTAGCCACCACTATAATCAAGGCACATCTTAACGATATTCTATAACAATCAATCTATTCATAAAGTAGTTAATATAGTAGTGAAAAACAATTAAGTTGACAGACAATATAAAAAAAAACAAATCTTAGCTTGAATTTAATAAAACAAAGTATAAAAAAAACATCACTATTACTTTCAGGCATGTCTTAAGCCCCGTATTCATGGTAAACATTTGTTTATAAACAAAGTTTAATCAACATGTTGCTGAGTTGCTGGCAACACTGCGTGTTGCAAAGTTGATCACGGCATGTTGACAGGTTCTCGCTCGGCGAGCAACGACACCTGTTTATCAACAATAATTGTTGACGTGGGTGTACGTGTTTGCAACTAGTTTATAAACACACAGTAGTGTACATTACATACAGAGAACACAACAACACTACATCCGCGCGCAGACTGGCGCGAGCGTGGGGACAAGACATATCGATTGTTTCCAGCAACTTTGTTGATGTTCATCAACAATGATGATCAACTGTTGCTCAACAAAAAGTTTACCATGACCGTATTCATGCTTTAGCCATTTTATTAAATTCAACAAATCCTTATCTTCAGATAACAATCTTAAAAATATCAAAAAAATAATTTGGTCAAGTAGATTCCAATCAAAAACAAAATATGTGGTTTTATACAATCTTGGCTATATTTAGTCCTGACCAAAATACAAAGAATTTTTAATATATTATGGCAGTTAGGTCACAACTATTTTAGACTAAATTGTTATGTATTTGAGCCAATACTATGTCCGAATGAGGAAAACTAATTGCTGCTCAAAGCATTCTGAAAATATCTAAAAATGGAAATTTTGATTGGCATTCAAGAGACTATAATTCTCTTGATTTCGTAATAGGTTTGTATACAATATTCCCTCCTTATTTCCAATTCATAACATGTCCCTAACAAATTCGTTGGAAGCCTTCTCCCAAATCTTGCCTGATCTATACAGCCTATAGATTTTATTGCTAACTAAATTCTGCCCATACTTCATCATTGAACCTTCAAATTTATGCTGGAATACCTGCATTTGCGTCTCATTGTACCCCACCCCGCTAGGGTTAATTATTTTAGGATCTCTACATTCAGTATACTTATGTGACGCTAATATTTCTACTGGCAATACCTTAATACTCGAGTTTACGCTAAATATATCTTCAAAAGTTTGCATGGCATCTAAATTCCTTACATTTACCGACTTTAAGTCTTGAGACATTATATTATTATAGTAATGTGTCTTCTTCATTATTTCTGGGTAGCCTACTTCTGTGTTATCATCATCAGCTTGATTCAAGCAGAACAAAAGAGGTTTCACTTCCAAAGTCTTGAATTTCCTTGTCGGATCAAAATCATTGAATATTTCCTTCACATTATTGTGGACTCGTGGTACTAAGAACTCGTCCCAAGCCAAAACCATAGCATGACTTACTTTTTCAGCTTCTTCTTTATCAAATCTAAAATGTCTGAATAAGCAGTCAAGCTCAATAGCATCTCGTACAATGCTGTAAGACTTAGCAAACACAAATGGATAGTTCAGAGGAAAGAATTGTATATTCCACTGAGTTATATCGGGGGGCAGTAAGTTCAGTCTCCGGATAATATCTTCAGATATCATGCTGTCGTATATTGTGAAGAAATTCACCCCCATCATATGGTGGAAAACTAGGAACTCTATGAATGCATCTCTTGATACCAACGGCACTTGGTTTGGTATCACACAAATAGCAGGTTCTATGTTGTTCACAAACTTAATGCTACTACTCTCCCTGGGTTTCCTCTTAGTGTTCACTTCAATAACTCTGTTAATTGGAGCATGAATTGGGTTGATGTTGTAATCATTCATGTAGAAGCTTATACCCTTTGGCTTTCCCAAATTCTTGTTCAGTGAACACTGGAAGATATATAAACGGAAATCATTGATGGGTTCTGATACAATTTTGTAATTGAACCTTCCTGCTTTAGGCTTCATTGTGTTCTCCAACCAAATGTTGCACCGAAAGTTGGGTGATACGTGCGCTTTGCCGATGACAATTGTGTCAATGTTATGAGCATGCGACGGCGTCAATTTGTCATACTTTTGATATGATCTCAAGAATGACGAGTAGGAGTAGAAATTTTCATCAATCTGCTGAAACAGAGGCGGCGTTTCGCGGATTTCCAACGAAGAATTGCGAAGGATTTCGGACAGCATCGTCGCGTTAAAGCCGGGGCCGCAAAACTCGATCTCCGAGAGGCCTGGTTTGCCGAAGAAATTCAATACTTCTAGCACATACCTAAGCCTGTAGTACTCATGGCGGTATATGAGTAATGTTACGATGCTTATAAAGCATACTATGACGAGAATAAGTTGATAATATTTCCTCATTGTGGTGGTCCCTGATGAGTTTCGAGAAGTCTTCATTTATTCACCCGGCATCTAAAAGCATTACATGCCGTTAAGAAATTGGACAGCCACTTTATAAATATAGATAGGATATAATTTATTAACTTACCAATTCATTTGAGAACACAAATAAAAGTAAAACAATAGTTTTCGAAGAAGGAAATCATTTCACAGCATTGCAGATGATTGTGATGAATGAACTTGAATCATGAATGAAGATGAACCAAAGAAGTATGAATGGATCATTGACATACAAAAGTATGGACTGGAAATACCTACGAAAAAAGGGTGCATACCTACAACTGGTATTGTCGCATAAAATGGCTGCCATTGCTAGTGTTGCGTCTATCAAGGAACATAGGTGTTACTATAACTAGTATCGATACTAAATACGAGTCTTACTAGTTATCACGTTTAGATCATACCTAATATTATGTATACAAATTCCGTTGTAATTGTAACAGAAAAAGATGAGTAGGTTATCTTACTTTCCGTTATCTATAAAAATAAATAAAATTGAAGTGTCTGTTGGTACTGTCAAAATAACAGCTTTTTACTAAATGCTTATAAAATTGTAAACAGTACTATTAACAAAATGGCATTTTTAAACTATTGCATAGTTTTTATCTTGGGCTTTGAGCGCGGCGACCGAATGAAGAAATTCCGTAACGAAAATAAACCTAAGCATCGTCTAACGTCGTATCAGTTCGGCAGACTTCGGCACGGTGTTTGTGTGCGTTGCTATGCAATAGCTTTACCGCGGCAGTCCCCGAGTGCCACACGTATTTTTATTTTTGTCTGTCTGTCTGTCTGTTTGTTCCGGCTAATCTGAAACGGCTGGACCAATTTTGACGGGACTTTCACTGACAGATATGTTACAAGGAGTAACTTAGGCTACCTTTATTTTAGAAAAATAATTAGGGTTCCGCGCAAAAAAAATGCCATGCATAAATTATTTTTGCGTTTGGTAGCCAGGATGGTTATAGGCTATTTAACATCACGTTACGACCCTTAGGAGCCGAGAAAAACGAACGCTAAGCGAAAACGAAATAATAGCGCGGGCGGGCGATGCAATGCGGCCGGTCGGGGGACGAATGAGTTTTATTAGTGTGGCTGTTATTTTAGTATACTGTGTATCTTACGACTTCTATGCGAAGTCGCGGGGCATAGCTAGTCTGAGAATAAAATCCATGTCATGAAAAAAAAAAAACATGCTTGCAGAAAATGTGCTTTCGCAAAAGCCAATTATTTTTAAAAGAGCAAACGTGGAGTTTCTTACCGTTTCTTCTCCATAGGAAACAACCAATTGGAACCGTGCACCTAGCTTCTGACGTTTCATAAAAGTGTCCATGTAGGTTTATGTGGAATATTTTGATTTTGGTGCTGTGAAGTGTGAACCACAGGCCTAGCAAGGTCACTCGGACTGAATAAGACGCAGGATTATTTATGTTAACATCGCAGAATATACCGGTATCGTTTCAGCGGAGGAACTAGTTTCGGAAACTATTACGCCAAGTCGGCAACGGTACAACACTATTCCATTATGACATATTATTGTAAACAAACGAACGAATTAACAAATATAATAGAAAGGCCTGTTATACGGAAATGAACCCAAATATCAATACTTTAGCCATAAATTCATGATCACGTTACAATTGCATCATCGAATGTGTATTATTGTATGTATTAATGCATGAAAACCGGCTACTAACCTGTGCAAAGACAATTGAGGTTGATTTTCATTCTTTCTTGCACCACACTTCACAATACAACACACAGGCATGTTGAATTTCTGTTTTCCAACATTTACGTGCAGTTTTAACAGGTAAAATCCTCGTAATTTTCTCGCAATCCTCAATAATACAAAAAATAAACAACCATTTGACAGCAAAACTACCACGAAACTCATAGCATAAGATGGCTGCTATGGCACTTACCTACAACTGTCACTACGTCACGATAAAATATTGCCATAATGAGCAACAACTTAAATATTGTTGTCTCTTTTATCAAATAAAATTATCTCATTAGAAAGAATGAGACATAATGATATTTCACATTCTGAATCATATTTCACTCATATTTGTATAAGCAAATGTATGTATAGAATAACGCGGCATCTCCATGTTTTATGTACCTCAATGGAATGGATGAAATGGATCTAGTTCAAAATAACTACTGTCACACTGTCACAGTGACATATGAATGACCGGTGACGTTAATCTTCTGTATGTTGGTTAAACTATTTCTACTTTTTGGTTCAAATAGAGGTGGATTTTTGCCATGAACCGTAAAAACTAAACCCTTCTGTGCAATCAGCAAAAATACATCTTAAGCTAAGAACACACGCAGCGACTGAAGTCACCAGTGACTCGCTGGAGATTTCAAAATCTCACGTCTATCCAAAGATTTTGAAATCAAGAAGCAGCGTCTTACAGCTTACAGCACAAGTAGAGGAAGAAATCTCAAAATTGTGAATTTGTAATACATTTAAAAAATGCGATTGCAAAACATTTCGGGCACTGCTTGGAGATAGAACCCTCAGGGCGCGAGTTCTACTCGTAAGTACTTGTCCGGTTTTTTTTTTAAATTGAATGGTGTGTCTATGCTTTCACAATAGACCTCGTTGGTTACCACCTCTAGTTAATGTCAATTCTGCCAAAGTAACAAAATAAAACCAAAAGCGAGCAAGTCATCGGCGTTTTCATGGAATGTCTTGATAGTTGAATAGAAAATAAAATAAATTCTAAATATGTCCACCAATAAGGACGAGACTTTGAGACAGTTTTGCGATGTTACTGGCGCCGATGAGGGTCGCAGCAAGTTTTTCCTGGAGTCTTCTAACTGGCAGCTAGACGTAAGTGAAGTCCTTGTTTTAACACCTTTTTGCTGTTTTTCTCGTCATAATAACGTATTATGTGCTATGAAGCAACGTCAATCGACCGTTTGAATCAAAATAAATCAGTTTTGTTTTGGTATTGACCTCATTATGAGGTTTTCATTCTGTATTGGTAAAATTTTTGTTTTGCTCGAAACAAAGATCATTATGCAGCTAATTTAGGTATGTAACAATTCTACGTACTTATATTATAGTTATGTTGCGTTTCCATGAGTAATGAGTTGTGTATAATCAATAATTTCGCACGACTGTATGAATCAATGAACTGTATTCCTGAAGCTAAGTGGTTGCTTTGTTGGCCATTTGTCCATTGTTGACTTATGTATTCATGATCGACGTCAACAATGAGTTTTGTATTGAAATTAATCGAAATAAGAATCTTATTAGCATGTTTCTGAATCTTACTGCCATGCCCAAGAAGCCTGTAATGTTACTTATAGGCTTTCATTTTCTAATGGAATACAATTTTGCTTTCACAGTAGGTATTCATTTTCTATTGTATGCAGTGTCACCTTATAACCTAAAAATCCTGTTGCAGGTAGCACTATCCAGCTTCTACGAACACGGGGGCAACGCAGACGAGGCCCCCGCAAACCCTGCAACCGCTGCGTCATCCCTGCCTACTCTCTCAGACAGTGACATGGAATCGCCTCCAGGGTCACCGCTAGCCCCTCCGAAGAAAGACAAGAAGAAGATACCGGGTCAGAAGTTTGCTACGCTGGATTCATTGCAGCAAGAGAGTTCAAGTGATGAGGAAGAAGGTGATTATTTTATGCATAGACAATATGTTTTTTTTGTTATCCATAGACGGAATATTATAGAGTCTATGTTGAGTCTACAGCAATACTTTGATCTGCTTTGTGGACAGTAATGGTGATAATTTTCTATATGTTCTTTGATATTGCCACATGAAAATAACTCATGCTGTGGTAAAATGATTAAGCAGCCAGCTAAATTGGTAGGTAAGACTTACTTCCAGGGTTGCCATAAGTTGTTAAAGTGTCATCACTATAATCCTTCGCTGCTGCGCATGGACTGGTCTACAATGCCAAAAAGTGCCGGGAAAATACACTCGAACTTGCCATAAACGGTACATCAATACGTAGAGTGAAAACTTTCAAATATCTTGGGCATTTTCTTACCGACGACCTCAGTGACCATGCTGACATTGAACGGGAGCGTAGGGCTCTGGCGGTCAGGGGTAATATGTTGGCACGAAGATTTGCTAGGTGTTCTGATCAAGTAAAGATAACGCTTTTTAAAGCTTATTGTCAGAGTTTTTACACCGGTAATCCTTGGGTCAACTACTCGAAAAGATCGCTGGATGTTCTACGCATCCAATATAATAATGTTTTTAGGATGCTGTTGCGATTGCCTCGTTTTTGCAGTGCCTCGGGAATGTTCACGGTGACCCATACTGATGGGTTTCATGCCATTATCCGCAAGAAAACGGCCTCGCTTCTGAGCAGAATAAGGGGCAGTCACAATAGCATCCTGAAGGCCGTGGCAGCCGATAATTCCTCCACCATATTAAGGCAATTTGTGAGAAGACTTATACCTTAGTATTTCTTGGTTGTAGTTGATGGGGGTCTTCTCATTGATTAGTCTTTAGATTAAGTTACTAACAATAGTGTTTAAGTGCAAATCTGTTACTAACAATTTATGGATCTCGTAGTTGTCCGAAATAAAATGATTTTATTTATTTATTTATAATGTACTCAAAAGGATTGACCCGTAAATTACATTAGAGATGCTCTAATTATAGTAAAACAGTAATTACTTTCCAAGTGATAAGGTTTAGAATCCCAATAGATTTTATGGAGACACAACATGCTAGCTTTCTTCCAGTATCAGAAGAGACCATTACAAATATCTTGATAAGTGCTAGAGTGATTCATAGTACCAAAAACATCTATCTGCCTAGCCTTTTTTCAACTATGTTAGGGTCGGCTTTCAGTCTAACCAGATGCAGCTGGATACCAGTATTTTACATGGAGTGACTGCTTATCTGACAGCCACAACCCAGTTACTGGGTAACACAATACCCCTTAGTAAGACTGGTTGTCAGACTTGGGCTTCTGACTACCCTAGTGATTCATAGTTAAAAAAAGTAGGTGTTTGTTAATGCAGTAATATCAGAATGGAGATGATTTATTAAGGAAATACAATGCTTTACTAAGGACATACATTTTTTTGGCGATACAGCTTCATGTTCAAAATGCTACTATACGCCAACACAGACAGTTAAGGATGAGTTGGCAGAAGATTCTGAATATGTGCATGAGATGAATAAACTGAAAAAAGAAGTGGAGAGATTGTTATGTGAGAATAGTGCGTTAAGGAAAGAGTTAGCAAGAGCGACTAATAAGCAACTTCCCGATGAGAATGAGGCAGGTGTGTGTTATTCTGTCTTGTAGTGTGTTGAGTGTAGAAACAAAAGGCTTTGCACAATGTCTTGTGCAATTTCACAGTGTCCCGCGATTTCGCACATCTCGCAATGTTGCGTGATATCTTACGATTTCGCACGATATCTTACGATTTCGCACGATATCTTACGATTTCGCACGATATCTTACGATTTCGCACGATATCTTACGATTTCGCACGATATCTTACGATTTCGCACGATATCTTACGATTTCGCTCGGTTTAGCGATTTCGTCCGATATCCTGCGATTCCGCCCGATATCCTGCGATTTTGCGATTACGCACGACATCTTGCGATTTCGCCCGATTTACTATGATTTCGCGGCGCAGGCCGTTTACCGTTTAGTTAACATCAAGCTTTTAAGATAGACACTACAGACAGATTGAACAGATAGATATATAAGGCACTGATAGACCTCAACATGGTTAAAACTTATGGGTGGTTATTTAGAGGTCCAACCCAACCAGTCTCTTTCGCATCACCATCCTAGTATGTTTTACTGATTTGCATTCTGACTAGGATTGTTTGAAGAACTAGCCCAATTTGGTTAGATGTAATCAAATTTGTTAGTCCATTCAAATTGGTAGTTTAGTCAGTAAACCATAGTTATTAGTATGTTCAAAGAAAGTTCTCCATTGTTTCAGGTCAAGCGTTCTACGCGGGCGGTTCGGAGCGCTCCGGACAACAGATTCTCGGACCAGGGAAGGGGAGAAAGGACATAGTCACTGAAGTGTTCAAAAGCGTTAGAGAGTGAGTTGCATGTTTTATACTATGTTAGGGTACCTAGTTGAATTTTTGAAGTGAAAACTTCTTTAGGCGCGTTGGACATTTTTTGAGATGGGAAAAAAAACATTTAACTCGCGACACTGTTACCGTAACCGACAGCTCTGTATATACGTATGTACATATATTGTGTATGTACGTACATGATACACATGCATTTTGGCATTTCTTGAGATGGGAAAAAACCATTGAACTCGCGACTCTGTTACCGTTACCGGCACCAAATAAATATTTCGAAATATTTCCTGACGATTCAAAAAATGTAATTGTTCAAGTTCTCACTTCTGTCGGCAGTCCCGGAGTGCCACTGTTTTTTTTTGGCAGCTGTTTCATTGATTGTCTTTGTCGTTTTTGGCTAAAAATAGAGCAACAAAATTATAATTACCTACGAAATTGTTTGCTTACTTAATTTTGTTAGTCACTGTTATGAACTCAAAATGTCGCAGTCCCATTTTGTTCGTTTACTCAAATGCGGGCCACGCCTGCCCAAGGTTAAATAAGCGAAGCGATACACCTACAACGCGACGGAAAAAAAACATGTCCAATGTCCGTCGCACAATCTTTGGCAAGTGTGTCGTTAGAGACATCTTCGGGCGAATTTAATCTTTGACGTTCAATCCCATGGAAACCCACCCGAATTTGTCAAGACTGCAGGTGCCAGGCCCTTGTTTCTAGCGGCTAGCTATCGACTATTTTCTCGCTCAAGAAACGCACTAAAGATTGTAAGGTCCGACCGCGCTAAATTTGCCAAAGATGTAAACGACAATGGCCGCTCGAAATTGAATAAAATCGATATACAAGAACATTTATTTTAAGTAATGTTTGTTTTCGTCTAAATCTCCGAGCTAACTAGAACTTTCGATTCAATTTCGAGCGGCCATTGTTGTTTACATCTTTGGCAAATTTAGCGCGGCCGGACCTTAGGTCACGTGTCAGTAAAAGAGATACATTCGTCACTGACTGTTCACACCACCGGCGAGAACTCTTTTAAAGAAACAACTAGTTTTTTGGTTGCTAGTTCTACTCGCTTCTCGCTAATCGCCGGTGGAGGGACAGGTGCCTAAGGCTAAAATGTCAGATAATAACTATATTAAAAGTGCGCAGTGCTGCACACCCCCACCCTGTTTCAAGTTAAACAAATATCAACTTTATTTCAATGAAAATTAAGTCGATTTCAGAGTGACTAGCACTATTGAAAAAGTTATAAAAATGTTTGAAGTTGTAGCGTAAACTGAACTTTATTGTGTAGGAATTAAAGTTATTTTTCCATTAATTTATATTTGTTTACATTTTTGTGCAAATAAATCGCGAACGCAGATTACTCAAAACATTCTCTCATTTAAATACAGGCGCGGAGCGGTGGTGTTTGAAGATGAACCGTCTTCCACAAGCCGAGGCGGACGCTCCGCGTTCAGCGGCGTGGGATATAGGCTTGGTAAGTATATTCATTTATAGCTCTATTCCTCTACATAATAATATTGTAAAAAAACCGTACGCAAAATACGCGCATTGACGTGGAGTTGCGGGCACCAGCCCGTATTACCTATTACCTATTGTAAATAAAGAGGGGCTCGCGGCTAAATATTGACAGCTGCGATCGAAGGATAAGCTACGCTTGCCGAGGTCGGTTCGTGGATGGGTGACCATCCATTATAATATCGAGATCGCTCCGTGCCTCGGAAATTGTAAGCCGTTGGTCCCGGCTGCTATTTATAAATCTTTGACAGCAGTAGTTAGAAGTCCGAGAGTCAGATATCCAGTCTTGACATGGGGTATCCTTGGTAAGACCCTGTTGACGAAAATAAATTACTGACTGGTAATGTCTGTTACAGGTCAAACAGTAGATGACGCCGAGACACCATCGGCTGATGCCGCCGGTGGAAACCCGCAGGCTCCACAAGTAAGTCTTTGGTGTATACTTTCAGAACATTTCGTGGCTTGTGTAATCATCATCATCATCCATAGCCCGAAATCACCCACTGAGGCACGATCACACGAACGGTCAGCAGCAAAAGTCGATTAACACTTCAGTTTTTTTAATCTTAGTTATTGAGCAAAATATTTGTTCAAAATTCCAGCAGAAGAAAAAAATTTAGAATATAAGCTCTGCTATTATGTGAAAAGCTAAAAAGCAGTTTTTTGAAAAAATGTTGTAAATTTAGTAACATGTAAAAATTACAGTGTTAATCGACTTTTGTTGCTGACTGTACAACAACCACAACCAAACCACAACCACAACGACGACGTGGTTGGGCGAAAGGATGTCACCAAAATCTGCCCAAACGAAGTACCTTGGTACACTTAGTGGCATAAAATAAACTAAATTACACTGAATAATATTGCATTAATATTTATTCTTATGCATGCCCGGGGACGAGAATAAAATAGCAACAAAAAGCACGCTATTTTGGCACCCTTTCATCGGCACACTACCTACCATACTTATAAAAAAAAAACTGTCAAGTTGACAGCTGTCTTCTGTCAGCTTCAACCACTGTTGCACTAGTGTTTAATTTCTCTTTGCACTGTTGTTTCACATTTGTTTCATTTCGAATATTTATAAATAAGTAATTCAATCTGAATTCAATAATAATCCGTACCCCGAAACGCAGAAACGACGGAATGATAAAATGTGAATGACATTTACGAAAATGTCAGCTCGAGTGTCAACCAAATGTAACGTAATTGTACGTGTAAAGTTGCCACTTAATTGTGTTACTAAGAGTCTGACACTCCCTTCCGCTCCACCTAGAGCGGGAGGAGTCATTAGATGATTTCCCATCCAAAAAAAAAAAAAAAAGGTAGGTAATTAAAATAATAAAACATAATTTATTATGTTGTTTTAAATTATGTAAGGATAAAGGTACAATTATTTTCGAATTCCTCTATTTTTTCTCTACGATTTGGTATACGTGTACCTCGAGGTACATGTTTGGGCAAAGTTGTATGGGCTTTTGCTGACCTCCTTTATGTGAAAATGAATAGTTTATTCACAGTCACACAGGCCACATTTTGCTGTCAAAATCAACCGTGTCGGCGATACCAACCACGTCGCAGCCACAACGCAACCACCAGTGAGATGACGCACTGGCGGCCGGTCACATCGCAAATATCGTTGCGTCGACCATATCATTTTATTTCGTAGTTACCACAACACAACTGCAAGAAGCTGTAACGACACTATTCACAAATAACCTAATGTAATCATCACTTGCCCGCATTTTGCGATGTGGTGTGGTTGTGGGACGTGGGGATTAGCACAAGTTAATCCCCAATTCTGTCTCCCGGGCCGATCTCTCACACGAACTAGAGTCGAGGCGGCGCGGCGCGGGCGCCACACGCGGCGCGTCTACGTTTTCTAGGAATAAACATGCCGCTTCGCCCCCGCGACCTCGGCTCGACTTACCAGTGAGCGACGCGCCCTACATCAAAATAGAGAATAGTTCAAACGTTTTCGTAATGGGAGAAATTAACACTAAAAACGTTAACCAATCGCAAATTATGCATTTGAAAAGGATCCATGGTTCTTTCCAAAGAAAATGTTAGTGTTTCCTTTAAAATTATCTCTATCTCTACGTATAACAAAATATGTTGCGTGTTGTCTATCCTTCAAAGGGATTTTTAAATAACGTAATCTCCATCCAGGGTGCCGACCAGCCGCGCTCGGTGCGCCTGCGGCTGTACCGCGAGGGCTTCACCGTGGACTCGGGCGCGTTGCGGCACTACACCGACCCTGACCACGCCGACTTCCTCAACTGTATACGTCGGGGGTGAGTAGTAACAGCATAATCCACTGCTGGACATTAGGCTAAGCAAATCTTCAGAACCTTTTCCCAAAAGATCATTTCAGACACTTATCTACTTGGTCCTCATATGATCTGACCAAGATTATGTCTGGATGACATGGACAGCTACCGGTTTCCAAATTAAAAAAAACACTACAACGTCAAAAATTTGAATGTCGGTAGCTAGAAAATCTCCAGGACATAAATCTCTGGGTCATGACGAAATAATAATGAATGCTCTTATATTTTCCAGTGAGATTCCCCCCGAACTATCTGGCACGGGCGGCGAGGTGCGCGTGTCTCTAGAAGATCGGCGACACGAGGAGTGTCCGCGACACATCGCCAAGCCGCAGCCGTTCTCCGGCAAGGGACATCTGCTCGGCAGGTAGGGAGATCGACATACCTCTAAAAACCCTATTTTAGATTATATTCCTGGCTATTCGATCGGTTTATGCCTGTCCTCTTACTATCATAACGTATAGAGTAAGTTATATGGCGCAACAGTGTGTCTCACGATGCAATCGTATACCCTACGGTGCAATTGTATCACAATTTTACTCCTTTAGGCGCGTTGGGCATTTTTTGAGATGGGAAAAAACCATTGAATTCGCGCCACTGTTACCGTAACCGACAACGCTTCGGATGTGTTTGGCTGTCCTCGGGATGTACTCGGTTTTATTGTACATATATCCGATATGTCAGTGAGTGATGGCAAAGTATTCTGTTTGTGTTTTGTTTTCACTTCTGTCGGCACTCCCGGAGTGCCATTGTTTCTTTGTTTTCTTTTTTTTTTTCTTTATAGGTCAACCCAAAAAAATCTCACATTTACACTTATACAGGGTGACGGGGACATTGACGCGGATATCAACCTGTTACCATGGATTCAGTAGATGATTCTGAACGCGCCCCCCTGCTTTGAAAATTCGTCGGTCATTAAAAAAAAAGTTTTTCACTTTTCTATGAAACAGCAGATTTTGTTTTTGGTAACTGACGAAAAATTTCAACCATGGAATTGGAATCATGTGCTGAATGCAAGGTTTCAGTTTGCGCGTCGATGTCCAAGGCACCTCTGCTGAAAACAATGACTACAGTTACAAAACAAGTCACCTTTCATACAAAAAAATAATAATCAAAATCGGTTCAGCCGTTTGGGAGCTACGATGGCGCAGACGGATACACAGACACACAGATACACACGTGAACTATGAACCTATTTACGGCTAGTTTGACAGAATGTGAGGTGGACATGTTGCAGCGGATATAATTTTGTTAAGTTTGTCAGTAAACAACGGGGCAATTGCGTAACACATTATCAATCGGAATCGGTTTCATTTTGACAGTTCAACAACATTCATTGCGTTATTTACGTGTTGAGTAGACAAATTTTTCGAACATATAAAGCAATGGATTAGCAATTTGCTTCAAAATGATTCAGATTCCGATTGATAGTGTGTTACGCAATTAGGGTGCAGGTCCATCTCTTGCGTACATTTATGAGCGTGTTGAGAAGCGTTCCATTTCTAGTCCCGCGGGTGCGAGCTCAGGGCACGGCAAGTAGGGGCTGCCCCCGACACAGACCGCGTGTATGTCCTATAGTGCAACTGCATGTCCCATATTGTCCATTTTTGTTCTTTTATGCAACCTTATGTCCTATAGTACAATTGACCTGCTTTTATCCCCAGCCCGACGCCCCCGACGGTGGGAGCCACCGCCGCAGTAGCGGGCGACGTGGCCGACCGCGCCGCCAACCAGCGCGCCGCGCAGGACGCCGTCAAGATCAACGACACAGAGCCCATCACCACTATACAGGTAATATTTATACTTACAACACCGCCATTACACCAAGATATAAAACATCAGTCTGTCAAGCTTTTCCCAACTATGTTGGGGTCGGCTTCCAGTCTAACCAGATGCAGCTGAATACCAGTATTTTACAAAGAGCGACTGCCTTTCTGACCTCCACAACCTAGTTAATGGGTAACACGTTACCCCTTTGTAAGACTGGTTGTCAGACTTTTTGGTCTTCTGACTACCTGTAACAACTGCCAAAGATCTACGAATGACAGCCGGGACCAAAAGCTTAACGTGCTTTTCGAGGCACGGAGGGGTTATGCGTCACCATCTTCAAATACAAATGCAGTATGGATCGCAGACTCGTACTGAAATTGATGCCAAACGAACCCCGAAGTGATAATAAAATTCATATTTGAATGTCACCCATTGTGAATTATGAACCCAATGTGCTAAATATTAACTCATTACCATGCAAGATATCAAGTCTTTCCATGAAGACGTACAGTTGCAAAATGCAGCACCGCCTGCAAAAATATGCACATGCAGAAAATGCAACGCTGCATTCTGCATCCAAGCCTGGATATAGTTATTGCGGAATAAACTTATATATGTTTACATAACGTTTCACTGAAATGTATTTTCGCAAAGTGACGGCTGATTCAATAACTTATCTTAAAATCTCCGTTTGGTTTCAGTTCCGCCTCGCGGACGGCAGTCGGCTGACCGGTCGGTTCAACCACACACACACGGTCGGCGACCTACACGCCTACGTGTCGCGCGCCGAGCCCTCGTACCAACTCCAAGCGTTCGTTCTCCTCACCACGTTCCCGAGCAGAGAGCTCGCTGACCCCGCGGCAACCCTCGCGCAAGCCAACGTCTTAAACTCCACGCTGCTGCAGCGGCTCAAATAGGAGATTGTGGCGACGGTATAAGGTCCATTCTCGGTTGTCGGCTCCCGTTCTTGGGTGTTAAACTTCTTGGCTGTTTTTTGGGGTGTCTAGTTTCCGCAAAGAGAGTTGCCATTTTATAAATCTGTACAAGGATTCTTTGGCGCGTGACAAACATTGGAACTTTGTATTTTCAATACAATTTTAATGTTTAATAACAACGCCATCTTGTCAACGTCTTTCAAGAGCCAAAAAATCTTTGAAGCACGAATGTAAGTTTCTGTCCGTATCTTACTACTCTAAATCTGCGAAAAATTCCAACTAGTGAGCTCAGAATGGTCAAGAAGTTTAGCGCAGTCTAAACACACGAACGGAATGCTCCAAAACGCATTTATAGATATCGGCTTTTAGGGATTTTTTAAATATTTAAAATATTGGTACGTTTTGTTCGTGTGTTTATGTATTTTTATACGTAAGTGTGAACGGGCCGGAGCTTTTATTACGCGATCTCGCGAGTGAAACAGTGTATTGGTCAATAAATAAAGTTTTTAAGTTCCTTTGTGATTGTTTTTCTTAATAGATTTCATACGACTCTTGACATGACCAGAGATAACTTCCAATAGGCACTTTGTGTAAGGAATAATTATTTACAAGAGGCATTTTGTGCGTAAGGCTTGGGCTAACTTGCAATAGGCACTGTGCGAAAGGGCTAACTTGCAATAGGCACTGTGCGTAAGGGCCAACTTGCAATAGGCACTTTGTTTGTAAGGGTGCATCTGGCTAGGTTATTATTATATAACACATTCAAATTATTTAACATTGCTAACTTCTCTATAGAAACGTGATATAACTATGATTTTTAACATATTCTGTTATATAGTATGGGATAACTTGTAATACGCACTTGTTCGTAAGGGATAATGGGTAGGTACTTTGTGCGAAAGGGATAACCTGCAATAGGCATTTTGTGCGAAAGAGAACCTGATAGGCACTGTGCAAAAACAAAAAGGGTAAGGGCATATAACTAGACGAACGTTGTACTGGCCACTTCCTCGTATGAGTTTTCCCTCTATAAGCTGCGTTTCTACAGGCGCATCTCCACTTGAGGCAGCCTCGGGCTGAGCGGCGGCCTCAACGTGTACGTTACCCTAGCAGGAAAGTAGCTCCTAGAGTGATATGAGTGGAACGTATAATTAGTGCGTAATCTGCTGTAAATGTGCGCCAAATAAAAAATTTGTGCGCTTTGTCGTTTTGGAAAAAAACGGAAAAAACGATTCCTGCTAGGGTAACGTTTTTCCAGCAGGAAAATTCTAAACGAATGATCGGAGAGAGAAATATTGTGCATGGGCAGAGAGCTTATATTTGTGCAAAAATGTGCGCTGAAAATATAATTTGTGCGTCTTCAGGTTTTCGAGATATTGAGTTTCCTGCTGGAGTGACGTTTTGCAGAATCGTGTATCTCTAAAACTATTGTATGTGCGCCTGTAGAATAAACATACACGAGTAGCCCTTAATTTGTGCGTATTTGTGACAGAATTAGATTCAAGAAAATATTTATAATTTTCAAGTAATCGCGCTTTTTTGAAAACGCGAAAACATGTCACAGCGCCTAAACGAGAAAACGTATAAGATCGCTGAAAACTGTGTTCGGTCCTTCTTGATGCTTATAATAACCATAACAAGTTTCAAAAGTGTACGTGCATGCTTTATTGAATAATATTGCCTAAAGTCAAAACGACGGGGTCGTAACTTTGACGGCAAAATACAAGAAATCGGCTCAACCCAAGGTGTGTAGTTTAAACCAAAAATTAGTGCGTCTAGTCAAGAATATATAGTTAAAATGTTCAGCTTGGAATGTTTCGCATTCAGTAGATATAAGCAAAAAACATAACATGTAAACAACGGCTGGTTATCCGACCAAATTCGAATGACCACAAAAAAGCGACAGATTCATACATATCGATGACATTCTTAAGAGGCGTATTACAAAAAAACGCGAAATTTGAAGTTTTCGACGTTGAAATTGTATGTTTTACGTTCGTTGTATGAAATAACAATTACTTGGTAAAAATAGTTCGTTTTCTCTACTACAATAACCTCAGAACCGATTTTAGATAAGTTATTTAATTATTTAGTAATAAGCTTTCTCCCGATGAATGTTTAGGCAAAAACTCACGGAGACATGATTTCGGAGCTCTAATTTGGAGATTCTACTGAATATCTACCATCAAAAAAAATATAATTAGCTTTCAAATATCCTATACTTCAATAATAATAGAATATATTTTCGTTATATGCCTTTTATGTAAAGAAAAAATAATCTACGTAATTCAATTATCGACCGAAAAGGCTTCGAAACAAGCCCCGATATCTCTAAAGTCCTACATTATTTAGGCGTAAAATTTATACCAAAATAATCATCAACATTTGCTTAGAATATAGTATTATTTTTATTTTTTAAATCGCTACCATTATTTTTTAATTAAATAAATAAAAATACTATATATTTCACTGCGCCGGCCAGCTGCGATTAGTATCGCGCGAGCGCTTGTCGAGGTTGGACCTATGTCAGTTTATTTCCCGCGCGCCTTCTTTCCGATACTACCGTCGTGTGCGCCGATTGTCGCATCTAGACGCTGCCGCATTGCTTTTGTGTGCGTGTGAACTACGGCCGCAGTTTTTGATCTTTGTAAGTATTTATTTTCGAACGGTATATTTAAATTAGTATAAAGTTCACACTTTATTAGTATACCAGATAGTCAACTTATTAAAGTTATTTTGATTGCAGCTGATTTGAGTTTTCTTACCAATCGAAATGGGGAAAAATAAATACAAATATAATTGCGTTGCAAAACACAATAAAAAAAAGGAAATAAAAATAAATAAAAGAGGGTAAACGGAGCCGGTCGAAACCCAGCAAGGTTTTGAAAAGGCAGGATCCAGAGAAGGACACGTGTGACAAGGATGGTTTCATCAAAGTGGAGAAGAAGAAGAAGAAGCATCCTTGTCGGAACCAGTGCGGCACCGCGCTGGCAGGACCCAACATGCTGCTGCGTCCAGCAATCCCGACGACGCAGCTGTACGTGTCCAGACTGCACCACTTCACGAAGGTTGAGGAGATCGTGGAGTACATGCGTGTGGAGACCAACTGGACTTGGTTGCAACCATACTACTATATACAATTTATACAACTATGCTATCAACCGTAGATATTATAATCAATTACTGCATAACAATTAAAATATTTGTGAACATATTTCAACAGTAAAATTCATAAATAATGAAAAATATAACAAAATAATTCATAATAAAATTGAAATAACACGTAAAAAAATTTCCGCCCACTAAACTCCATCCTAAAAAACCTTCAGTTACGGAAGATCAAGATCGTTTAGTCGCCATATTCACAGTATCATAGTCATAGTGCGAGCGAGAAGCATGAAAGAAAGTATCGCTCGCGTAGTTTGCCGCGCTCGGTGCGTAAAATACCTAAATTTGCGAAACGCCGAAATGTGAGAGGGCTCTTAACTTTACCCACGAACCGGTTGACACGTGTTGTGCCTGAGTACACTGAAGTAGAAAAGAAGTAAAAAAATAAACTTGTTATTAGATTATATTCTACTAGCTTGCGTGACTTTGCACATGATTAAGTCATCATCTGCCTAGCCTTTTCCCAACTATGTTGGGGTCGGCTTCCAGTCTAACCAGATGCAGCCGAATACCAGTATTTTACATGGAGCGACTGCCTATCTGACCTCCACAACCCAGTTACTGGGTAATACGATACCCCTTGGTAAGACTGGTTGTCAGACTTTCGGGCCTCTGACTACTCGTAACTACTGTCAAAGATCCACGAATGACAGCCGGGACCAACGGCTTAACGTGCTTTCCGAGGCACGGAGGGGTCTCAGTATGTAAAGATGGTCACCCATCCACAGGCCAACCGCGGCAAGCGTCCCTTAACCTGATCGATCGACCTGTGCGGCTGTTATTATTTAGCCACGGACCCCTCTCCTCTCCGCACATGATTAAGTAAGTACATTATAAAAAGTAGCCTATGTGCTATTCCAAGGAATAAGCTATCTTCTTCATTCCAGCTTTCATTAAAATACATACAGCAGATAACATATTATTGTGATGGAGCGTCAGCTCAAATCTAACATTAAAAAATAATATATATTGGCCCTTTAAGTTTAATATAAGTTGCAGGAAATATTTTGATCCAAGCTTCCTCACGTCGGGGGACGGCTAATGAAAATTGGAAGTTAACAGTAGCTATGTTTTCTACAATAGCATGCATTCATTATTGCTGGGTTTAAACCTCATCTGTTTGGCGTTTTCATTAGCGACGGCTAATGAAAACGCCAAACAGATGAGGTGACCCCGACGTGAGGACGCTTGGATCAAAATATTTCCTGCAACTTATATTAAACTTAAAGGGCCAATAATATATTATTTTTTAGTTTTTAGAGTTTTTTGTTTGAGTCGGGGTTTTTTTAAATTAACTTTTATTTCTTGCTTTTTAAACTTAATAATATTATATTACTAGTAAAGTAAATAATTATGCTATACGATCGACACGTGACTCGCCGAAATCTGCAAAGCTGAATCTCCCTCAAAACTAGGTCATATAATTGCAAACAAATGTTTGAACGCAACTGTACGGACAACAGCTTAGGTTTAATACGACCAATAAAGAAGACCATCGATATGTATGAATCCGTCGCTTTTTTGTGGTCATTCGAATTTGGTCGGATAACCAGCCGTTGTTTACATGTTATGTTTTTTGCTTATATCTACTGAATGCGAAACATTCCAAGCTGAACATTTTAACTATATATTCTTGACTAGACGCACTAATTTTTGGTTTAAACTACACACCTTGGGTTGAGCCGATTTCTTGTATTTTGCCGTCAAAGTTACGACCCCGTCGTTTTGACTTTAGGCAATATTATTCAATAAAGCATGCACGTACACTTTTGAAACTTGTTATGGTTATTATAAGCATCAAGAAGGACCGAACACAGTTTTCAGCGATCTTATACGTTTTCTCGTTTAGGCGCTGTGACATGTTTTCGCGTTTTCAAAAAAGCGCGATTACTTGAAAATTATAAATATTTTCTTGAATCTAATTCTGTCACAAATACGCACAAATTAAGGGCTACTCGTGTATGTTTATTCTACAGGCGCACATACAATAGTTTTAGAGATACACGATTCTGCAAAACGTCACTCCAGCAGGAAACTCAATATCTCGAAAACCTGAAGACGCACAAATTATATTTTCAGCGCACATTTTTGCACAAATATAAGCTCTCTGCCCATGCACAATATTTCTCTCTCCGATCATTCGTTTAGAATTTTCCTGCTGGAAAAACGTTACCCTAGCAGGAATCGTTTTTTCCGTTTTTTTCCAAAACGACAAAGCGCACAAATTTTTTATTTGGCGCACATTTACAGCAGATTACGCACTAATTATACGTTCCACTCATATCACTCTAGGAGCTACTTTCCTGCTAGGGTAACGTACACGGCCTCAACCCCCGGCAACTCAAGTGGGGACCATGCCGCGGGTCGAGGCGTGCCGCGTCTTGAACCAAACTAGGCGGCCTTGTGGCGAGCTGTTTTGTGTCGGTAAATGTCCGTGCTCAAAGGTCCCAGTGTGAGCCACGCGCGCAATGGAGACGAAAGCACATACGCTCACTTCGCGGCAAAATGGACAACGATAAATGCATCGAATTAATTAAAGAATATGAAAGCCACAGACACTTATGGGATCCAACTTCACCACATCTTCTACTCCTTCAAAAGCCATATCTGATAACATTTCTTTGACATAATAATTTCGCTGCCGAAATAATTCCTTGATCCACCATTGACGTTTGACTTTGTCCTTTTTTCTTTTTGTAGTGATTAATTATTACTAAAGCTGCAGCGACTTTGCGTGCGTCACCCATGGTAGCTAGTAAGAAACTAGAGAAATTCGTTACTCGGCTTGAGGCACGCTGCCGAGTTACTGATTAACGTGGCTCAAGTTGAGATGCATGAAGTTTCCGCGGCGCGCGGCACGCTCAGATTGAGGCAGCTCGCCCCGCGGCCGCTCAAGTGGAGATGCGCCTTACCAGAGATGTGCGAGGATGCGTAGCGAGGGATGTGTGTAAAACAAACCAATTTGTACAAGTTACCGTTGTTATTGGTTAGTTTTACACACATTCCTCGCTACGCATCCTCGCTCAACTCTGGTGGAAAAGCAGCCTTAGCGAGGTATAGTTAGCACCACGAATGATGAGACTTGACCCCCCCCCGCGCTCTTTCCGCCGCCACCGCCCCTATGACGACCGGTTCCGTCCCGCGCTCAAGCGCAGGCCACACCGCCAGCTAGCGGGCGGGCGGGCTAGGCGGCCGAACATCGTTTCACCTCTTTACATACCTACTTCGGTTCACACCGCGAGCTACCGACTAACCTAACGAGCTAAGCTAACGAAATATCCGACGATTCCAGCGAAGCTACTCGTTCACCTCGTTGGCGCGCCCGCGCTTCGCTAGCTTAGCTCGCCCGCCAGCCCGCTCGCCCCGTTCGTTCGCCGACAATAAACAGATAGAACGCTAACTTCTCGCTCCTCTCCCATCCGCGCCCCCCGCTTCGCCCGCTTAGCCCGCTCCGCCCGTCGCTCGTCTGTCCGTAGTTTTCGGTGTGAACCCTATAGTTTAGCTCGCCAATATTTCGCGTAGTTTGTATATAGTTTCCTTCGTTCGCTTCGCCCACCCGCCTAGCCCGCCCGCCCGCTAGCTGGCGGTGTGACCTGCGCTTCATACCTCACCGCTAGACCTAAAATCGTGTACTGCGCATGTCAAACCACGTGGTGTGTAAAGTCTTCTTTCGTGGCACGCATTATAACAACATTTGATGTCTGGTACCAAACAGATTCAAAAACTTTGTACTGCTCAAACCTCCAAAATCTCTCTTGGTCCAGTCATCCTGAAGCACACGTATCACCGTTGATTTGAAAGAAAAAAAAAAGAAGATTATGTGGTAACCGTAAATAAAACAACTTTTAAAAAAAAAAAATCTATTTCATCATAATACAAAATATATAATTTAATAAAAAAACATTTTAATTATCGTAATTTACTGCTAATAATATCCATAACACTATGTTAAATTAATTTATAATAATTATAATAAAAATCAAACATGATTTGTTAACTCCCTGAAGTAATCGTTTCACATAGGCTCTCATCTGAGCTCAATCGTCGAATAGGCGTCATTTAGTTCACCTACGCTTGAATTTTGAACATGTCGCAATATGGCATCTATGAACAGCAAGCCGCTCTGGGGAAGTTGCACGCACATGGGTCGGTTGTTATACACTCCGCGGGGCATATGCAGCTGCAAGCTGGAATATTATAAACGAGGATTAGGGTATAATGCCTTTTCTGCAATAGGACAATAGCATTCAATTGAGTGATCCCCAATCATTTATTGATAGGTGCAGCTACCGGTGCATCTACGTTAGATATCTTAGATGCATCGGACTAAAGGTCACATAGCACACAAATATCAACTCTGAAAGGGATCGTCACCGTATCAACTCGAGCCAGTATTGTTTGTATGAAACTTCCCTACTGCAACGCACACTAATAGGAATCGTAACGTAATCGCCTCGCCTCGGGATAAGCTCACGAACCGCGGTGCGGTGCGTGGTCAACTTGCAGTTCCCGCGCTTACGGCTCGTCGTCCCCGCGCTTACGTCTCTCCGTACCCATCCATCCGTACCATCAACCAGCGGTCGGTGAGCCGTAAGCGCGGCGTCACCTAGCCGTAGCCGAGTCGACGTATCGGACCTGCTGATCCGCTTTGGTTACGTGCTTACGTTAGGTTAACGCCTGTTTAACGTGGAGGCGAAAGGCGATACGATGACGGTCCCTTTCCGAGTTGTTATGTGTGTTATGAACTTTAACCAGTAGAAAGGCTTGGGTCTCTGTATCAGACTCTGGCGGACATGTTTCGGCGACCCTTTCTGAAAAGGTGTGTCCCCACTCTTCAAAAGCATCAAAAGTGGCTGCACCGTACACAGGGTTGTATGGGCACTCAGTTTAATGCAATTTGTTGTTGGTCATTGTCATTTCTTACTACGGTAAAGACATTCTATATCAAAGTCAGTAATTAACAAATTAGGAGGATGAAGCACAGAAACCTATGATGTGCCAATGACAAAATAATTCAATCACCAGCTTTTAGGTCTTTTCACCTAATTATGCTAATTAACCGCGCTCTCTTTTACAGCTATGATGAATTTTAAGGCCGTGTCTGAACCAAATCGTCGCGCAAACACGCGATCGTCGCGCGAACACGTGAACATCGCGTCAATTTTATTCAGTGAACCCGAATGGGTCCGTCGCGTCGACAAAGGGCGTTTTTCGGTTTACCTAACAAATGAGTGACATAAATAATGCGATGATCGCGTAGTCGCGCGACCGATCGGTTTGGTTAAGATACGGGGTAATGGTAGCCAGTGGATGCAGAGAATATACTGTCAGATTTTTCTTTCACATAAAATAGGTAGGCACTATTTGTATCAATGAACTCAGCCTATCGCAGTCCACTGCTGGACAAAGGCCTCTTCCAGGCTGCGCCACAACACATTATCCTCCGCTTTCCGCATCCAGTCTGGCCCAGATACCTACCTTTAGGTCGTCGGTTCATCTAGCTGAGGGGCGTCCCCTACGCTTGCCGATACGCGGTCTCCATTTGTATAGGAGGTAAAGTGCCTTTCCTATTTGGGAAGGAATCGTCTTCTGGCGCTAAACAGATAAGAATCCAACAGATAAGTTCTGGTACTCACGTTTGCAGTCGCCATACTGGCACGGGTCCATGTATTCTGTGCAATCTTCGCCGGGCGGCAGGAACGATGACCGGTACACGGTTGTGGCTTCCAACTGCAAACAGAGATCACAAAATTAAAAAGAGTAGTTTGTGCTATTCATAATCAATATTTTAGTGTTTTACGTAAGTACAGAGCGATATTTCATCATTTAATTTAGTAAACTTTACAAATTAAATCAAGATATGCGAAGTGTCTAAAATCACAGACGCTGCGGGCGCGATTCCGTACTCTAGTACGGTATTTGATAAAATTCGTGGCACCGACAGTACGTGGATCGTACAACTTCTGTCATGGGCAGCCTTTAAAGTTTAAAGCAAGTTAAGCAAGCAAGTGTGTTTATAAGTCAGTTGTGTTGTAGTGCGAAGTAAACGTGTCACCGTTTACTCCGCACTGCTCATTCCGCTTGGTTGGTACGAAGAGTGTGACAGTGCCATCTCTAGCAGCGGCCGCTTAGGCTGCTCGGTGCTCTGTGGTCAAAATGGAAACTTTGTTTTGTAATGCACTGACCTTTTGGCATGGTTTAACGTACTGTCCCTTGCACGCCCATGGCGGTTTCTGGGGCTGCGGCGCGCACACTGGTTGGTAAGACATCTTCTGCGTCGTCGACGACTCCATTTTAGCTGAAACATAGTTTTTTATTGAGGGTAGGTGGTAAAGTAAACCTTAAGCTACTCCGCTATTGACTAAAGCGGTAAATTCGAGAAAACACGCTTTTGGTTTACACAACTGCAAGGAAACGAATTTAAAGAGAAATGCAGCAGGAACCAAGAAAAACCCGCGAAAATTTACCAGATTTAAGCTCACATTGATTCTAGATTTTTTGACGAAAATAAACAACAAACTTTCTTGCACTAGGTACTCACTTAAATTGTTTATTTTGGTAAACTCTTGACATGTTCTAGCTTGATGATCCTAAGGTTCCTCATAGGTACTACTACTTCTTACGTTTACCAACTAAAAGAACAATAGCTTACCTGCTGGTTTTTCGTAGCACTTTTGTGGGGCGTAGGAGTTGGGTATCGCACAGCGGCCGGGGTCCAAGAATGACATGCGGTTGATAGTTCGGTCTGTTGACAATATTAAAAGGATAGGTATATAACAATACGCTACAATCATATTTCCATTAAAGCGTATTAAAAGACCACAGAGTAGAAAAGTTTGGGCCGCCAGCTGCTCTGAGAAAAACAAAATTACTTACAAAAAAATATGGATAATATTTTAAAAAGCTTGATATAAGTACTTGGAGGAGCTTTTATAGGTACGGTAGGTCACACGTCAATGGTAACAAAATCAGTATAATATGGTCTCTTATATTCTATTGAAATTTCGTATGTACTACGCTAGGCCGGCTAGTGTTACCGCTTACTTGCAGTCGGCTGTTCTGTTAGTTCTCATAAGATGCAATAATGCTTCCTCGCAACCCCGTGATTTGTAAATATCATATTTGTCCAAATGTATTCAAATAAACACTCGATTAAAGAATCTCTTCTGACAGACAAACAGACTTTAGCGGAGCGATAAGCCTAATTTACACGATACAAGTTTCTTGCCTGTGGCGTATCATAAAAATGAAGCAAAAAACGACTTTTATCATTGATTTCAAGATATGGTATGCCACCGGCAATTAAATCGCACCGTGTGTATTAAGGCTTTAGTCTCTGGTATTGCACAGAAATAATCGTCCAAGCAGGATCTCTTCTCCTGCCAAAATTTCAAAGGGACTCACTCTCAAACGGCTGCTCAACGCAGTGGAACTTATGTGCAGGCTTGCAGGAGTCCCTGATGGCGCAAGGTTTCGGTACGTAGTCGTGTCGCTGTGTCGTGAGGTTCTGCATGGGGCCCTGACCCCACATGTCGTGGTGACATGGCCGGATTGCTTGTGTCACGCATGTGGGATTTGGCAGGTACGATAGCTGGTAATGAGAAAAAAAAGTTGGTGTGGTTACATTATAAGTCCATTGTTGAAAAGCTTATTATACATAGATTGGTATTCATTTTTATCGAGAGCACGACCATGGGAAGAAACTATGAAAGAGCCTGAAAGAGGTGTTGTTATGATGATGATGCGCTTCCAAATTATCCGGTCTTTGAAGTCTGTTCGTCCTAATAGTCCAGTCAAAGGAGTTGTACGACTGCGTGAGCAGGGACCTAAGCGATTCCTTCAGAAATTTGTTGAGAATGCTTAGGAAGTGAACAAACGAAAGTCGTGACGTCTAGGAGGCGAGTCGAAGTTGGGGAACAAAGTTCCTACTTTGGGTTTTTCGCATATATCTCAAAAATGGTGTGTCGTAGGGCTAAATGTCTTATACCAAATTAAAGCTCATAAAATTCTCTACAACTTTTATGCATCTACTTTTTCAGAATTTTCAACCGTTTCCGAACTACACGCTCCGGGAAAGGAATCGCTTAGGTCCCTGCTCATGCACTCTACACCCCTTTTGGGCCGTTTGTTGACTGAACTAGTCTTATAAGACTCGAAGCTAATATTTTCACCAGCTAACCAAAAAGCTAATGGCTAACCTTTTGCACAGTATCTCCTTCCATTTGCGCTGTGGAGGGCACCAGGTTCGGCAGGGGCTTTATGGGCGCCGGGATGGGACTCTTCGTCGGCAAGTAACTGTGGGAGGAGTTGATGTTAATAGGTTTGTGAAAACAGTGTTACAGTGTATTATTAGAAGCCTAAAAAAAACTAGATCAAGAAGGACAAGAAGGGCAAGAGCTTTACGAGATACTATACTCGTAGTCTTTTTATTATTTATTTATTAAAATTTTTGCAGAAATAAAAAAAAAAACTGTACAAAGGCGGACTTAATGCCAGAGGCATTTTCTACCAGTCAACCTTAGGGTGATGCAGAGAGAAAACATGGTAGACGCAACATACGGGATAGATAAATACTAATACATAGATACATAAGTACATATAAGCAAAATGAACTTTGTCAGGAGAAATACGATCGGTAGAGGAGAAAACGAATCCAACAAATCAGCGCTGGGATGTTTCTGCCAACCTCTGACGAATATGTTCACGTACCTACCTTCACTTTAAAAGATAACTGTTCGACGTTTATGTATTGGGCACAGTTGCCCAGCTACCATTTTTCAGACTAGGTAATCGTTTTTGTGGTTTTACCACGGCGTATGAATGAGCTATTTTCGTGCTGAAGTTTCTTTCGACCCCTTTTCGCGTATGGGGTGTATTCCAAAGATGGCGGAAGATGACATCCTTAAAAAGCCCCTACCTACCTAAAGACCTACTGCAACTGTTGTCAATAATTTGTACCTGTTCTTATAGATGGTCTGAGTTTCAAAATTCTTGGACGCTGTAACGGGATTGATGCAGCTATCAGGAATGATGGCTCGCCGGCGGCAGTCACTCGCTGCGTCCAAGTAACTGGAAAAAGGGAGTCGGATTATTAATACTCCATAACTCCTACACAGATCAAACGATCTGTAAGGTTCAGCTGCGCTAGCTACGTTCACATGCTTAGATGGGTGATAGTTCTTAGCACATCATCGGAGAATAGCGGTCCCCTCTATGCGAAAGAGATCAAGCTATCGAGAGATCAGCCTTGGTCGAAGATTAAAAGAGATGAAACATGCTTGCCTCATAGTGTAGGTCGTATTGCCTTCCAGTTTTTGACAAGGCTTTTGATATTGCCCCTTGCATGCCCATGGTATAGGTTCTTTAGGCATAATCTGGAAATAAAATACATTTATTTTACTGATTGTCCAAACAATTAGACAAGAAGCCGTACACGGTACGGTTTCTTTATAGACTGCGTATAAACCGCGCCTTAGAAAGAACGTGTGCGTCAACAAGCTCCCATAGTGATCCATACAACACTGACGACCGTACTCCTACACACGACGAATAAACCGTAGTTTTTCACGGTAAGAAAAACGTATGTGTACGAAGGGCCTTAGGCAACAGAAGAATTGGATACTATCAGTCTATTTAGTTTTGTCGAGCACGTGATTATGGTTGTTAATTCAGCGAACATGTATGTCTTTGGATGCCTAAAATCAGAAGTCGACAAAAAACGACGACAAATTCTAAACTTAAAATTCAACCATCAGAATCGTATAAATTTCTTATGGTTGAATTTTAAGTTTAGAATTTGTCAAATTACTTTAGCATTACTTAAGTGTGTAAACACGAGCGCCACGCCTCAACGGCAAGGCAATTGCAGCCGTCGACGAGTGTCGCTCGTGTGAATGAGCACTAAGGCGAGAGTCCGCGAAATTCAAAACATCTTCGCACAAAAACGCAAGATAGTTTGAATTTCAAAGGCTACATAATTAAAGGAATCTTAAGTAGGTAATGTTATAGAAGAGTTTGACATGTTCTCAAAACCCCAAATTCTCAATTCAGAAAGCGGGTAGGTATACATAATCAGCCTATAATGTCCCCACTGCGGGGACACAGGCCTCCTTTCTTCGTGAGGGAGTGAGTGTAATCTACCACGCGGGCCCAGTGCGGGTTGGTACGTCATGTCACGTCTTCGAATACTCGGGACATGCCGGTTTCGTCACGACGTTTTCCTTCACCGTTTCGAGAGTAGTTGTGATGAAATTATTTGCACAAAGTAAAGCGACTGCTTGGGAATCACGACCCGACGTGACTCGTAAGTCGCGACTGTTACCACTGGGCCAACACTGCTTTAAAGCGGGTATAGTACGGGTTAATAAAATATGGCAGTGAAGAGTATACCTGGTTAGGCATGTAGCTCATCTTCTGTGTGGTGGTGCCTTCCATCTTGGCAGCAGGTCGTTCGTAGCAGCGCTCGGGCGCGAAAGACTTTGTCGGCACGAGCTTCTCAGGTGGCAGGTACGATAACTTGTTTATTGTGCGGTCTAGAACATGTGGAGTGCAATGAAAAACATATATTAAAGGCTGTCACAGATTTCGGCGGGCTGTACCGCATTGAAAAATCGTCCTACATCGCTTTAGTACATGAGCCATCGTATCGCTCTTTTTACCCAAAGGGTGCCAACGGCACCCTATTACTAAGCCTCCGCTGTCCGTCCGTCCGTCCGTCCATCCATCCATCCATCCGTCCATCCGTCGGTCCGTCTGCCCGTCCGTCCATCAGTCTGTGTAGGCTATTTGAAATTTCCACATGGTATCCTTTCTATTGCCGCTACGACAAATAAAAATAAAATAATTTGCCGTTTTTTGCCTTGTGGTACGGAACCTTTCGTGTACGAGTCCGACTCGCTCTTGGTCGGTTTTTTGTATCGAAATGCAATGCGCTGCAGCCCCCCGACTCGGCTGTAACGTGCGCTTAGCTTTACAATGACGTCACCAATCTCCAATCATAATGTTCTCTTGTACTGAACATACGAGTATGTCTGAAAGTGGCTAATGATCAGAATGGGATAAAAAGAACCGTTTTTGTCATTCAATGTTCAAGTGGATACAATACATCCAATGGAATCTTAGAGGCTAACGAAATCTTTCTTAAGTTAACTTGGGGTACCCAATCTTGTTCTGTCAATCTGCTAAGAACGTCACCCTAATTTCGTAACACACTATCAATCTCAATCTGAATCATTTTGAAAGATATTGCTAATCCATGGCTTCATATGTTCGAAAAATGTGTCTGCTAAACAAATAAAGCAATGAATGTTGTTGGAACTGTCAAAACGAAACCCATTGCTACTGATAGTGTGTTACGCAATTACCCAGCATGTCTAAGTACCGTTTGTGCTCACTTTTCAATTTATTTGAATTCTTTTTTTTCTTTTCACGCAAAATTTGACGACACAAAGTTTGTTCATGAGCAGTTCTGGATAGAATTTAAAAAGGTTATCGTCTCCTAACTTTCAAAAGGCTGTTCGACGCAGTGGAACTTTGCAGGCGGCTTGCAGCTCTCCCGAAGGACGCAGGGTTTCGGCACGTAGTCGTGTCGCTGTGTCGTGAGGTTCTGCATGGGCCCCTGACCCCACATGTCGTGGTGACACGGCCGGATTGACTGTGTCACGCACGTTGGGTTCGGCAGGTACGATAGCTGGAGGATAGACAAGGTTTGGTGAGATTTTAAGCTAAAAAAGCAGTGTTGTCATATAGGTACTCGTAAATCCCGCAACATGAGCATCATGGAATTTTATAGAAATCTTGATAAGCATAAGGACACTCCTTAAAGATATAGTGTTGTCATATAGGTAAATGCCTCAAAATGACGGCATCATGGAATTTTGTAAGAAATCTTGATAAGTATAAGGACATTCCTTAAAATAGAACCTAAGATAGCAATCACCGAAAAAGCACACAATCGCAGAGGATTGATTCTTAACTGTTTCGGAACCCGCAGCAAAATTAATCAAAAGAGCAACGGAGGAGCGATCCCTCTTGCCGACGCAGAATTGACTGAGCCAGTCAGAGCTTCATGCCTATGCAATAAAAGCGAAAAAGACGTCATTCGCCTTATTCGGTGCGGCCGACGCGACTCGACACTGCGTCGAAAAGCTTAAAAGTGTGGTGATACGTGATCAGCTCAAGCCGATTCCGCGTGAATATGGTATGGTCACTCCCTTAGTTACTTTACCAACTTGCTAGATTATTCATGATGTGTTCAGCATTACCTTCTGTACAGTACATCCCTCCATAGGCTCGCAGCTGGGCACAAGATTCGGCGCCGGCCTGCGAGCCTCTCCGCGCAGGTTTTTACATCCATCTGTGGGCAGGTACGATAGCTTGTATGTCGTGCAGGACTCGACCGGCGCCTGGGGCCGCATGTAGCAGCGACGCGGGGCGTACGAGTCCGGGATACGAGGTTGTTTGTAGCACTAGAGGAATAGATAGGCTTTAAAAGAATTAGTGGCTTCACTAGGGGAATAGATAGGCTTTATAAGAATTAGTGGCTTTGTGGGTGTGATTCCTAGTGTAAGAAAGAACTTTTTGGCCTTTGTCGTAAAAGAAGACAAGCAAAGCCTATATAACCTCTATGGAGACAAGTAACCAAATGCTTAAAACGAAGAATTCCACGAAGAGTGTGAGGCAGCTAAAGGGAGAACACGTAGAAATTAAAAATCCTTTTCGAAAGAAAATAATTTTTTTAAAGTAGGGTAATAGTTTTCTTAAGTAATTTTGGCGTTCAAAAGTGCTGATTCTCAGCCTATTGTTTGAATAAATGACTTTTGATTAAATAGGCATCAAAGAAAAGCTTTTATACCTTGCTTATCTTTTGCACATTGCATCTTGAGACAGAAAACGCCGTCTTGGGTCTAGGTACCTAATGGGTGACTACTAATTCTAAAATTAACTAGTATAGAAAATCCGTGTTCGGTGAGTCTGATCAAAATGAAAGTCCACATGCAACGTTGGACGCAGCTTTAGCCCACGTTCGCACAGACAAAAAAAAATCGCGGCGAGATTTTATCGTGCACTGGATTTTTAACTCTAAGCGTTGAGCCGAGAATTGAGAATCCAACAGAGTGCTTCCCAGCGCGTCAAATAACACTGTTGGATTTTTAACCCTCGGTGCTACGCAAAGCGTCGAAAACGCAGTGCGCGAAAAAATATCGCCGCGGGAAAAAATCACCCGTGAGAACCTCGGCTCAGGGGTAGCGGGATCGTCCGAAAGGGTTACCGCTGCCCCGGAACATAAAGGGCTAAGGAAGGAACACGGGTGGGTTTTAGTCAGTAAGAGTCTGACACTCCCTTCCGCTCCACCCAGAGCGGGAGAAGTCATTAGATGATTTCCCATCCAAAAAAAAAAAAAAGAACCTCGGCTCAGGCGGATGCGGATAAGGCGCACTCATTCAAATTTTCATTTCCATCCGCTGACCGTCTCCTTCCCAAGCGTCTGCAGCATGACACACCCTCTGCAGTCTTCGTCACACCAAGCTCAGTAAGGAAAATACTGCACCGCTACTCCCAAGAGTCAACAAATTGCGACCATAGACCTCAGATAACCGTTTCCATCGCATTGGCGCATTCACCTTACGAGAATATGAGTAACGTGTACGTACGGGTTTCACGGCGGTAGGCTGGCCACAGCAGCATGTCCGGCAGGGGCAGGGGTGCTCCTGGTTGCCATCGATAGGCTTCCCGTCGCGCAGTCCCGATTTTATGCCCGCCGACGGAGCGCAGGGCGCCGCCGCCGGGCACGGTACGCAGCACCTGCAATCATGCACGAGGGTATTAGCTAATCAAACAACCAGTCTGCCTAGCCTTTTCCTGTGTTGGGTTCGGATTTCATTCGACCTGGATGTAGCTGAATACCAGTATTTTACATGGCGCAACTGCCTATTTGACGTCCACAACCCAGTTACGTTACTGGGTAACACGATACCCCTTGGTAAGACTGGTTCTACCCTCTGTGAATGATCTACGAATGACAGCTGGACCAAAGGCTTAAGGTGCGTTCCGAGGCAGGTCTCGATAAGTAATGGATGGCCACCAAGCGAACGCTGCAAGCGTAGTCTAACCTTCGCTCGACCCGTGTGGCTATTATTACTTAGCCACTCACATGACCAGTCCATAGAATTTTTTTGTGTACGAGTCGTGTATAAGTAGCGAGGCGCCACGTGGCGCGCCGAAAAAAGTGTTCTGGAGCATCTGAGACGATGGCGGGCGGGGGGGGGGGGGGGTGGGTTTCTTGTGAGTTGTTAGGGAATTGCCTAATGTATTATGTTATAAGATGGCACAAAGATATCTGCGCCTGCCTAAGTGGCAGAAGCATCGCTAATGCGTTGCCATCCCAGTCACTACGCTAAAACTTCAGCCCTGCATCCAAAAAGTTTGTGGCCCTTTTTACGATTTTACAAAATAAATAAAATGGTATTCTGACAGAAGTTTAAGCTGTCATTGTGAGCGAGCGAAGCGACCTAGAAAACTGAAGAAGCCTAACTTGGATAGATTAAACTGTTATTGTGATTTTACCTAAGAGCCACCTTTATGTTCCATTTACACAATGCAATAAATAAAATTGAAGCAACAAAAGATTTGCACTGTTTTTTATGAGTGACTTTTCTATACATCTAAAATTCTATACAAATAAATAAAATTGAAGTGTCTGTTTGTAATATCAATATAACAGTTTTTTTACTAAATGCCTAAGAAAGTATATACGCTAATTTTAACAAAAAAAAAACTTTTTTAAATGTTTGTCTGTCTGTTTGTTCCAGCTAATCTCCGAAACAGCTGGACCGATTTTGACGGGACTTCACTGGCAGATAGCTGATGTTATATACATATAGAGTAACATATAGGTTTATTTTCGTCCAGGTAGCAGGTTTGCGTGGGATAATTTTTACGATATTACGCGGGCGCTGCGGGCAGAAGCTAGTTTAAAATAATTATGAGGCCTGTTGTAATCTGTACCAACCCAGCGCCATATGACCGCAAACCCGACCTTAGTTTATCTAACACCACATTACAAAAACCGGTCAATTGAAGTCGGGACTCGCGCACCGAGGGTTCCGTACAAATTTATAGGTATGTAAATAGTTTATCACGGGTTTTCACAAATTTACGGTTTTCGGATTTTTCACTTTACTTGTGCTATAATTATGACCTTGCTTCTTGCCAAATTTCATGATTCTAGATCAACGGGAAGTACCCTATAGATTTTGATTTCCTTGAGAATGTCGAAATATACCTACTTTTTTGCGGCCTAAACGGCCGTATCTTTCTTTTACGTTAACTTAGAAGTTTGATTTTTTCACAGCTTCAAGGGACTGTAGACCTGAGTATATGGTTTTAATTTCAACTCGATACCTGCACGCGTTCCCGAGATAAAGGGTCTTGACAGACAGACAACAAAGTGATCCTATAAGGATTCCGTTTTTTTTTTATTCGGCTGAAACGCGCGAAGATATGCAGGAAGGACATAAGTTTATCAGCGTGCCCTTTACCTTGACCTACAGTTGATGTAACAGTAATATTAGTAATCAGTTGTGTTCGATAACTGCGACACGCCTCTTACTCGTACGTCTAAAATAATATCGGCCATTTTAATTTTTAGGACAGTGATAAGTGCTTGAGATTGGTAAGTCTGTGTGTGATAAAAATGTCGTTTAGTGTGATTAGTGATAAGTAAAATGCATTTTTTGTCAGAATAAATTACTAGGCTAGACGACCCACTGACCTGCATTTTGTTAACTAAAGTGTAAGTGCTGATAACTGTCTTTGCATTTGTGATATTACGTCATGATTTGTTGGTGATGACATCATCATGCTCCAGGATTTGACATTTTGACAATATTTTAGAATAACCAGGAGTACAAACTATGCTACCGTTCGCTTTTTCATCTTGCTATTGACTAATCGATTTGCCTAGCCTTTTCCCAACTCGGTATGTTGGAGTCGGCTTCCAGTCTATCCGGATGCACCTGAATACCAGTATTCTGTAGGGAGTGACTGCCTATTTGACCTCCACAATCCAGTTCCTGGGTTACACGATACCCCTTGGTAAGAGTGGTTGTCAAGACTTTTGGGCTTTGATTATCCGTAACGACTGTCAAAGACATGAATGACAGACAGCCGAGACCATCCTGACGTGCTTTCCGAGACGCGGGGGGTTCTTGAAATGTCCTGGATCACCCATCCACGACCGCGGCAAGCAATGCTTAACCTTCGAGCAACCAGTGCGGCTGTTTTTATTTAGCGTTTAGTAAAAAATGTTGGTACTTACTCTGTCATAATTTTGTAGTAAACCTTATACTAAATCCACTGTATAAAAAAATGTTAAATAAAAACTAAAACTAATATGAAATTAACTGAAAATAATTTATAAAAACATTTCAGTCTAAAAATGGATCATAGAAAAATGACAGTTTGGGAAGTTAGCATTTGTTTAGGTTTTCTCGTTTCTAGAGGGGTCGCATTCCTTATTTGAAAAAGTACGTAAAAAGTTCCGCACGCATAATTATTCGCAAAAGTTTCAACGTCCAATTTTAGAGCCCAATCAATATCATTATTGTATAATTTTTTTTGCTAGTTAGCTGGGCAATGTAAAACTTAAACCACTGATGAAGAAATTAATAGGGGCAGTTCTTTGTCAACCCTATGTGGCGGCATCTATATCGCCACATGCGAACTACGCATCACACTGACGCCACGCAAAATCCTGCATTGCGCAAACAGAGTTATCTGCGCGACTAGCACTATACAACAATCCGACATCAATCGTTAGGCAATAGCCCACCAGACACAGCACTAGCTTGATCGCAGGATCCTCCCTTTTCTATGAAAGATGATGAACTTTACACCCTTTTCCTCATATCTCTGTAAGACTCTTTACAGTCCAAAGATAGGTCTATCTCTACGAGCATTCGCCTGATCTTTCCACGGCCGTGTCGGACTGCTGTCTCATTAAGCAAGTCAGGGAAAAGATACTGCACCTGTATCTGCGCACACACTTGTGCACTATAATATCTCCCGCGTCAATGGCTAGCCTCCGCTAAGATTGGCCGCCATGGCCCAAACTCGGACTGGAGGATCATGCCAATAAGTTTTCTTTCACTCACACTGATTCTTCTCATCACTTACCTTGTGGGTGTTGAATGGTTATCACGAAAAAGTATTTTAATCACGTCACTTTTCGATGGCTAACATCACTCTATCAATGCTACAGGGCATTCATAAGTTTAACGTAGATTTTAAATACATTTAACAATTTTTTTTTTAAGTCAAAACTTTAGCGCACTTAGCGCTCTTTCGGAACAGTGAATTTAAACTAAAGCTAGCTATGCAGACACAAAACAGCGAGGGAATCAAAAAGAAACATGACTTGCGACTTCAATATTACTAGCAAAGCGAACTAAGTTTGTCCGTCTAGCAGTTTTGTAGCTATACCTAATATTTTCACTACGGTATTACTTAGCTATTCTCGTCCTAAAACTGTGAAGGAAAACATCGTAAGGAAACCGTCATGTCCTAGAACCAAAAATTTCTTGTTTCCCCGGCCCATCGCGTCGCATTGCATCACCTGCCCGCGCTATCATTTTTATTTTTGCTCGGCTTCTAAGGGTCATAGCGTGATGTTAATCCTATAACCTTCCTCAAAAATTGGGCTATCAAATGCAAAAATATTTTTTCAAATCCGACAGTTACTTAGTTCCAGAGATTAGCTCGTTCAAACAAACTGTTCAGCTTTATTATTAGTAACTAGCTGTTGCCCGCGACTTCGTCTGCGATCCAGGATGAAAATTAGCCTATGTCCTTCTCCGGGTCATGGTCTACCCATGTGCCAAATTTCATCCAAATCCATTCTTACTTTTGCATTTATAATCAGAAAAAATTAAATAATGTGACAAGTTCAATAGACCCATGGCGCCATCTATTATCATAATAACGTTATTGTTGTTTTCCTTGGGAACAGCACTTTTTTTTCGGGATGAAAGGTACCATGTCCGTTTCG
Source organism: Hydraecia micacea (assembly GCA_914767645.1). Taxonomy (NCBI): domain Eukaryota; kingdom Metazoa; phylum Arthropoda; class Insecta; order Lepidoptera; family Noctuidae; genus Hydraecia; species Hydraecia micacea. Next base: position 4,974,432 of record OU611799.1, on the reverse strand, counting down.
ATATCCGTGTCCGTTTCTGTACACCTGACAACGTATATGCAAAATTTCAGATTGATCGATTTATAATGGTTTAGGCGTGAAAAGGTAACAAATAAATAAACAAACTTACTTTCGCATTTATAATTTTTATTTATTAGTTAGGATGGTAATAGATTATGCATACTTTGCAGAGTACGTATCATAGACGTAGTGTTTTTTATTATAGGACGAAAGACAGCTAAAACCAGGGTAATTTGCTTATAGATAAGATACCAGACCAGTATCTATAATCAAGGTAAGCCGGCGCATTGCACCACGTGTTTATTTTCCGCATAGCAACATAGGTTAGTTATCGGTATATCGGTACTTCCATACCATAGATACCTACTATAGCTTTTATACCATAACTAAGTAAATAAGCTAACTAGGTAAGCTCACTCCATCGTTGACTTTGTCTCTGTCATCCATGACCTAGACTAGAGTCAAGAGCAAACCCATATCAAATATTTTTAAGCTATTGCATAGCTTTTATCTTGGGCTTTGAGCGCGGCGACCGAATGAAGAAATTCCGTAACGAAAATAAACCTAACACCCCCCACTCCGACCGGCACAGCGGTGCAGCGTTGAAAGCCGTGCATCGTCTAACGTCGTATCAGTTCGGCAGACTTCGGCACGGTGTTTGTGTGCGTGCGACTAGACGTATGCTATGCAATAGCTTTACCGCGGCAGTGCCCGAGTGCCACACGTATTTTTTTTTTAAACTAGCTGAGCCCGCGAACACAGTCTTCGTACCGCCCCAGAATCAATAAATACAAAGTGTATACCTATATGAGAAAATTAATTATCTTCATGGTATTTTTTTTCGTGAATTATTCCCATGTTTTAATAGTTATTCTGCTCTTTGAGGCGAAGACATTATCCAACAAGTTTATCATAAAAATCGGTCCGGCCGATCTTGAATTAAATGGTGTAACGAACACAACTTTGTTTTATTTAAATAGATTTTTAGACAAATAGGTCCAGCCGTTCTGAAGTGATACAATTTAAATTTCAACAAGAATTTCATTTTTATTTATACAGGGTCAGATTAATTTAGCTAGCGAAACTCTGCAGATGTGATGTGTATCGATATCTTAACACGATAAAATAAAAAGATTTCATGTTTTTTGGGAAGGTCAATGACCGCCGGCACTACCAGCGACGTCGTTAAGTACAGACGCCAGCACATGAAGCTACCCGAAACTGTCAAAATTTCCAAATCAACTTTCAACCTAATGCTTTAAAATCTATTAAAGAAATTTGACAGGATTGTAGTAGCTTGATGTACTTGGCATCTGTACATGGAGTTTATGTTGAGAAAATTTGTTTTATTTGCTTCATCGTGTTTAGATATCGACACCCATCGCGTCTATGAAGTTTACACAAAAACAACGGATTTTTTAAACTGACTGACTACATTAAGACCCCACAAAAAAAATCAAATTCGTTTCTTTTTTGTTTTAACATGTTTAGATATTGATAGCTACCACGTCTGCGGAATTTGCCTAGCTAATTTAATTTGACCCTGTAAAGGTGCGTAATGATAGATAGTATGATATTATTGTGACGATAAAGGACACTGTGCCCTAAGTTAGTGTTAGTGCCTTCGTTGTAGTGCCCAGACGTCTGTTGATTTCATTATAATATTCAAGGTTAGTATATCAATCATTGTTCGTTCATGGTATTTGTATTTACAACAAAAATCGTGAGCAAGCAAACAATTTTTTTTCTATTTTTATAAAAAAATAATGTACCTAAACTTTTTCGTCAAAGGACAACATTCATTTCGTACCTAAAAAATAAAGTGCCGGCCGGAAATATAGAAATACTGTTTTCTTATGGGAAATAACCATCCTGAACATGTTTTAACATTACAACGAAAGTCTACAATTAACCCCATTACAAAAAATCATATTTTTGCTAACAATATTTTAGACATCTTTTAAAAACGCAAACAGTTATTGATTCGCTGGATTTTAGTTCAAAGCCTGTTTTTTACCAAATGATTAAAATGGGCAGGAGCGTAAGGTAGACTAAAGAATGATTTAATAAGCTTGAAAAAAAACGACCTTAATTTTTCGGTACAAATTGTTCGACACCTGAATTCCTTTTAACACCTGAAATCCTTTAAAAAACCGTGTAGGTTACTAGATTCATTGAACTTACGTAACACCTTATCAGTAGTAATGAATTCATTTTGACAGTTCCACAACATTCATTGCGTTATTTATATTGTTGGGCAGACAAATTTTTCGAACATATGAAGCAATGGATTATTAGCAATACCTATCCTTCAAAATTAAAATTATTCAGATTGAGATTGATAGTCGCAGGACTTGTGTTTCAATTAAGGCTTGAATATTCATGAAACTGAGACTGTAAATCAGAGTCAAATGGTAGGTCTGTTAGGCAGTTGCACGGGTCGATCGATCAGGTTAAGCTACGCTTGCTGCGGTCGGTCGATGGATGGGTGACCATCTTTACATAACGAGATCCCTCCGTCCCTCGGAAAGCACCGTTAAGCTGTTGGTCCCGGCTGTCATTCGTGTATCTTTGAAGCTCGAAAGTCTGACAACCAGTCTTACCAAGGGGTGTCGCGTGTTACCCGCCAGTAACTAGGTTGTGGAGGTCAGATAGGTAGTCGCTCCAAGTAAAATACTGCTATTCAGCTGCATCCGATCAGACTGGAAACCGATCCCGAAAATTGTTGGTAAAGGCTAGGCAGATAACGAGAGAATAAAACAGAGTGAAGTGGTAGGTCTGTTAGACATAGGAAAGTGAAAACTAGGTACTTATAGTTTTCGTACTCGTAGTTTAGTTAGAAAAAAAAAACTATTTTTTTTTTATCAGTTCGTGATCCGGAATTCAAACCTATATTCTTCACTATCGATACCCATAAGAAATAATATATACATCTATACAAATATCAATACAGTAAATAAAATTGAAGTGTCTCTTTGTAATGTCAAATAACAGCTTTTTACTAAATGCGTTATGAAAGTATATACTTACGGTACTTATAACAAAAAAAAAACATTATAATTTTTGTCTGTCTGTTTGTTCCGGCTAGTCTCTTGATCTCCGAAACAGCTGGACTGATTTTGACGGGATTTTCACTGGCAGAAAGCTGATGTTATAAGGAGTAATTTAGGCGACTTTTGTTTTAGGAAAAAAAAAATAGGGTTCCGCTCAAAAAAAAAAAACTAACAATAATAGGCCCTTTTTTATCCCAGCAGCACGTTCCTTTCCGACGTTCGAATTTCTGTTCCTCGCGGGCAGAAGCTAGTTAGTAATAATAGAGCCCCAACGGAGGCTAAAATAACCTTATTAGCATAATAATAGAGTCCCTTATTAATTAGTGACGGAGGCTATAAGAACCTTATTAGCATAATTAGCTGTTGCATGATTAGTACAATAGATAGATATCATAATTGTCATACTTATTAATATGTATTTAAAATGATTATAACATGAGAACTGACGACTTAAATTACATTCTACGAAATAATTGTTATGGGTTTCCGATTATTGTTTATCTAATGTATCGTATGGGTCTAGTCGCAAGTGAGACAGCCGTGAGGTCCAGGTTTCGATTCCCAGGAAAAGCAGAGTTATTGAATTGGTTTTTGAAAAACTTTGAGGGGGATGCGCTAGATGGCGCGTTAAATTCAAATTTTCTTACGTTTTTTGCTATTTGCAGGTCAGTGTCAGGTTCTGTGTTGATTTAAATAAGACTCGCGACCGTAACAAGTATAAATACAACGTATTAAAAATTTTACCCTACACACTTTAAGAGCAAACTTTTAGACCATCGAACTGAACAACTTTCACTATGGGACCAACACTGAAATCACGAAAAAATAAATCAGCTGTTTCATACATTTCGGTCAAGTTGGGGTTTTGTAGGTAGTACCTTTTGTATTAAACAGCAAATAAAAAAAAAATTGCTGTTGTCTACATTTTGCTGACGAGTTATGCGAACGTAAATGTTAGGGAACAGCTGATATTTATTTTCGCGATTTCAGGTTTGGTTCCATAGTAAAAGTTGTTCATAATGATGAGTACAATCTCCCGTTTCGATTTGTCGCATGTTTTAAATTTCAACCTGTAGAATAGAACAGAATACTCGTTATTATTTACACCATAAATATTACAGAAATAAATGTAGACATTTTAGAAGGGGTGACACAATGGGCGGTCTTATCGCTAAAAGCGATCTTTTAAAGACAACCTTTGGATGGATTTAGAGAGAAAGGAGAGACAATACTGCAGGAGTGCAGGTAATCTGTGGTGTGCCATTTACATACCTATCTACAATAAATACATACACAAAATATATACTTATCTATACTGTAACCTTGTGGGCAACTACAGCTTTGAGCCGTTTGGGGTCGAAACGCTCGGGTCATGGGGCCCGAGCGCGCGTCTCCTTTTTAAGGAAATTTCTCGCCGGCTGGTCGATACTTCACGTGACCAGAGGGCTGGGTCGTTCTTTGGTCAAAGAATTAGCATTGCCATTCAACGTGGCAATGCTGCCAGTCTTCTGGGCACGTTTCCGGATGACAGCGATGCGGATGAGTACTTCGACGCCTAAGTGTCCTTTGGTTTTTTTTTTTATTTGTATAGTAGGTTAGTTAGTCTTTTATTTTAGTATCTAGTGTATAGTATATAGTTATATTGTAATTATGTGTGTACAGGAACTAATAAAGTTTCTTGAACCTTTTTCCGCAAGTTAATTAAAAGTACTTATCTATATAAATAAATATACAATAATAATCATAAAACAAGTGCAAAGAACATAAAAAATTACGTTTAAAAAGAGATGCAGTGGTGGCCCAGTGGTAACGGACACGACTTACGAGTCATCATCATCATCATCATCAGCCTATAGCAGTCCACTGCTGGACATAGGCCTCTCCTATTGCACGCCATTCAACTCGATTTTCGGCAACTCTCATCCAGCTGCTACCAGCCAGACTTACGAGTAAACAAAGTAAATTATTTCATCACCACTGCTCTCAAAACGGTGAAGGAAAACATCGTTAGGAAACCGGCATGTCCTAGAACCAAAAATTCGAAGACATGTAACAACCACCAACCCGTACTGGGCCCGCGTAATGGATTATGGCCCACTCCCTCTCACAGAGAGGAGGCCTGTGTCCCAGCAGTGGGAACATTTAGGCTGATTATGATGAAAAGGAGAGAGATAGTGTTTCATTCGGAATGTTTCCAATCCTTTACTTTCCCGGCGCCGGCGGCGCCGAGACCAATTCTCAAAAACAATTTAGTTCAATTAATGGCGTATGCAACACATATCTCGACCAATCTAACCTGTCAATTGGATTTATCGGAAAGTGCATTCGCGTTATCGTAGTTATCAATATCCATGCAATCATCATTTTAAAAATATATTTTATCTTATCACTGTACTTGGCACATTCAAAATCAAAATATTTTATTTCACATAAATGTACATGGGCAATTTGTCCGAAACATGAGTATACAAACGAGTATGAAACGTCAGCGGTGCTATTCTGTAAAATCTCACCGTGATAACTTAGGGGAAGTGAGTTTAAAGTGAGCTATCATTCCACGTCATGCTAGGGATTGACACTATTGACACCTCACTTTAAGCTCACTTCACCTAAGTTTTCACGGTAAGATGTTTACAGAATAGCGCTACATGAGCTAGGTGCACGGTTCCAATTGGTCGTTTCCTATGGAGAAGAGCCGGCAAGAAACCCCACGGCTTTTAAAAATAATTTGCTTTTACAATGTTTTCAAATTACAATTAATAGGTATGGCAGGACTGTGTGGGCCTGTCAACAAGTACCGTACTTAATAACATAGAAAATAGTCTACAAATCTATAGCTATACTCTACAAGGCCTACAACGTTCTTACATTCACAAAATATAAAATAATCTATCAAAAAGATAAATAAAATATATAAACCGTACAGTCACACGATTGATATATTTACATAGTACCTATTAATTATTTTTTAAATAAAAAATACCTAAGGTCCTGCCGCGCTAAATTTGCCAAAGATGTAAACAACAATGGCCGCTCGAAATTGAAGATCTAGTTAGCTCGGAGATTTAGACGAAAACAAACATTACATAAAATAAATATTCTTGTGAATCGATTTTATTCAATTTTGAGCGGCCATTGTTGTTTACATCTTTGACAAAAGCGCGGCCGGACCTTATATTAAAAATGCCACAAATCGATTCAGTAAACGATTCCGAACAAACTAATAATGTGCATTCATTGTAGTGTACTTTTTTCTATAATTGTGTGAACATTGTTTTAGATAACTACACAAAGATGCAGTGCGACTGTGACTACGTGACGACTGGCAATGAGAGCCTGGAGGCACACTACGACAACTGTCGTATGATGTGGAATGAACTGCATCCAGGAAAACCTTGTCCCAAGTAAGGACCCTCCTATTGCATGCTTAGCATAACATAACATCTTAGCCTAATCAGCATATAATGTTCCCACTACTGGGACACAGGCCTCTTCTCTATGAGAGAGAGTGGGCCATAATACACCACGCGGGCCCAGTGCGGGTTGGTGGATGTCATACATGTCTTCAAATTTTTGGTTCTAAGATACTTGACGGTTTCCTCACGATGTTTTCCTTTTTGAGAACAGTGGTGATGAAATTAAATACAGTCATGTAAAGGATGGTCAATCCACGGACCAACCGCGCCACTGATCGATCGTACCGTGCGGCTGTTTTTATTTAGCCACGAGCCCCTCCTGATACACTCTGTATAGGTACATAAAAACCTATAAATAGTCGTATCCAAACTATGTTATGGAGTTACAGACACATGTCTAGTACACACGTGTTAGATTATTACTGCCAATTATAGTCATTTGGTAAACAATTGTAGTACATTGTAAACTTTGTTTGCAGGAACAACGATGGCAGTATCAAGCTGCCAAACAAACATCTCCAAGATCTCGACGTGGACATCTTGTATCATCTTGGCTATGACACGCACAACAATGACCTTCCCGCTCTGTTTGGAGACGTTAAAGTGAGTCCTTAGCCTTAGGAGATACAGGCAAAAGCCAAAGATTCCTCTTTTTATTTTTTTTTGTTCGGATATCTGTTCAAAAATGTGCGCTTAACTTTGTGTAAATTATATCATCACCACTGCTCTCAAAACGGTGAAGGAAAACATCGTGAAAAAACCGGCCGACCTATAACCAAAAATTCAAAGACCTGTGACATCTGCCAACCCGCACTGGGCCCGCGTGGAGGATTACAGCCCACTCCCTCTCACAGAGAGGAGGCCTGTGTCTCAGCAGTGGGAACATTATAAGCTAATTATGTATTGATTTAGAACCTTAGTTAGAAAACTATTAGAACATATAACGTACATGTTCTATCATATCTGAACATGATAGGACATGATGGGTTAATGTTTTAGCTTATCTGTAGGAAACATACCATTGTAGTTTGGCCTTCATAATAAAATCCTGTTTGTGATAACGCAGTAATCTTTACTTTAATATATTGCATTAAAGTGCACTGTATCGATTGCCTACACATATTTATCAGTAACGTTATCGTTTATCATGGAGTTAGTAATAATTGCTGGTTGAGGCAACTGCACTTCTGTTATCTTGTTAGGTACTAGTTACACACACATAATCTGCATTCGCGATATATTTGCCGAAAATGTAAACAAATATGAGTTTATGGAAAAAAACTTTAAATCCTACACCATAAAGTTCAGTTTACGCTATATACACAACTTCAAACATTTTTATAACTTTTTCAATAGTTCTACTTACTCTGAAGTCAACTTAATTAACATTAAAATAAAGTTGATATTTGTTTAGCTGGAAATAATATGAATTTGAAAGAAGTTTGAATAGACTTTAGACAGAAAATCTTTGAGCCTTTTGCTTTTTCATCATCATAATATGCTTATAGCAGCTCACTGCTGGATATATACCTAAGCGTCTTAATTTGAACTCCTTGGTTAAACTCAACAGTCTAGTTTGAGTTGCTAATATCCAATAATACCTACTCCACTGAATTTTTTTTGACCTCTCGCTCTTCTCAATCTCAATAAGCATTTTACAGGCACTTTTGAATTGTCAAAGAGTCGGTCGGTTAGTCAGAAAGTTAAAGCTAGTTGCCCATTGCAAAACGTAGATCTCTATAGAGAAGAAAGGGCAAGAATCCTATGTGTCATGTCTCCAAGGACACTCTGTGTGTTCACTGTCTTCTTCGGACATTTACTTATTACCATTTTACCAGTTTCACACACAACTTTTTAAAAGTTGCGTGACTTTGCTCTTGTAAGTAATCAATACAGCAATCATTGTTACAGCCGCCAGACCAATGTCGCAGTCTTCTATGCTTATTTTTGAAGACCTGCAATTTCTCGTAATTTAAACCATTCAAAATCTAGTCGCAGTCTCATCTCGGCGACAAACAAATGTCAAAAACTTGTCAAAAATATAGGGAAATCAGAAGTATTTTTGACAGATTGAGACTGAGATCAGACTTTGAACGTTCCTAAAATTACGAGAATTGCCCGTCAGATCTGTAGGATTGAATTTTTCTGTTAGAATTTTTTTGTAGCAGCGGTCTGGGTCTGTGTGGTTTGTGTCCTGTTGGTGGCAAAAGGCTCGCCCTTCAGTGGACTGCTATTAATGTTAATATTGCCTGTTTCTAGTTCGTCTGCATGGGCGGTACCAAGCATCGAATGCGGGAGTTCGCGCAGTACATGACCGAAGTACTGAACCTCCCCAACAAGGGAGAGAAGCTGGTGAACCTCACCAAGCACTCGCAGAGATACGCCATGTACAAAGTTGGGCCTGTACTGTCTGTTAGCGTGAGTATTTGTTTATGTTATAGACAGCCTTAAGGCGAATACATGACCTAAAGCGTGGTGACTTTTCGGACTGCATAGAAAAGAAAGAGAAGCGCGATGACACAACGGTGGTAATTTATATTGCAAATATGAAGCAATTATCTATTTACAAATACTATTTAATGACATGTGACATCTGCCAACCCGCACTGGGCCCGCGTGGTGGGTTACGGCCTACTCCCTCTCACTGAGAGGAGGCCTGTGTCCCAGCAGTGGGAACATTATAGGCTGAATATGTTATGTAAGTAGTTAAGTAAGTAAGTATAATAGGAACCGTGAAAATATACAGGGTCCCATTAAAATAGATGGACAAATTTTAACATAGCGCTCAGTACGTCTAACCAAAGATATCCAAGCAAAAATAAAACACTGATTAAAGTGATTTTATTTTGACCTAAAATAATAAATTGCCGGCACATTAGTGTATTTTCGTTAGCTGATTATTTTTCTTGTAAGTATCTAATGCGTTTTTCTTAGGTATATATTTTTTTACCATCGTCATTATTTTGGTGGTCTAAATAATTTCTAAATTTTGTCCATCTATTTTGATGATGAGTTTAATGGGACCTTACAACGTGTCCAATTGCAGAGAGTTTTATTAAATTAAACTATTTTACTACTACTTGTGCATCTTTAACAATAACCAGCACCACCAACCAAACCCTGAAACCAGACGGAATTCCCGTATTATTATGAAGGTTTGCATTCCGATCTCAGTCTCAATCTGTCAAAAATACCTCTAATTTCCCTACATTTTTGACAAGTTTTTGATATTTCTTTGTCACCGAGATGAGACTTCGACTAGATTTGGAACGTTTTAAATTATGGGAATGTCCCTTTCATTTTGATTCTTAACACTAATGAGTCCAAATAAACTTTTCGGAGTCGGTTTTCTTTTATTACTGGAAAAAGAAATAAAGAAAGATAATTATTGGACAAATATGATGCACAAAAGCCCACACAACATTGAAAAAAGAATTCAAGTTAAGTAAAGTTTAAGTTCGCTTCAAATAACAATAATATGCAAATCAGCAGTGAAACTCACTACGTCCGCGTCCAAACGTTAGTTACAAACTGAATGGGTTCGTTGATACTGATCTTTAATTATTCTATCCTGTGGGACATTAACTAAACGCTACTTGAAACAAATCCTCTGTTCAATCGTATATTAAGCGACCTACAGGACCTAAACGCAAAAAACGCAAGTTTTATAATGCCTAAAAGTATAATATGATCGACTACAGTAAAAAAAATCAGAAAAATATATGATATTCTTCAGGATTTATGCTAGGTAGATACTGTGTTGAAAACATAATACAACTAATTTGATACGATCATTGCAGCACGGCGTCGGCATTCCATCAATGACGACCCTTCTCCAAGAGGTGATCAAGCTGGTGTACTACGCCAAGGCTAAGGACCCCATCTTCTTCAGGATCGGAACCTGTGGAGGCCTCAACATACCAGCTGGCTCCGTCGTCGTGTCCTCCTTCGGGCTTAACGGGAACTTGGAGAAGACTTATGATGTTGTGAGTAAAATAACGTGCCTTAGGACGAATTTCACCAATATTTTATACCTGCGGGGTAAAGGCGTAACACACTAACAGTAATCCTTTTGACAGTTCAACAACATTCATTGCGTTATTTACGTTGTTGAGCAGACATATTTTTCGAACATAGGTATGAAGCAATGGATTAGCAATACCCTTCAAAAATAATTCAAATTGAGATTAATAGTGTGTTACGCAATTAAAGGCGGATGTGGAAGCACATGCTTCACACCACGAATATGAACGTCCACACATTGCGAATCATGCGATGAGCCTGAGTATCGGCCAGAAAAAATCATAACCTGAGAATAATCTAATCTAACTAGCCTGTATTGTCCCACTGCAGGGCAAAGGCCTAAGGGAGGTAATCACTTTAATACAGTCATGATCATGACATGCGCGGATTGCATTGCGTGCATTTTGATTGATTGCACATTTGATCAAATGCGGCGCTGCAATTTGCAGAAGCGTAGACTTGCTCGGCGTTGGGTTATTTATTACTATTGTAAAACAAACCTCAGGCTATATAACAGCCACAGGGTCATTGTGGATGGATAACCAACTGACCATCCATTTTATATCGAGACCTCTCCGTGTCTCGGAAAACACCTCCCGGATAACATTCGTAGATCTTCGACTATCTTTACGGGTAGTAAGCCCGAAAGTCTGACAGCCAGTCTTACCAAGACGTATCGTGATACCCAGTTGTGGAGTTTAGATAGGCAGTCCTCCAAAATACTGGTATTCAGCTGCATCTAGATAGACTAGAAGCCGACCCCAACATAGTTGGAAAAAGGCTGGGCAGATGATGGAACTGTAATTTACATTATAAAACTTTAATGTTTTAGTAAAAAAAATTTAACATTTAACGTAGCAGCCCGGAATCGGAATTTGTGCCCTATTAATCAAATAAGGTGCCACCCCCATTACGTGGGACTACTTTGCCTCTGCCGTTGACGCGTGTCACTCGTATGTATGAGCGCTTATAGGTAGTAAATGTTGATCCGCAGGGCAATTGCGTAACACACTATCAGTAGCAATGGGTTTCATTTTGACAGTTTAACAACATTCATTGCGTTATTTACGTTGCTAAGCAAACACATTTTTCGAACATTTGAAGCAATGGATTAGCAATAAACTTCAAAATGATTCAAATTGACAGTAATAGTGTGTTACGCAATTAGGGTGCTGGTTCGGATAAACATAAAAAATCATGTGGGGTCACGGAACCCTCGTGGGAACAAGGTTCAAAATGAAAATTTTAAAAGGACGAAAAATTTTAATATGTTTGCAGCCGCCATCTTACATTTTTATTTTGACCTCACTATTGGCTTCAGCATCCTAGAGAACCACACCAAAACTATCTCTCTCTCTCTGAATCTTTCTATTATATATAATAGAAAGGGACCTGCAATTAGGGACTGACAAACTGTTGCAGCTTTTAAAAGAGGAGTAAAAGAACACTATCTGTCCACTTTATCATAGTTGTGTATGTATTTATTATTTTGATTAGGTACTTTATATGTATTTTAGAAGTATGTATGTTTATTTGTATGCATGTAAGTATATTCTCATATTATTTGTGTAGTTTTATTTAGTGAATTTTTTTTAGATTTTATGTATTTTTTTTTTCTCCTTTACTCTTTTACACGCTGTCTACATCTCTTTATTTCTTGTCCTATCGCAGGTATGCTGGAAGAGATTTCTTATGAAATAAGCATCACCTTTGTACCTATTTTTCTGTTCTGTTCTTTCTTGTCTGTTTATATATGTGTGTACATAAATAGTAAAATAAATAAATAAATAAATAATAAAAAGTCGCATCGGGCATAACGCTTTTTCGTTACGTGACGATTTCTAAAAGTTTACTCCTACTGCAAGCTCCGTTAAAGGACTTCGACCCAAAATCTGCATGGTCAATCTTGTCTGTTTGACGTCCAGAAGATGATTATAATGATGGTCTGTTGTATCTTTCAGCCGGTGCTGGGCAAGACCCGCAGGTGGCCCGCGGTTCTGGACAAGCGGGTCTGTCAGGAGGTTCAGTCGATGGCATCTGACAGTGATGACTTCGGCACTTACATCGGAGGAACTATGGCTGCTGATGACTTTTACAGAGGTACTTTATACATGAACGTCTTGGTTTACTTAAAATGGCTATTAGGTATGTCTTTGAAAGTATGGCTCAAAAGGGAGGTCTATTCTCAACAGTGGATAGAACGAAGCTGTTATAATGATGACGATTTTGTTTATGAAATAGTCATAAGGTATATTTAATAAGGGTTACTTTCTGTTGAGAGGAAATGTGATGTCTTCATGGGGGCCATTACTTATTTTACTGTATCTAAGGGTTTAAAACATAGACTAGGTTTGTGATAGTCGAGTAATTCATTCATTTAAAAACAGATTTTCCCTTCATGTGATTTCCACAGTTTAACATCAATATTTTTTGTTTTTAATTATGAAAAAACTCTTGACTTAAAAATCTCCATAATTTCAGGTCAAGCCCGTTTAGACGGTCCCTTCTGCGACTACAGCGAATCAGACAAAATGTCATTCTTGAAGACTCTCACCGACCTCGGAGTACGTAACATTGAGATGGAAGCCACTGCCTTCAGCGCGTTTACCAGGGAGGCAGGAATAAGAGCCAGTGTCGTTTGCGTCACTTTCCTCAATAGACTGCAGGGCGACCAGGTTTGTGAGGCGGCCGATAGATGGCGCTGTTTTCAGTTTTAGTTCTGGATGACTTTCATAGATGGGGTTGATCATAAAGCTGGTAAAAAGAGATATATTTTAGTAACTTGAAACTTCGTATTGAAACCAATATAAAGCTTAATATTTAATGCTGTACACGGATATCTACTCGTATGATGCTGTATTTTTATTTCTAAATAGAAAACTGTTTTTATTTCCAGGTGACGCCAAGCAAAACTATGCTGACGGAATGGCAGAAACGACCCATGATTATTGTCGGTAGATACATCGCGAAGTACTGTGAGAAGAAATGACTACGTTGAACAGAGGCGTAAAAACTTAAATGAATGAAATAAGCTTAATTTTATATAACTACAGGAATCATGAAGACAAATAAATCATATTTACGATATAAGGTTTGTTTGTTGTATACTCCTGGACAATATAATCAGCGGGGTAATTGCGTAACACACTATCAGTAGCAATGGGTTTCATTTTGACAGTTCAATAATATTCATTGCATTGTTTACGTTGTTGAGCAGACACATTTTTCGAACATATGAAGCAATGGATTAGCAAAATCCTTCAAAATGATTCGAATCGAGGTTGATAGAGTTGTACGCAATTAGGGTGCAGACAGACCCTATGAGAACGGTTGCGGAATTAAAACCAAGCGCGCCATTTTTTGACTACCTACTATGACGTCACAAGCACTATTTAGTGATCGGAAAATCAAATCGATTCAAAGACGCCACCGCGTGCGGCATCCGTCTCGTCCCACCCCCGGGGTCTAGCGCCAGTGCTCTCGCTCATCCAGCCGGCAGTACACAGGACTGAGCGCCAAAATGGCGGCTTACGATTTTTGTACGTGATTTGGTGTGATTTTTAGCACGCGAAGTAGTTGCTCTTACGTTATCTAGGTGTATCTATATCTGTGGTTATAGCAATGTCTTCGGTGCCTGTAGTAATGAAAAGCATGTCATTTAACACCCCAATATCCTTATAACTGGAACACGGCGAAGCTGATTGGCGCCAATTGGCGGCAGAAATACATGTCATTGTCAACGTATCATCATTTATCTGTTGGTATGTTCAAAATCATAATCATTTATTTGTCTGAATAAGGTAACATTATTATGGTCTAAAGATAAGTCCATGGTATCATCAATTCTGCCAAGTGTGGCGTGCAAATATTAGGTTCATACATATTATACGAGCATTACAGGATGGATATTATTAGGTTAGTATTAACATTATTGATTGCATAGCTATGAAATACAATTTGAAAATTTGAGGTATGTCGATTAAGGGCTGATTTTTCCATTGCCAGATTATTTTTATTCGAGGAATAAAATTGACATTTGACAGTTTTTGTATGAAATAACTCAAAATTTCAAAATTATTCCTCGAATAAAGTTATCAGATGATTGAAAAATCAGCCCTAAAATAATATCATATTTAAACACAATTTATTTAGGATTTCAAAGTATTAAGTGTCAGAGTAAGTATCAAAGAGTAAGGGCGGGTAGTTTCACATCCACTTGACGCACGCGTATACGTTAAAAATGCTAACCATCTTCAAACCAAAAAAGCGTTGTTTCACAAAATTATGGCCTTGACTGAAGTAATCGTTATTATTTGACGTAGGTATTTTACGTTAACCAACCGTTTGAAGCAACCGGCCCTTATATAACAAAGTATACGAGATTACAATTAGGATGTCAAAGTATCATGTTTAAATAAATAAAATAAAATTAGTTTCCTGACCAATGTTATGTCTGGACTTTAAAAGAGACTGTGACCTTTGAGTTTGTTTCGGCCTTTCTTCTCAGAGTAGTCAGATAGGAAACGCCGACCTAATCTAGTTTTAAAAAAATATGATTGACGTGTAAAAGTGTTTGTGCAAAACTACTTACAAAAATAAAATCTTTTATCATTTATAATAATATGTCTGCTGCAGCATTGCCGGATATAAGGGCAATCCAGTCTGTTGGCGATCATTGCCAAAAGGAGATGGGAAATCCTGGGCCCAGCAGTTAACTAGTTGAAATGGGTATTAAAAAAAACCGCTATGTTTTTCTAAAGGAAATCACAAAATACAGGGCTCCACTGTACCTCCACACCCACTACACAATAAACCAACATAATATACAAAATAACACATTAGTAATGACAACTTAGGATGCAAGAGCAGGACTTGGGGCACCCCGACTCGGACAGGTTAGGTTAGAAGGGGATGGCGGGGTCTAGTGAGCGAGCGAAGCGAGCGAACAGACCCCGCCATCCCCATCGTGGTTATTTTTTTTTTAGACCCTACTACGCCTTTTAAGCAACTTTTATGTTTTTTGAGGTTAGGTTACACAGAAATAGGGGCCCCGCAAATGAAAAAATAAAACTTTGGGAATCTTTTTCTCAGCCCCTATGGTTTTTCAAAATTTGCGGTTTCCAAATTTACACTAAAAAGGGTCTATTCTATCCAAAAAAATAGCTACTATAAAAATCGCAGGTTTAAAAAAAAAAAAACTGGGAATTTTTTTCTCGGCCCTTATGGTTTTTCAGAATTTGCGGTTTTCAAATTACACAAAAAATGGTCTATTCTATCAAAAAAAAATACCTAGTATCAAAATGCGCCGGGTGTGGAGGTACAGTGGTTCCAAATACAGTACCATGTTTCTATCTAGGAAGTGAGAAAAGTTAAATTAAGTTATGAAACTAAATAATCGATTAAATACATGCCTGAATTCTTAGTAATCGATAATGAATAAATCGGTATAATCTCAGAATAATGTATGAAAACCGAGTGACAAATGCTTATCAATCGTTTCGTGTAATCGATTCACAGCGAATCGAGTTCCTTTAATTTTTCTTCTGTTAGCAACACTGGTCACCAGTATAGTCTAAAATACTCTGTGCAGGTCACCAACTGACAGATGACAGGCACAAAAATCCCGCACACAGAGTACATTTTTATATAGATCCCGCACCGCACTCGTTCGTTTTCTTTCGTTGTGAGTACGCGCGTATTTTCCATGTTATATTGAATAGCCCCACGGCCTCGGCTTTGCATATTATAAAGGACTATTCGACGAATCTTGCTACTTTGAATTACCTGGCTCTCTATTTTGGACCACTGATTACGCCTATCGATCGGATATTGACGACATGGATCGCTGTGTGAATTGTACCATTGCTACTTCATATAACTATATTCATATAACTTGATTCCTGGATAGCCAAATTTCACCAAATTTTCAGTGAGGCCTTGTTATTATATCCTCTTACAAATAAGTCTAGGTTGATTGAGTTAAAACCTGGGCCCAGGGAACTATGGAGTCTTTCCCTTCTCCTTTTAATATAGGACTCCAATTTAACCCCTTACATATGGAAAAAGTTTTATGTCTATGTATTTATATTGGCCCGCTTTCATAATGTATGCTTTATGGGTTAATACATGCCATAAATGCCTTCTCTTACGTGAAACACCACATGTGGCATAACTAATGTTATGTTCGCACAGCTTATGGTGTTTCCATATTAAGTAGGAGCAGGGGCATACGAATATTTTCTGCCTCATTGATGGAGTATGTAGTTGTACAACACGCAAGAGTTAACTTGATACCCGAGCTAGTCTCACGTTAACTCTTGCGGGGTGTAAGTTTGACCGGTACATCCCACTATCCATGGGGATAGTGGGATGTACCGGTACCATGACAATGGTGTCATGATCCATGATTATAGTGGTAATGTTGTTTCATTGGAGATTCGTAATGGGGATAGCGGGATGTACCGAGTTTGACACCTGATGAAACGAGTGTTTTTGAGTTTTTGGTAAGTAATCGGGGTGAAAATCAACAAAAATTCTTGATCAAAGCTGAGAATATATTCACCTCGTAATGGGTTTACCACTTTTAACATTCATTCCAAGTAAGTTAACTTAAGTAAGGTTGAAACTATCTAACTGTCACATAGACAAATTGAACTTTGCCCTATACCACAAAGCTTAATCATTTTAGGAGAGATAGAGCCTTTTAACATTCATTCCAAGTAAGTTAACTTAAGTAAGGTTGAAACTATCTAACTGTCACATAGACAAATTGAACTTTGCCCTATACCACAAAGCTTAATCATTTTAGGAGAGATAGAGCCTTTTAACATTCATTCCAAGTAAGTTAACTTAAGTAAGGTTGAAACTATCTAACTGTCACATAGACAAATTGAACTTTGCCCTATACCACAAAGCTTAATCATTTTAGGAGAGATAGAGCGGTGGTGACCCAGTGGTAACGGCCCCGACTTACGAGTTGTAGGTCGTGGGTTCAAACCCAGACAGGCGCTTTACTTTGTGTAAATTATTTCATCACCACTGCTCTCCAAATGGCGAAGGAAAACATCGTGAAGAAATCGGAATTTCCTAAAATAAAAAAAAATCGTAATGTGACATCCACCAACTAGGTTATTTTCTAGGGATTTATTTATTTATTTAATTATATAATTTTTTGGTTAATATTCTACTTAATAACTATATACACTAGATACTAAAATAAAAGATTAACTAACCTACTATACATATAAATAAAAAATTAAATTAAAAAAAAAACCGAAGGACACATCGATGTCATCCGGAAACGTGCCCAAAAGACTGGCAGCATTGCCACATTGAATGGCAACGCTAATTCTTTGACCAAAGAACGACCTAGCCCTCTGTATTATAGGCTGATTATGCTGCCTTATTTCGAAATCTACGTTACTTAGCAGGTACTTGGCTAAGCGTTATTCCTGTCATTGTAGCACAACTGTAAAACTACAAGTCAGTGCAAGATAGAGACGCGAACTTGTCTAACTCAAAGCATGAGCTATGAGCGTTTATAGATCTCGGCCTAAGTGTTAGGTTCTCAGTTTTATCCCAAGGCAGACATTTAGGGTCAATACCCACTGAAAGAGCAGCGGCGCGCAGCTGCCGTAAGAGCAAGTGACTTTCCTTCTTTTGACTAGTAGAAGGCTCGTGCAGCCTCGCGGCGCTGCGCTGCCCCTCCTTTGCCTTCAAATGACTATGGATAATGGCCGCTGCCGGCCGCTGCTGTTTCAGTGAGGATTGAGCCATATTGTCAGTCATTTTGTCAAGATATTTTTGCTAGTAGGGCTACACATTTAGCTAGATCTAAAATAGTCAAAAAAATGGTTTTAAGACTTAAAAATCTTGATAAAAATAGAGAAGGTACGTAGTTGATATAAAAGTGCTGTTAATGGTTTTTATTCTGTCCAGAAAACACAAGAAAACGGTTCATTCTTTGTGACATAACGTAATTTATTCAAAAAATACACGGAGAACATGCTAAGACGAAAAAATATTACGTAAAAGCTTCTATAATTGAAGGTTCCTTCATAAAACATAGTCCTATGTTTTCTTCTGACCGTATTCACGAGACGTTGAGCAAAAAATGCGTCCCCGCCATTATTTTGTGGGTTTTGTCAAAACGGTTTGCGTCCCGTCGTGACAACAAATGAATTTTTGTAAGTAGACGCGCAGACAGCCGACTTTAATCGAGTTGACGACAATAGGACCGAATTTAATCAGGTAAGCTATAGGCAAGTGGACTATTGACGATATTGTTTTAACAGGTTATGTTACACTTGCCGCGGTTGTTCCGTGGATCTTGACTTATAGAGACCCCTCCGTGCCTCGGAAAGCACGTTAAGCCGTTGGTCGCGGCTGTTATTCGCGGATCTTTGAGAGTCGTTACGATTCGTCAGAAGCCTGAAAGTCTGACAACCAGTCTTACCAAGGGGTATCGTATTACACAGTAACTGGGTTCTGGAGGTCAGTCACTCCATGTAAAATACTGGTATTCAGCTGCACCCGGATAGACTAGAAGCCGACCCTAACATACTCGTAGATCGGCAAAAGGCCAGGCGAATGACTATTTTCGATAATATTCTATAGGTGTTATGGGATGAAAACACCCTTTCAGTATTATGCGATCTACGCTGGAATTCGGGAAAAATCTCAAAAATTGGTGGGTAAAGCTACGGTTTCCTAAAAGAGCGGTGACCCACATGGCGTCCGCAATTTACCGGTGAATGACGTCACTGAAACGTTATCTATGAAAGTAAGTTGGTGTGTTTTGTTAGAGACTGTTTTTGACACCGTAAAGTCAAAACCCCGCTGCCCAAAGATTTAAATCGCTAGATTTGCCCTCACCATACTTAACCTCGCAAAAAAGTGTCCATATTGAGCAGAGTGAGCTCACACATTAGTTTAAAGCGTTTTCATGACAATCAAGTCAGTCGCTGCGTCTTTGTGTATCAGAGGTGTCAAAACGACACAGAAACTATCTTTTGACGCGGTATTTAGCGGTTTTGCCACTGTCATCATTTTGGATTATTAGCATGTCGTCAGAAACGCATGTTGACATAAACTCATCTTGTCAGATTCGCACTACGTCAAAGACGCAGCTCGACAAACACGCAACTTGTCAGATGCGCGTCTCGACAAATACGCAACTCGACAGTCAATAATAAATAGGATTTAAATGCTTGTAGCCAAATCAAGTAATCTATTTCGTATTTTATCAATAAAAAACTTAATATGAATAAGGAATTTTTTTTTTTGAAGACTGCCACGCGAACGAAGAACCTATGACAAAAACAACGATGTGTGGCTTAGAATTATGATTCAACAATACACATTAGTCGTTGGTCCCAGCTGTAATTTTTAGATCTTTGACAGTCATTACGGTAGAGGCGTTGTAGCGCGTAGTCTTGCTACGTGACTACGGGGATGTAGCAAATTAGGGTCGGATTTATATTTTTATGATTGCAAGAATATTCTTTGTGGGACGTTACGTGAATTCCTTTTTGTGGTAGAGAAAATATTTTTCCTTACTGTTTGTCTAGTAAAAAGCCGTTACCATTTAAAGTCGGCTGAATTTCGGCCTTGGCGACCAATTTCGGTGGAGATTAGCCTGCGGCGCAAAAGATGTGCGTAAGTGTGCAAGTGCATAAGTGTGTACGCAGACGCAGGTCTCATAGTCCGATGGGATGGCAATCCGACATGACCGGAGAGATATCAGGTGCAGGGCTAATGGCTTAACGTGCTTTCCGAGGCAAGCCGGTATCATACCGCCAACTTCCAAACCCCGAACTGTTACTAAGAAATTCCCAGTGGAAAATCTCAATAACACTTTTCCCGAGCCTCCAACCCAGGACACTTCGGCTCAGCAGTCGCGCTTGCGACCACAAGACCATCGGGGCAGTTGTATTGTTATTAAACGGACGCAAACATCAGGGAGCTGGCCAATAAGTTGTCGCAAAAGTAAGATTTAAACTCCGCTTCCAGACACACAATCGAGCCACCCTGGTTTTATTTTGTGTATAAGTCTGTGACTATTTGATTTATTCCGGTCTGATCCCCTGAGCCCCCCTCCACCCCCCTCCTCGATCTCCTGCTAGTTCATCTTCTGTTTTAAACTTTGTCTTAGGTGTTCATCATCATCTGCCTAGCTTTTTCCCAACTATGTTGGGGTCGGCTTCCAGTCTAACCAGATGCAGCTGAATACCAGTATTTTATTTACATGGACCGACTGCCTGTCTGACCTCCACAACCCAGTTACTGGGTAAAACGATACCCCTAGGTAAGACTGGTTGTCAGATTTTCGGGCTTCTGACGACCCGTAACGACTGTCAAAGATCCACGAATGACAGCCGGGACTAACGGCTTAACGTGCTTTCCGAGGCGAGGTGTTCGTTAATTAAAATTTGGAACAATGGTTTGTAGGTAGGTATATCGGCTTCAAAACTGCATACAATTTTTTTTTGTCTCTTATTATTTTGATGTTTTAGACCTTAATACATAATTATGTACAGTCAACAAAAGAAATAAGTATGCAGGATCGTCGGATATAGTTGAAGTTTAGTAAGAAACCGATGGACGTTCTCGAATAAAATTTAATTTTATTAATAGAAAACAAACAGCTCATTTATCAAATTAAATTTCAGTCGACAACATCCATCGGTTTCTTACTAAACTTCAACTATATCCGACGATCCTGCATACTTATCTCTTTTATTGACTGTACATTTAAATACGAGTATATGCATGGCGATTAGGCTCGATTTAGGGGTCAGGGAGTGTATTTTGGAATTAAAAATCAATATTGTTATTCCCTGTGAGTTCCGCACCACCTGCACCCGTATAATTATACCTTTCAAACAGAATGACAGTGTCATAAAAAAAAACAATATTGAATTTATAAATTATCTTTATTATCTTGAATGTTCATAATTACTATTCTTCATGTGAATAATACATACCTTTCTAATTATTTCGGCCTCGGTTTCTTTATAATTTAACCACCACCACCACGACCACTTTTGTAGTCTAGCCACTAGCTAGGCTACAAACGTGGTCGAATAACTTATTACTTATTCGTAGCCTAGCCACTACAATTTACATAATTACACCTCAAACAAAATACCATATAATTATACTCGTAGCATAATGAAAAACTTAGAAAGTGGGCTGTGAATCCACCACGCGGGCCCAGTGCGGGTTGGTAGATGTCACATGTCTTCGATTTTTTGGTTCTAGGACTATGCCGGTTTCCTCACGATATTTTCCTTCAACGTTTTGAGAGCAGTGGTGATGATATAATTTACACAAATTAAAGCGCCTTTCTGGGTTCGAACCCGGGACTAAGAACTCGTAAGTCGGGGCCGTTACCACTGGGCCACCACTACTCACTGTATCTACTACCTAAAGCCGAGTCTCCTGCGCAAGTTTTTCGAAACATTACACAAAAAACCTTACACATAAATATTTGTTTTCATACACAAGCTGTCTCCTGCGTATTAAAATACTAGCTACGCCCCGCGGTTTCATCCGCATAAGTGTCGATCCCGTGGGAATATCGGAATAAAAAGTAGCCTATATTTATATATAGGCTACAGGGTGTCAGCTACCTCCATACAAAATTTTATCAAAATTGGTCCAGCCGTTTGAGCCTGAACAAACATATAAACGCACACACACACGCTCACAAACTTTCACCTTTATAATATTAGTGTGATTTTTAGATTAGTGTCAAATATTCACAAGACAATATAACCTCAAAACCTGTGTTTGTTTGAATTTAGCTTTCAAAATGCTAAATGTGCGTTGTGCGCGTGGCGGTTGAAAATGAAACAAACCCTTCACCCGCGCGGGGAACGTTTTCCATGCAGCTCGGAAAACAAAAACATCGTGTTTTCATACACAAATGTGTATGGCCACGCCTCTTTGTTTTGACGTTTTTGTGTAATGTTTCGAAAAAACACGCGCAGGAGACACGGCTTTGCATACTCATCATAATAATGTTCTTTTTCTCTTACCTGATGGCATTTTTTTTTTATTTTACAAGTGTTATTGTATTGTGTTTTGTTTGTTAATGTTGTTATTTTCTCGTGTATTTTTTATAACTGTTTTACCTAACCTACTACCTACCTAGTTAAGTATGTATGTGTGCCACTTTTTAGTATATAAGTTGCTCTGTACAATGCCTTGGGATTATATTATGTGAGGACACTATATACGTCACTGGGATTTTTTTGTTTGCGAATTCACGAGGATGAATTCGCAAAGGTAGGTACTATTGTTCACATTCAGTTCTAAACCGTGATCTTTATTTTTAATTTTGTGTGTCCATTGGCTATCGCATTAGGTTTAAATGATAAATGATAAATGATTTTATTTCTGTAAGTAGGTTTGTACAAACACTTTTACACGTCAATCATATTTTTTTAAAGCTAGATGAGGTCGGCGTTTCCTATCTGACTACTCTGAGAAGAAAGGCCGAAACAAACTCAGAGGTCACAGTCTCTTTTAAAGTCCAGACAAAATCTTGGTCAGATCATGTGAAGACCATGTAGATTGGTGACTGAAATGGTCTTTTGAGGAAAGAACCACACAGATTGAGTGGACCTGTCCAGTCAGTGCACGCATTTGTCAGTAACCGTGCAGCTCAACTCAGAACTTAAGGAGCTCAACGATTTGACGAACAATACCAAAGACCGGACATTCGGGTAGGCCGCATAAACTACTCAAACTGCCAAACCATGATTAAAACGGAAACAATGACCCACATAGTCCTCACATTCAAAATAATTAAAATATATAATATTTGATACAGTAAATGTACATGTCATTGTTTAAGTACATAGATATTAAGAAAAATAAAGTGTAAAATAAAATAGCAAAAAAAAAACTACATTCACTGTCTAAACATATTGGAGCAGCTCAGTCCCAAGCCTTTTTGTCCTCAATATAGTCTTTTACAGTATAATAAGCTTTCTGGCATAGTTTTCGCTTTATAAAAGATTTGAATTTATTAAGGCTTAGTTCTTGAATGTGGCTAGGAAGTTTATTATAAAAACGTATACATTGGCATCTAAACGAGCAACCTATTTTCTTGAGCCTTGTTGTAGGAACAACAAATTTGTGTAGTTTTAGACCTGTAATGATAGTTTTAAGGCATTTAAATAAATAAATTTATAACTCCAATGGACCGATTTTTATGATCCTTGATTTGTTGGATTTTTCTACTCCCGGGATGATGATGATGATGATGATAACGGGGCTCCCTTTTCCGCACTTAGACTTCCATTTAGTCCGTTGTGCTTGGGGATTCTGGCTAACAGAGCCAGCCTAGCCCCGCCCAAAAGCACAAAAGCTTCCTTGGAGCTTCTCAGGCTTCACGGAGCGACCTCACTGTTCCGAGGATTTCTTCACGTTGAGAAGCCACGGCCTCGCATTCCAGGAATAGCAGAATAACTATTAAAAACATGGGAAAATTCACGAAAAAAAAATGAATATATTCCATTTCTCATACATTTTGTATGGAGCGGCTTATTTGATGAATAAGTTAACACAACATTTATTAATTCTGAGGCGGTACGAAGTTCGCCGCTCGTCTTAAATAAATAAATAAATACTCGTATACTTCCACCTTTTTCTATCAAGCGATATAAATGTGATCAGCCCTAACGCCTGGCCCCTAGAGTGCGGGATAAGATCCCCGATTTATTTCCAATAGCTTTATAGGTACAGTCCACAAAATAGATAAGTATGCAGGCTCGTCGGATATAGTTGAAGTTTAGTAAGAAATCGGTGGATGTTCTCGAATAAAATATTAATTTTATTAATAGAAAACAAACAGCTCATTTATCAAATAAAATTTCAGTCGCCGTCATCGGTTTCTTTCTAAACTTCAACTACATATATCCGACGATCCTGCATACTTATCCCTTTTGTTGACTGTACATGATAATATACGGCGTTTTATATGTAGATAAGTAGATGGAAATCACGAGGGCATAATGTGAGTTTTATATGTATTGATATAAGGTTTGAATTACAATGATAGATGCGCGTCATTATGTAGCAACTATACCTGCTTTAAGTTGTATTTTAGTAACGAACTAGCTTCGCGTGGATTTCGGAAATTATCTCATTCTTTGCGCTTTTTTCATAATTATTATTATATACTAGCGGCCCGCCCTAACTTTGCACGCCTGCAATTTTTTTTCCGATTTTCCGAAAATTTTTTTCATACAAACCTTGTCCTGGCAATACCGAATACAGAAAAAAAATGAATTATCCAATTTGGTGCAGTCGTTCGAAAGTTAAAAAAAAAACTTTATTTACCCAAATAATCATAACAACCTTGCACAATTCATCTACGTAACAAATAAGTAGTAAAGGTAGGTAACATTTTTGTTTACTATCAGCACATCAAGCTACCCGAAACTGTCAAATTTTCCTAATCAACTTTGAACCTTACGCTTTAGCGATAAAGTTGAAAATCTATTAAAGAAATTTGACAGATTGTAGTAACTTGATGTGCTGGCGTCTGTACTTACGAGTATAAAAGTTATGCGCGTACATACATTTCGGCGATTAATTTTTATTTATATAGATTATACATTTTTAGCAGCGCCCCGCGGTTTCACCCGCATAAGTCTCGATCCCGTGGGAATATCGGGATAAAAAGTATCCTATATCCTTTCTCGGGACTCAAACTATCTCTATACCAAATTTCATCTAAATCCGTTCAGCGGTTTAGGCGTGAAGAGGTTACAGACAGACAGACACACTTTCGCATTTATAATATTAGTATGGATATTATAATAGTTAGGTACACATACTCGTAGAACCTCTACAACTACCCACGCAACAATTCGCCAAATTCTTCACAACCTTTTCAATAACCAAGTATCAAAACGTGACGGTCGGCGTTCCGTGCGCAAATCTATTTCCCTCCAACTTGCTACGGGCTACGTGCTACGTCAGTTCGTAGCGGCGCTCGTAGCGGGCGGGCGGATCTACGCAGGGTCTACGCCACCCCAAATGTTTTTGCAAATGTAATTTTCTCTATGAAAATTCTTATTAGTGATATTTTTTTGTATGTGCATTTGCACAGTGGGTGAATCAGAAGTGATTTGTGTCGAGATAGAAGTGAGAAGTGAACGTGGATTTTGTGTTAAGTCAAGGTTTTCGTAACGTGAGATAACGTTTATTTTTTCACGGGGTTTCTGTGTATTATCTGCATGTATCGTGGACAGATCAGATTGAGAAATATGTGTAAGTATTTTTATTTTAAAATATCATATTCGGATTATAAAAAACAATAAATCTTTGTGTAACTTAATTTATATTTTATACAGGGTGAGTTAACAAAGGGTGTCGTATATTTTCGGGTCTCATGTTTACAATGCTGCATTTTTAAGGCTTCAAACAAAAGAGGTCGTAATGCCTTCTACATATAGATCAGCGAGCTTCTCATTCATGCTTCTGTTTCGGTACATAGAGGTCAATATCTCATAAATATTTTTATCTTTTGAATTTGTGTTGGAATTATAAGAAAATGATTAAAATAATATGATACATGATTTTATTTATGTAAATAGGTTTGCACAAACACTTTTACACGTCAATCCTATTTTTTAAAACTAGATGAGGTCGGCGTTTCCTATCTGACTACGCTGAGAAAAAAGGCCGAAACAAACTCAGTGGTCACAGTCTCTTTTAAAGTCCAGACATAACCTTGGTCAGATCATGTGAAGACCATGTAGATTGGTGCCTGAAATGTCTTTTGAGGAAAGAACCACACAGATTGAGTGGACCTGTCCAGTCAGTGCACGCATTTGTCAGTAATCATGCAGCTCAACTCAAAACTTAAGGAGCTCAACGATTCGACGAACAATACCAAAGAAAGGACATTTGGGTAGGCCGCATAAATGACTCAAACTGCCAGACCATGACTAAAACTAACAGAGAAAAAATAAAGACAAAAGAAAATTAACCCGCATAGTCTTCACATTATTAAGTTAAGCTGTTGGTCCCGGCTGTCATTCGTGGATCTTTGACAGTCGTTACGGGTAGTCAGAAGCCCGAAAGTCTGACAACCAGTCTTACCAAGGGATATCGTATTACCCAGTAACTGGGTTGTGGAGGTCAGATCGGCAGACGCTCCATGTAAAATAATGGTATTCAGCTGCATCCGGTTAGACTGGAAGCCGACCCCAACATAGTTGGGAAAAGGCTAGGCAGATGATGATGAGTCTTCACATTATTAAGATTACACTAATATGGCCAGCTATAGTATAATAGTCCGCTGAATATGAGAAGCACAGAACCGGTCGAAGTGGCAGTGCTTGGAGTAGGCCTATGTCCAACAGTGGATGTCTTTCGGTTGGATTCATTCTTTGGGGTCGCTGTGTTGAAATTGATAAACCATTTGTAATGCAAAAAAAAGTGTTTAAGGGCTATATATATTATTAGGTTTGAAACAAATATATTCTTGTCGCCCATACTTTATAAAATAAAAGATACTGACTTTTTCGTGCATTTATATCTTGGAATCCTATATATTTACCTTGAAATATAAGAGTCATTTTTAGCAAGCGACAAGCTACTATGAGGGAATTTCACTGGCAGATAGCTGATATAATAATCTAGTTCGAAGTAGTAAGACAGTAAAATAAATACTTTCGATACGAATTGTTGGAAAAAAGCTTACAGTTGAAAGGCCTGGCAATCTGACAATGCCTGGTGTGCTTGGATTACTTTTGAATCGTCAAGTCATGGTAAATGTATGTCAATCGGTCGCGTTAAAAGATTAAAAAATATTCGCTTGTAATAAGCCTGTTTTTGTCCAACTCTGACTAACGCCAAAAGGAGTCAATTTCACAATTTGTTTAAGCTAAATATTTGGCAATTTACGTAATACTTATGGTTGTAACGCCGCGATTATTTGCCAATTAGGGCGCCGTATGTGGGTTACATATAATTAATTGTTTCAATATCATGGAGCAAGTCACTCGGTGTTGTGGTATGAATAATAAAATTAGCCGCCAAATTCCACGGTAGCTTCGATGATTCATGAATTAATTATTAAAGTTCTTACATGATTAAATTGTTGAAGGAGAGGAAGTCCTTAATAAGCAAGCTATGCAAGAAATATTTAGTGCTTTTGCATCATATACAACTTTTTCAAACAGCATGGTAGATAGGTCAATACTCAATAAAAGGACGCTTGAGGGAGGCGTGTGACAAGCATAGGACGTCATTCGACTGAAATGATGATGAGGAATCGTGTTGGCTATTCGAACTTATACTCAAAGCATTCATTTCAGGGGGGCTTGTGGCTAAATAATGACAGCCACACGGGTCGATCGATCAGGTTAAGCTACGCTTGCCACAGTTGGTCCGTGGATGGGGGACAAGACCTCTCCGTGCCTCGGAAAGCACGTTAAGCCGTTGGTCCCGGCTGTCATTCGTGGATCTTTGACAGTCGTTACGGGTCGTCAGAAGGCCGAAAGTCTGACAACCAGTCTTACCAAGGGGTATCGTATTACCCAATAACTGGGTTGTGGATAACTGGGTTGTGGAGGTCAGATAGGCAGTCGCTCCATGTAAAATACTGGAATTCAGCTTCATCTGGTTAGACTGGAAGCCGATCCCAACATAGTTGGGAAAAGGCTAGATGATGACTCAAAGCATTCATTTCAATTAGACCATTTACAGACACTTTTAAATTGGTAAGAACTCTGTTAGTCAGATAACCGCAATCCATGCAACCCTTCGCATTCAATATAATAATGCGTTTCGGGTGTTGATGGGGCTGTTCCGCTTCTGTAGCGCATCAGGGATGTTTGCTGAAGCTCGTGTCGATTGCTTTTTTCGATGCCAAAAAGATGCGCCTCCTTGGTGCGCCGGGTGCGGGCCAGCCCCAACATTGTACTGCGGTGTATCGCGAGCAGACTGTACTGCTTGTGTAGGAATCGCTGCTGCAAGTTTTCCACATCGGTGTTGAGCTTGTAGCAGGGTTTCCCATAACTATATAGCAGTGTTAGGTTAAGTTTACTAACATAGTTGTTAAGAAATATTGTTACTAAAATATTTGCGTCCATTGTTACGTGTCATCATCATCATCATTTCAACCGAAAGTCATCCATTGCTGGACATAGGCCTCCCCCAAGCACCTCCACTTCGACCGCTTTTGTGCTTCTCGCGTCCAACGAGTTCCTGCGGCCTTCACTAGGTCGTCGGTCCACCTTGTGGGAGGCCTTCCAACGCTACGTCTTCCGATACGCGGTCGCCACTCCAGAACCTTTCGGCCCCATCGGCGATCTGTTCTGCGAGCAATGTGCCCTGCCCACTGCCACTTAAGTCTGGCAATTCTTCCGGCTATGTCGGTGACCTTGGTTCTCCTGCGGATCTCTTCATTTCTGATTCGATCACGCAGAGAAACTCCAAGCATAGCCTCTCCATTGCCCTTTGGGTGACTTTCAGCCTTCTAATAAGGCCCAATGTGAGCGGTGTAACGTGTACGAGTATATTAAATATAAATAAACTAGCTGACCCGGCGAACTTCGTTCCGCCTCAGAATTAAATAATGTGGCAAAGTTCAATAGACACGTGGCGCCATCTATTATCATAATAACGTTATTGTTATTTTCTTCGGGAACAGCACTTTTTTTCGGGATGAAAGGTACCCTATGTCTGTTTCTGTACACCTGACAACGTATATGCAAACAGGATAATCGATCAGTGGTTTAGGCGTGAAAAGGTAACAAACGAACTTACTTTCGCATTTATAATATTAGTTAGGATAAACATTTCACAGTCTGTAATAAGTTCACCGTTTCTCTTGTAACTTGACGCAGCCGTAACGATGTGTTTGCGTGCCTTCGCGCAAAGCGTTCCAACCGTATTGCGTTTCATACAGTTTATACCTTCATTACTTCTACGTCTGTTTTTTGTATCGTATTATTATCGTACTCGCATACTACAACCTGCACGTTTATTTTGCAAGAAGTAAGTTTTTTAAATCGGCATGTAACGATATTTTAATGTTAGGTTAATGAGGGTCTTAGCACACCTCCGCCGCGAAAATAATGACGGGAAATCGCTTTACGAGTTCCGCTAAGAAACATTACTATGTAAGTACATTATGTCGCGATTCGAGTTGCGGAATAATATAAGAATCAGTTGAATTGTAGCAATGGGAGCAACATGTCGTCGCTTTCGACTTAGTAAATACTATATAGGTCTACTTCAGACCTCTTAGATTAGTTTTTCCGTAAAATCAACATCAAATTTTACAAAAAAAGTTGAAGTTTCGCTTTATAAACATGTCGACTGCCTTTATATACGTGTGAAAAAAACGCGGCACCGCATCAAAATAGCGGGCTGAGCGCAGAGGCTTAACATACTATCAATTACAATTTGAATCATATTAAAGGATACCTATTACTAATCCATTGCTTCATATGCTCTAATAATTTGTCTTAAAAACAACGTAAATGTCGCAATGAATGTTGTTGAACTGTCAAAATGAATACCATTGTTACTGATAGTGTGTTACGCAATTACCCTGCAGATCGGCGAAATCACGCGGGAAAGAGATAGAATCATAATCAAATCTGCGCGTTAGAACAGGCAGTTTCGCTTGTCTTTCAACGGAAAAGTCGTGGCGGAACTATACTGCGGTTTCGCTGCTCAGGCATCGCGGCGGCTGTGTCAGAACTTTTCACTATGACGTATAGCGTATAGGTACAAATTGACGGCTTTGAAGACGGATACAGTCAGTAACAGAAATTGTTTTGGCGCCACGAATTTCGATTTACGGTGAAGGAAAACATCGCAAATCTGATTACGGTCTGAAGTTGTCAACACGCAGTAAGCATACGTGGAGATCAATCCTCGATCTTTGAATTTGAGCATAGCCTAGCAGTGGGACAATAATCTATGCGTACCTACCTATACAGGGTGGTCAAAAAGTCATGGATCAGACGAAATAGGGAGATAAAGGAGGTCATTTCCAACGATTTTAAAGTGAGAAATAATTTTTGGTAACGCTTCAAAAATTTTGGAAAAAAATTAAGGTACCCAGAGCCGCAATAGAACTTTTGTAATGTTGATACATTATCTAGTAATAATACAACACCGTTTGTTTTATATCACATTTTATTTAAATTAGTCTAGGTAATTGTAAATTAACTCGGTATCCTATAAAAATATTCATAACTTTTAGGGCAATTGTATTATGGCCATGTTATAGAAAGATTTTTTGTTGGAAATGACCTCCTTTATCTCCCTATTTCGTTTGATTCACGACTTTTTGACCAACCTGTATATGTATATTATAAATTAGAGTCGCTTTTCGTGTCTGTCTAAGAGGTGACCGCGAAAACCACTTGTGTATAGGTTATTGATGTATATTAAGCTAACATGTATGAACACAGCCTTTATAGGTGCGTTTCGTTAATACGAGTATGTGACGCAACTGTCAGCTGAGATGACATACGCCCCGCCTTCTGGTCAATTTAAGTTTTTATATAAAGTGCGTAAACCACTTCCGTGTGTATTACTCGCTTTCCACCTACCAACTTAACTGGATTACTCCATTCACACGTCACGTTCTTATTATAGCATCCGAAAAACATATAAACACGTATAAAATATTCCAGTCATTTGTTTTGGAGACTCCCAAAAATGTTCTCTCGCGGGAAAGGTACGAAACACACAATTTTAAATGTAATTTTTCAACGGTAACACCCGCACTCCCATTGACTTTGTGAACTCGAATGTGCCTTGATTCTGAAACTTTGTGACACAAAATAGATTAGGTCTACGAAAGGTCGGAGCTATACAACGAGAGGAAAAGCACGCACACATATGTACATAAACACGCTTCACGTACAGAAGGTGCGCGCCTCGACACTCGTTTTAGACAGTTTGAGATCTTCGTACGATCTCCAAATAAAAGTATGTGCTTCGTAAATCATCGTGTATCTTCGGAAATACGAACGGGCGATGACGAGAGCTTATAAAATCACCTGTTACATACATTTTGGTCAAGTAGGTATTGAACTTTTGTATGAAACAGCTGATTTTTTTTCGTGATTTCAGACTTGGTTCCATAGTGAAAGTTGTTCAGTTCGATGGTCTAAAGCACCTCTTAAAGTTTGTGAGGTTAATTTTTTAACACTTTGTATATAGTTAGTCAACACTTCAACAATTTGCAACTCTATTCCTTGTAACACAAGACTTATTCCAAACCGATTCCTCTGTATATAACTTCTTCATTCCCCTGTTTCATTCGACGACGAACTGTTTTATTTCTTTACTGTTTCCTTTAATGGAAATAAAAGAAAGATTCGATCTCTCACGACTGCGTTTCCGGACCGTTTGTTACTGAAGAAATTAGTTTGACGTTTCTTTTTATATCTTTTGCGTTACCTGCTACAGTTCATTGACTTGTCTCAGTACCTACCTATTTTGCTTTAGTAAATAGCCGTGTCTTAGAATCAGAAATACACCAAGTGAGTCACATGGCTATTTCATGATGTCACATGATATGACATCTACCAAGCAGCACTGGGCCCGCGAGGTGGATTACGGCCCGCTCCCTCTCACAGAGAGGAGGCCTGTGTCCCAGTAGTGGGAGCAATATAGGCTGATTATGTATGTTGCGGACGCCTAAATAAAATGTGAACAGAGCCGCACCCACGAGCAAGTTCCGACGAGTCGAAATTGGCGGGGGTGCGGCACGCGGGGCGGGATGCCGCCGGCGCGAGAGGCTATAAATATAGGACGCTCGCGCCGCGCGGCGTCAGTCGATTATAACTCTAGTCTTAACAAGTTAACATGTAAACAAGAAAATAAAGTCTTTGAAAACACTATACAGTCCACTTGAATATAACCAGCCTGAATCCATATCAGTTCATGGTCCATACGAGCCGGATAACAAAGTCCAGCATAGTTTCTGGTCCTCCGCACTCCGGATGAAGAACACGTGCCACGATCATTCTGGTTATCTGGTACGTATAAGTGCGGGCGGATGAAGAAAACACCTGCAACCTGTGAATGAACGAGAGAATCGACTGTCCAATACGAGGATCTGGAAGAAAAACGACGGCCAGAATTGAAGTAGTGTCGCCGTCCAGAACCTCGCGAGTGCCTGTGCCTAGTGAAAAAGTGCGTGTGCTAACTATTTAGGCGGGAAAACGCCGAGCCTGAACGTGTGCCGGTCCCCGTCTATCTAGGCTGAATAACAGTGCGCGTGCTAACATTTTAGGCGGGAAAACGTCGAGCCTGAACCAGTGCCGGTTTCCGTCTACCTAGGCTGAACGAACAGTACGTGTGAACGAACTATTTAGGCGGGAAAACGCCGAGCCTGAACGTGTGCCGGTCCCCGTCTATCTAGGCTGAATAAACAGTGCGCGTGCTAACATTTTAGGCGGGAAAACGTCGAGCCTGAACCAGTGCCGGTTTCCGTCTACCTAGGCTGAATAAACAGTACGTGTGCTAACCATTTAGGCGGGAAAACGCCGAGTCTGAACGTGTGCCGGTCCCCGTCTATCTAGGCTGAATAAACAGTACGTGTGCTAACTATTTAGGCGGGAAAACGTCGAGCCTAAACGTGTGCCGATCCGTGTAACTAGACTGAATAAACAAAGTACGTGTGCTAACTATTTAGGCGGGAAGCGTCGAGCCTGAACGTGTGCCGATCCGTGTAACTAGACTGAATAAACAAAGTACGTGTGCTAACTATTTAGGCGGGAAGCGTCGAGCCTGAACGTGTGCCGATCCGTGTAACTAGACTGAATAAACAAAGTACGTGTGCTAACTATTTAGGCGGGAAGCGTCGAGCCTGAACGTGTGCCGATCCGTGTAACTAGACTAAATAAACAAAGTGCGTTTAGGCGGGAAAACGTCGAACCTGAACGAGTACCGACGCCTATTTAAATAGACTGAACGAACAGTACACGTGCTAGTAATTTAGGCGGGAAACTAACGAGTGCCGGTGCCTTCCTGAAAGTGCGTACCTGTGTTTACAACTGTAGACAGAACAATAAAGTGCATACCTGTGTTTACAACTGTAGACAGAACAATATAGTGCGTACCTGTGTTTACAACTGTAAACGGAACTTATAAGTGCGTGCCCGTGCCTGCCCATGCCTGCTATCTAGGCGGAACTTTCATGTGTGATTGGGCCTACGGTTATAGACAGAACAATATAGTGCGTGACTGTGCCTGCTACTCAGGCAGAACCTACAGTACGAGTGCCTAGTTACTTAGGCAGAGCCAACGCCGAGCAGAAGTCGTCGTGTACCTGTGCCTGCTGTACAGGCAGAACCTACAGTGCCTGTGCCTGCTACCCAGGCAGAATCAACGAGTGTCTGCGCCTGCGTACCTGAGTCTGACATCGTCTGTACCAACCGTCTACGTACCGATCATGGTCGTCACAAGGAGCCAGTCAGACTTGGCTGAATTGGAAGAACAGAGGCACAGCCAAGAAGCCGCACGCCGCCATGAGGAAAGAAGAATAGAGAGGGAGCGACTTCGGTGGCTGTCCTTGGATTCGCCGGCCTCACCCTTCTCAAGGCTGGCGGAAACAAGCACAGCTGGACCCTCCGGGGTCGGAACTACGATGACCACGCAACAACGAGCCAGGTCACCTGCAAGGTCGCTACGGTCGCACCGATCAACCACAAGTGTCACAACGCGACTGCGACTAGCAGAACTGAACGCAGCAGAGAGACTGGCAGCTCTACAAAGAAAGCAGCTGGACATGGAAGCGGACCTAGTCAAGAAGAGATTAGCTGCAGAGGTGTCTGCCATCAACGACGAGGAGAGCGTCAACGACGAGCCAATAAATGAAGAACCTCATACCAAGGTCGACGAGTGGCTACGAACAAATCCACGCGACTCACGGGGGGAGGAGGCAGCCAAGAGCACCAGGGAGGAGCCAAGACAACTGAGGTTCGAGGTACCTAGGGTACGATCGCCCACTCCCACCAGAACGAGGAACAGCATCGAGCAATTGGCCACCACGCTTGAGAAGATGGCCAGACCCCGTCCGCGATATACAGACCTGCCAACATTCACTGGAGCTGCTAGCGAATGGCTGCCCTTCAAAGCAGCCGTTCGAGACTCAACACAGATGTACCAGATTCCAGCAGCAGAGAACATCCACAGACTGAGGAGCTGCCTAAAGGGAGAAGCCCGGGATGCTGTGGCCGCACTACTACATACGGCCACAGACTCGGACATCATAATGAAGACCTTGGAACAATGCTTCGGGCGTCCTGAAATTATTATTGATCGGGCGCTCGACGACTTGAAGAAACTCCCAAGACCTGGAGCATCAGCAGCCGACCTCAATAGCTTCGCTGTGAAACTACAGAACATCATCTGCGTGTTGAAGACCATCGACCGAAGGGGTTACCTCTTCAATCCCCTGCTGACGAGGGAGGTGTTGGACAAACTCAGTCCCCATCTCCGCTCGCGCTGGTGCGACTACGCATATGAAAACGAAGGGACGGCCGATCCAGAAATCGTCGTGATCTCCCGATTCTTAATGAGGGAGGCGGACAGGGCACTACGTTACACTTATGCCCCATCTACGTGCACCGCCGCGAGCCAGAAGAAAGAAACACGACCCGCAGTGACCCAAAAGAAGAAAGCGACTGTCTACAACACCGTCGCCGCAGCGGAAGAAGAGAAGATGCCGTGCCCTGGGTGCGAACAAGCACACACTCTACCCCAATGCCCTAAATACAAGGCATTCACGATCGACCAACGATGGGAGTTTCTCAAAGAGAAGAAAATATGCTTCAAGTGCGCCCAACGACGACACCGACGCATCGGATGCAAAGCAAGGCCCTGCGGTGTGGATCAATGTCGCCGACCACATCACGCGACCCTACACCAAACACCACCGCAAACAGAGGCGGCCAAGCCAGCAGAGACACCGAAGCAAGAAGCAGTCCTATCCGTCACGCCGCAACCAGCTATGGGACAACGAACAGTATTATTGAAAATGTGTCCCATCATCGTGTCCGGACCAAAAGGGGAGGCGCAGACCTACGCGCTCCTAGACGAAGGAGCTACAATAACACTAGTAGACAAGGAGTTAGCTTCCAGCATCGGGGCAGAGGGGCCATCACAACCGCTACACCTAAACGGCGTCAACATGAGCCAACAAGAGACGAAGAGCCAGCTCATCACCATTGATGTCAGAGGGATAAATGAAACTGAGAAGTACAAGGTCAGAGCAAGGACCATCAAAAACCTGCAGCTGCACCAGCAGGCCATACCCGAAACCCTTCTCCAGCACGAGCACCTGAGGGACCTTCCCAGGGACGAGGTGTGCTACGAACGAGCACGCCCCGGGCTCTTAGTGGGAACTGACCACTGGGAGTGCATCGTTTCCAGGGAGCTCAGGACCGGCGCTCCGAACGAGCCGGCCGCATCGAGGACAAAGCTGGGATGGGTGGTGCATGGAACCGCACCACGCAGCGCCCTTCTACAGGAAGGCAGGGTGCTGCACGTATACGAGCCCGACCGAGAATCGAACGTGAGCAACCAACAGCTCCACCACTTTGTCGAGGCTCATTTCAAAATAGAAGCTCTCTGCATAGAGGGAAAGCCGCGAGTACGAGAAGCAGATCAGCGAGCCATGAAGATCGTCGAGGCGACCACCAGGAAGACCGACACAGGGTACGAGGTGGGGCTGCCGTGGCGAAGAGACGACACCGCTATGCCACCTAGCTACAACCAAGCACTCCGCCGCCTCACGACCATCGAGAAGAAAATGGACGCCGACCCTGAATTCGCCAGAGAGTACTCCAACCAGATACAGAACCTGCTGCAGAAAGGATACGCCACACCGTGCGACGGCTCGGAACGTACGAGCCCGGTGTGCTGGTACCTGCCACACTTTGCCGTGCAGAACCCAAACAAGCCCGGCAAGTGTAGGCTGGTGTTTGACGCAGCCGCGAGAAGCCACGGAATATGCCTCAATGACGAACTTCTGGAGGGACCGGACCTGCTACTGTCGCTGCCAGGAATCCTATTCCGATTCAGGGAAAAGGCGGTGGCAGTAACAGCGGACATACAAGAAATGTTCCTACGTATAAAGATCAGACCAGAAGATCAACCAGCGCAGCAGTTCCTGTGGCGAGGCGATGAACGAGACACGCCTCCACTCAAATTCAAGATGAAGAGCATGATCTTCGGCGCCGCGAGCTCCCCGTACATGGCTCATTATGTCCGTAACCACAACGCGGACATGCATGGGCAGGAGTTCCCGCGAGCGCTAGCGGCTATAAAAGAAAGCCACTACATGGACGACCTAGTGGCGAGCTATGACGACCCGATGGAAGCCTGGAGAGCGGTGGAGGAAACGAGAACGGTGCATGCCAACGCCGGCTTCACGCTGCGGGGATGGAACGCAAGCGATCAGTCAGTGCTGCGCGACATACCCCCTGAGCTATACGCCACTGCACCCACACAACTGGGGGGAGAACAGCCGGAAAGCAAGATACTCGGCCTGTTCTGGAACGCCGAACGAGATGAACTTGGGTTCAATACATCCATGAACCGAGTGCCAGCGGAGGTACGAGACCGGGCTCGTGCACCGACCAAGCGCGAAGCCCTAAGCGCCGTGATGTCAATCTACGACCCACTTGGACTACTGAGCCACTACACCATCCGCTCTAAGATCATCTTACAGAGCTTATGGCGCCTCCAGACGACGTGGGACGAAGAGATACCAGCAGAAGAGAACGAGCTCTTCGCATCGTGGTTGGCACACCTGAACGAGATAGCCAAACTCCGACTGCCACGCTGCTACACGACGAAGAAGTACGACCACATCGACCTCCACGTGCTTTGTGACGCCAGCGAACAGGCCTACGCGACCGTGGCCTACTGGAGGATCACAGGCAGCGACGGGAGTGTCGCCGTAGTATTGGTGGCGGCCAAAGCCAAGGTAGCGCCAAGACAGGCGCAGACCATACCTCGGCTCGAACTACAAGCAGCTGTCATCGGGGCAAGACTCGCCGACACGATAAGAAGGGAACACCGTTTGAAGATTGGTCGGACAACCTACTGGACCGACTCATCCACCGTGATCCATTGGATCCACCACGACATGCGACGCTACACACCGTTCGTCGCACACAGACTGGGTGAGATCGCTGAACTCACTAACAAGGGAGAATGGCGATGGCTGCCAACGGAACATAACGTGGCGGACGACGCAACGAGGCTCAGCGACACTCCACTGAGCACAACGGATCGATGGTTCCAGGGGCCTGCCTTCCTATACCAACCGGAAGAACGATGGCCCAAGATGTCAACGCGAGAAGAAGAAGACGACGAGGTCCTGCACACCAGGGAAGAACCGGGACGAGACAGCTGGCTACCCGACCCTGCCCGCTTCTCGAAATATGAAATCCTGGTAAGGGCCACTGCACGAGCGCTTGCCTTCACCGACATCTGCCGACGTAAGGCGACCAGCATGGAGCATCGACACATCCAGCGCGCCGAGAGGGAACTAATCCGGCACGCGCAAGAAGACAGCTTTAACGAAGAACTAAAAAGGATCAAGTCTGCTCACCCCTTAACAAAGTCGAGCAGGCTGTATCGACTAGATCCTATATTAGAGGATGGACTCCTGAAGGTGCGAGGACGGATCGAGGCTTCCTCAGCGCCCACCGAGACGAAGCGGCCCATCATCATAGATGGCCGACATCCACTGACCAAGCTCATCGTGCTACGGGAACACTGCGCTGCGGGGCA
Organism: Hydraecia micacea; assembly: GCA_914767645.1. Taxonomy (NCBI): domain Eukaryota; kingdom Metazoa; phylum Arthropoda; class Insecta; order Lepidoptera; family Noctuidae; genus Hydraecia; species Hydraecia micacea. Next base: position 4,936,136 of record OU611799.1, on the reverse strand, counting down.
CGCCAACAGGGAGCGTGTAACGAACGACCTACGGCAGCGCTACTGGGTCATTCACCTCCGACCCACCGTACGCACGATTGAAAAGAACTGCGCCTTCTGTAAGAGACTGAGGGGAACGCCCAAGACGCCGGCCACGGGAGACCTGCCGCACGCCCGCCTGGATCCTTTCCACCGCCCGTTTACTAACTGCGGGGTAGATTACTTCGGACCAATGATGGTCAAGGTGGGCCGTCGCCGAGAGAAGAGGTGGGGGGCATTGTTCACATGCCTCACCTCTCGCGCCGTACACATCGAGCTTGTGGCGTCCCTCTCAATCGACTCTGCGATCATGGCGCTGCGAAGAATGGCTGCGCGCAGAGGATGGCCGCGGTTAATGTACTCTGACAACGGAACGAACTTCCGCGGGGCTGATCAACAGCTACGCAAAGCCTACACCGAGTGGCTGCCCGCTCTGAACGACGAGGGGCTGCAACATCGCATGGAGTGGCGCTTCATACCCCCTGGCGCGCCCCATCAAGGCGGCGCGTGGGAAAGGATGGTGCGCTCCGTAAAGACAGCGCTCAAGGTGACCCTGCGGGAGAAGGCGCCAACAGAAGAAGTTCTCAGCACACTTCTCACCGAAGCTGAGTTCTCGATAAACGCGAGACCATTGACCCACGTCAGCGTGGACCCTAGCGACCCCGAGGCTCTGACCCCCAACCACTTCCTGTTGGGGTCATCGAACGGCCTGCAAGCGACGGGACCCTGCGACGAGGCCGACCGACGAGCATGGCGAGCTAGCCAGGCGCTCGCCGACCATTTCTGGCGGCGCTGGCTACGGGAGTACCTGCCGACGTTGGTGCCACGCGGTGAGCCCAAGAACGACGTCCGGCCCCTGCAGGCCGGAGACGTGGTCCTAGTAGTCGACCACGCGCTGCCCCGGAACACCTGGCCGATGGGAGTCGTCGAGCGCACGCATCCTGGAGCAGACGGCAGCATTCGAGTCGTCGAGGTGCGAACCAGAACAGGCATCTTCCGACGCCCGGTGAGCAAGCTCGTCGTCCTGATCAAGAAAGAAGAGGCTACGCAGGCTGCGCCGGGGGGAGAACTGTTGCGGACGCCTAAATAAAATGTGAACAGAGCCGCACCCACGAGCAAGTTCCGACGAGTCGAAATTGGCGGGGGTGCGGCACGCGGGGCGGGATGCCGCCGGCGCGAGAGGCTATAAATATAGGACGCTCGCGCCGCGCGGCGTCAGTCGATTATAACTCTAGTCTTAACAAGTTAACATGTAAACAAGAAAATAAAGTCTTTGAAAACACTATACAGTCCACTTGAATATAACCAGCCTGAATCCATATCAATGTATGTATATATGATGGCAATGAAACTCTGGCGATGGCAAAAAACTGGCTGGCTGACTACGTGGGACTTAAACATAACTGGCTGGCTGGCTGGTTGGCTGCCTGACTGGGTGGACTATAGGTTTACCTCTGCCTGTCCTTTCGGGGAATTCAGTCGGTAGTAGCTCAACTGTGGCTATTGAGAAACAATTGAATTTCTATCGTTATAAATCAAATTTTGATTTTTCAACAGTTGAGAGGATGATGTTATGTTTTTACCTCTTTGGCGCTGCCGTGAGGCACACTTTCCTGCTAATTTCTTATATCGGACTTTACACATTGTTATTTGATTTTTGTTTTTATCTGATGGTACCTTAGTATGTCTGGTGTACTGTGTCTTTTAGTCTGTGCTAAATAAATGTATTTTAATTCTTCTTTGTTTCTTATGACCCAAATTGCTGGGAAAAAGGTAACCTATTCTTTTACTGGGAACATGACATTAGCATAACTTCTTACTTTAATGCATGAAATTGCTATCACACTTTAATTCCCGAAGGAGTATATAGTCGCCCATTTTCACAGTTCCACCATTTAGCAGCGGCAAGCGAGGCTTATCCCAATGCACTGGGCACAGTTCCAAACTTAAACTCCGAATCTTGTGGAAATTTTCTAAAAGGAAAAGTTGGAATGTTTTTCGATCAATATGGAAATAAAAAATTAGAAGAGCTTTCCAAGCGATAGGACTTTGATTAGCTCTAAGGTGTACCTTCATAGATAATATTTTTTGATGAATAATCGGACAGACCGACTGTATATTGAACTGCTTTTTTCTAGCGCAGCCGTGAGGCACACTTTCCTGCTTATAATTTTTTTTTTTACATCGGACTTCACACTTTTTATTTGACCTTTATTTTTTTATTTTGTTTTTATGTGATGTATGTATCTGGTGTATTGTGTGTCTTTTGGTCTGTGCTAAATAAATGTATTTCTTTCTTTCTTTCTTTGCTATATTTTTAACCCGGGTATCAAACTCCTTGACGATAGCATAGGTGTAGTTTGCTCAACCAATGTGTCATGATTTGGATAACCTTTTCATTTTAAACAGTATTCAATTTTGTAGAATTGAGCGGGGTGATTGTGTAACACGCTAACAGTAGCAAGGGGTTTCACTTTGACAGCTCAACAACATTCATTGCGTTGTTGAGACAATTTTTTCGAACATATATGAAGCAATGGATTAGCAATATCCTTCAAAATGATTCAGATTGTAATTGAAAGTGTGTTACAAGCAATAAGGGTGCTGTCAATCTCGTATTTCCCGATGCCGTAAACAAGACGCGATTTTGACGTGGTTTGGACGTGGTAAGATTTCGCGGGAATAATACAAAATTGGGGCCCTGATGTGAATGAGATAGTATTTACGTGTCTATTAAATAGTTATACTATGAAATTGGATCTTCAGATTCATTCTACCTGCTAGGTGCTGTTATAACGGGCCTTTGTTAGAAATACTAGTTATACCAATGTTTTCATCTTTTCACAGGGTTTACATTTGAAACCCAGCCTTACGTAAAAGCCCTGAAAGCCTATCTAGTTCTGTCAACTACTACAGGTCACCAAGTAATTTGGTCGTGACTGTGAGACATCTTACTAAACTTCCCGTAGATAATCATTATCATTTTTATTTTATTCTTTTTATTTTAATTTTTTTTATTATCTATACTTAGTCTATTTATTTTTGTTGCTTATATTTTTAGTATGTATGTATCTATTATTTAGGATATGTATATATCTGTGTATCTATTTTAGTATATTATTACACCAACGACAGCCCCATTTTATGTCCAGACATCACTGTCCATTCCAAGGTTACCTGGAAGAGATCGCGGAAAGCGATAAGGTCGCCCATTGTATATTTTTAGTGATCGATATTTTTAGTGATCGATATGTATTTTTGTGGTTTACAATAAAGTATATATATAAATATTTTATTTTATTTTACATATCTCAGGACCATGGGGTCCCGGTCCATTGGAAGGCGTACAAGGAGCTGAAGCCAACTCGCAGAGGCCCTTAGTAAATTTTAATGGAATGCGGCACCAACCGACGATTATCCCTGTATGCACTATGCAAGTGCACCCAAGGATAACCCCCGGTTGGTGTAGGACTATTGCAGGATATGGAAAAGTAAAAAGTTGGACCATAGTCCAACTTTTTATTTTTTTTAACCAGACTGGTTAAAAAACCTATGGGTTTGGGTGGACTGGTTACCAAGAACTATGGAAGAACTATGACCCCTGCCTGATCAATGTTTTAAATATACACAGATAAAATGGCAGGGGGTGACTTGCATACTCAATAATGAGCTCCCGAAAACGGTCGCCAGCACATAGTGAAACGGTATTATCATTATCATCATTTATTGTAATTAGTCAATCAAAAGTAAACAAGCCTAATTAATTTCCTAACTCCAACAAAGTTACTTAGAACTTGTTTCCGTGTTATAAAATAGCTGGAGTTAGTTAATTATTGTAAGTTCGTGACAGCAAAGTTCGTTTGCATATTATGTAATTTTTATTCAAGAAAGAAAACCCTGTTGTACTTATTTAGGTATGCTGTACTTTTAACGTCACATGCAATATTGAGTTGCCTGAGTAATAGCGGTAAATCCCATGATGTGTCAAAAGCGGTATTACTTACTCCTTGGCGACAAGCTACACGCTCAAGCGACACGCGTCTTGCGACAGCGACTGCGGAGAAAACAAAAGAAAGAAGTTGTTTAGAACATGCCACGAGTCACCACGACACGACGCGCGGATCGACGGACGGAAACAAGTGACGCGCGCACGTGTCTTGACGTAAGTCGCTTCGCTAGTCGCAACGCTAGAGACTGTGAACGGGGCCTTAGGGTTTTATATTACGACTACAATAATTATAAGAATATGCCGTGGTAAAAAGATTTGCCAGTCAGGCAGTCAGCCAGGTTGCGGCGAGGTTGACAGCAATGACAGCTCATGGTTGGCCGGACGTCCATTTAAAAGTATCGCCACTGGTGAAGGCTACTTGAATGAATTAGGAACCTATATTAAGCAATTAATCACTCATTTGATTTTAAAAAATCCTCTTTCATATCGGCTTGAAAAGACACTGGAGATTATGCGTCAAAAACACGCTTTTATAGGGACACTATTTATATATTTTAACAACAAAATTGTTTTTCTTTGCGAACTCAAGGCCAAAGTCAAATAATTTATTTCAAGTACGCAGATATAAGGCAATTTGAATGACAACATTTACAAGAAAATAGAAGTGATTCTAGTTGCTTATTCAGTTCTTCCAAAAGTTAGTTTTGTATGGAGAAGAACGGGCAAGAAACTCCAAGAACACTCTTTTAAATCAAAATATTGTTACAAAGTCAGCAAACTAACGTTTATTATTTATTTATTTAATACTTTAAGCACTTAAATGTACAGAGGCGGACTTAATGCCATAGGCATTTTCTACCAGTCAACCTTTGGGTGATGCAGAGACAAACAGTGGTAGGTGCAGTCATGAACATTGAGGAATAAATATTTTAAATATAAAGATACGCATTTACTTATTAAAACTATGAATATAATATATACCTAATTACATATAAATATAAGCACAAATAAATATACATAAATACATGAATATACTTACTTAACGTTTCTTGCAGTAATATGTTTATCTGCATCTGCCTTTCTAATTACGAACTCCGGAATCCTTTTTACAACGCTTTTTATTCTCTTCACGACGTTATCGCAACGTTGATACTCTCCATTCACCGAATTATGTCTAATCCCTTTAGCCATCCCTTTTGACCACGCTCTCGAGAAATGTTGGCAGCTCATTTGGCATTTGGTTTAGAAAATTTTCGACTTGGTTGAGCGTTTTCTCTGTCATAACTAACAAGCTTGGGGCTTGTGGAGTACTATTAAGTATTCTGTGCTTGTGGCTGAGTAATATAATAACACTTGCCGCGGCGGGTGGACCTACGCGGTCAAAATGTATGGAACAGCATTTTTTTTGGTAACCTACTAAAAATGTTAAGACAGTGGGCTCTGAATCATATACATGGTAACATGTTGCGCGTCGATCTCCCTGCCATATTGTATATGACATAATGCTGCAGCCAGGATCGTCTCCTTATTAAGGATATCGTCTTGTATGCTCGTTGAGGTTAGATAGCAAAATAATCGAACCTTATTATGATGACTTGCAGTAGGTAACTATTTTAATAAAAGCTAGTTCTATTAATATTGCAGTATAATAACTGTAACTATAAAAGTAATTAACCGTTACGTGTAATTTATGCATTGAATCGGTTTGCATGATAATTATATTCGCTAGTTTACTATATGCAAATATAAGCGAACTTTTGATTAGGGTGAATATAAACGTGAATAGTTTTAATACCTAAAGCCGCACGATCATTAACTCAGGATACGAGTATCTGGGTTAAACGCGGTATTTGCAGAATAAAATAAGTATGACTGGGTAATTTTACTTAATGGCTTGTGCAAAATTTCGTTTAGGGTCATAATTTTTTCGTTTGTGTTGTAATCTGTTTATAGAATTTAACATAGAAGTGAAAAAGTTAATTCAGGGAAGAACAACCAACATGTTTATTTCTGCTACTATTTGTGCTGCTGGATTATACAGGGTCAAATTAAAGCAGCTAGCAAAACTCCGCAGACGTGATAACGTCTGCGGAGTTTTCTAGCATATTTGATTTAGAATTTATTTATATCGATACGTAGTCAGTGCTCTGAGTGGAATACCTCGATATTTCAACACGATGCGATGGTGCACGGTAGTGGTGATGCTGCTAGTGTGCACTGGTGTGCCATTTTATTTAAGTATTTTATTCATTTATTTCGTGTGATTGCTTATGCGGATCCCGAACCCCCGACCATAGGTAGAGGTGGAACACCGCGGTGGTTTTAGCCGATAAGAGTCCGGCATGCCCCTCTCTCCCCCCCAAGATGGAGGAAGTCCATGAGGGTTTCCACAGCGCAAAAAAAAGGCGACACAGGCCTAGATAGACCTTAACCTAAACATACATATTTTTATTATAAAATAGTACTTCACTTCACTAGCTTGTACTTGTGCTGTTCCGCGGTACTTGTCCGCGGAAGCGACGGAAAACCACGTTCTGCGGCCAGAAGTCTTCTTCCATGACGACGGGCAGATAACAATTCGGTACGCGCACCACGAACGCCTTGAAGTTGACGTTGCGGTGCGACTCCAGTAACTGCACCCTCTGCGTGTACCTCGTCTTCTGGCGCACGTACTCCACGATGTCCTCCGCCTTAGTGGTGTAGTGTAGGCGGGAGATGTACAGAGGCCAGCACATCAAGCTACCCCAATCTGTCAAATTTCTACAAAGGAATAAGGTTCATATTCAATTGGGAAAATTTGACAGATTGGGGTAGCTTGATGTGCTGGCCTCTGTAGACCGGTGTGCTCGGCTTTGCGGCACGCAAGGTGACTTCACCATTGCACACCAGTTTATTTTGACAAGTGTGTCTGGACTCTGGATACCTAAGTATCCAGCCTAAGCCCAGCTCCATTGTTTGTCCAATCGTTAGGACTAATCCATCTCATACTATTTTGATGACACGTGTCTGTTTTTAAAAATAGATCTTCGTTTACGCAAAGATTCACAGAAATAACAATCCTGCAGTGCCACAGTGTGTGTCACCGCATGAACTCAGTGGACCAGTGTCCCCAGTTGAGGAGTGTCCCCACAGGATGGCATGGTTTCTATGTCGATTCCCTAACGTCCGGCTGTTCGTATGGCGTACATTTGCGTTGTCTAAAAGAATTTAGTTGACCCAGGAAAAAAAAAAAGTTTTTTTTTCATTTTCTTACTGTGGGTTTCGATGCTGCTGCACAAAGGAGATTTTTAGCTACATACATAATATATGGTAGTTGCTGTGATCACTAACGCAATCTGCTCGTTACCACTTATAGCCACGATACGTATCATCATCATCTGCCTAGTTTCCCAACTATGTTGGGGTCGGCTTCCAGTCTAACCGGATGCAACTGAATACCAGTATTTTACATGGAGCGACTGCCTATCGGACCTCCACAACCCAGTTACTGGGTAATACGATACCCCTTGGTAAGACTGGTCGTTAGACTTTCGGGCTTCTGACGACCCGTAACGACTGTCAAAGATCCACGAATGACAGCCGGGACCAACGGCTTAACGTGCTTTCCGAGGCGCGTTTTCTCGGTATGTAAAGATGGTCACCCATCCACAGACCAACCGCGGCAAGCGTAGCTTAACCTGATCGATCGACCTGTGCGGCTGTTATTATTTAGCCACGGGCCCCTCTCCCACCACGCCACGATACCACGAGCCACGACGACGAGCCACGATACGTATATATAGCTTATTATTATAAATTGCTTTTTCATAAATTATAGGTCTAATATTATTACGAGGGGCTTGTGGCTAAGTAATAACAGCTACACAGTTCGATCGATCAGGTTAAGCTACGCTTGCCGCGGTTGGTTCGTGGATGGGTGACCATCTTTACATACTTACCAAGCCTCCGTGCCTCAGAAAGCACATTAAGCCGTTGGTCACGGCTGTCATTCGTGGATCTTTGACAGTCGTTACGGGTAGTCAGAGGCCCGAAAGCCTGACAATAAGTCTTACCAAGGGGTATCGTATTACCCCATAACTGGGTTGTGGAAGTCATATAGGCAGTCGCTCTATGTAAAATACTGGTATTCAGCTGCATCCGGTTAGACTGGAAGCCGACCCCAACATAGTTGGGAAAAGGCTAGACAGATGATAGGTCTATTTATTAACCCGCGGGTTAATTAACTTTATCAGTAGCAATGGCTTACATCTTGACAATTCAACAACATTCATTGCGTTATTTACGTTGTTGAGCAGGCATATTTTTCGAACATATGAAGCAATAGAAATGCAATATCTTGCAGATTGATTTATTTTATTTATTTATTTATCCATTTATTTCAGGCATCAAGGCCCATATAAAACACATACAATACAATATTAATATAACTTAAAATACTATAAATACAACATTATAATTACACTAAAAGCTAACTAAACACGAAGTGTCTGCGTCGTGTTTCGCTGACTGGTGTCATGTAGCCGGCCACGAAACCGGCGGTACACAACACCCTTCGGCCAGAACTCTTCCTTGAGGAACTTCTCAAGATGATGTGTCGGAACACGCACCACAAACGACTTGAAGTTCGTGTTGTGACGCGACCCCAACTTCTCGACCCTCAAAGTCCAGTTGGTCTTCACACGCATGTACTCCACGATCTCCTCAACCTTCGTGGAGTGATGCAGTCTGGACACGTACAGCTGCGTCGTCGGGATTGCTGGGCGCAGCAGCATGTTGGGTCCTGCCAGCGCGGTGCCGCACCTATTGCATGGGCTAGTGTGTTACGAAATTAAGGTGCTTGTACCACTTAAAGAAGCACAATAAGCACATTCTCTCTTAGCAGCTATGTTTGTTGTAGAAGATTTTTCAATAACTCACTACCAAGAAGAATCTTCTTGTGTCATAAAAACCTAGGATCACATAATCATTTGTACTTATACATAACCTACATAGATTTCTCTAGCAACCCATTCAGCACCTATTATTCGTCTTTTACGATATCAACAATAAAAATCACTGAAACATTAGCGCCCCGAAGACTCTCGAAGGATCGTTCGGGTTCCGATAATAGCACAAAATCCTCTTAGAACTCAAGTGGCGACCGTTTGATAGGTCAAGGCCGGTCGGTCGATTACCGCATTGGGTACCTATTACCTACTTGTCTCGTCTTAAAGATCCTAAGGTGTTTGTAAGATACTGGCTGTATGTCTGTAGTGGAGGGAATGCGAGATGCCATTACCAAAAAAAAAAAAAACTCGATCGGGCAGACTTTGTTCGACTACGGACTCGGCAGGACAATTCTGAACGGTCAGGTATGTTTTACTTTAATAGCTCTTAATAAATATATCTTATGATTGAAATGAAATGCTATATTGTTTTGTTGTAATAATGTTATATTGCTACATCATTTCGTTGTGGAAACAATTAGGTACTGTGTTGCTTTATTAATAATTACAAAAATTGATATAATTTATGCATTCGTTTTATTCCATCTATTTTTACCCTCACATATACACTATAATTGCACTTTTCTATGAAACAATTTTTTTTTTTTGATAAGCGTCTAAAATTTTCTACGCTATGGGGTCTAGAATCATGTGCCGAAATCATGGTTACAGTTTGATTGTCGATGTCCCTGCCATCCTGTACAGGATACTTTACATCCGTGTACATGTAGCAGTTTCATTAGGATACGAGTGAAACCAGCAATAGTTAGAACGTTAGTTAGTTAATCTCCCTAAAGCCTGCTAAAGTCACGAGTTCAATTTGGCTTACAAGCGCCAAACACCACACCACAGCATATTGTATAGCGTGCTTACAACCGAATCCAGCTGCGTCGCATAAACTATACAAGTAGGTATATAGGACAACTAAAGCCGCATATTTGCGCGCAGTAGGACAATTGGTTTATCGGATATCAATATCAATGGTAACAATAAAAAAATGCCATCCTGTGGCATTGTTCCCTCGGTTGTTGTTGGCGGAATATTAATTGATTGGCGGTAACGATGTGTAGGACAAGTTAAATGGAAATTGGGGTATGTGTTCCAGTTATGTGAGTAAATGGTTCACTGCGGAGGAATTAAGAATGGGTTTTTTTCATAGACGCATTTGGAAAACGGTCATGTGATTAGAAAATCAATTGTTAACTGGATCCAAAATAAACCCGTATGTTTTTAATAGATTTTATTTTGCCAAATCTCTCAAATAATAAAAGAGAAGAGCTTTTTTTTTATTGCTGAATGGACCCTGGTCTTGACCCCGATCACGCCTGATGGAAAGCAATAGATGAGGTCTATGATGGAACGAGCGTGCCCAGAAGATGCCTGTTTACTCTTAATTTGAAGGCAGACGGGTTAAATGTGGGAGGGAACACAGAGAGTTCCACACTGTGACTGTGCGCATAATAAAAGTGGAGGAGAAGCGCTGAGTAGGACTCGTCGGGAAATCAACCAAGTGCGTGCTCATTGGGCATAAAAAAATTCGTCCGTTGTCACTAAGAAAAGTGCCCAAAAGGTTGGCAGCATTGCCATATTGGATGGCAATTTTTCTTTTGAGCTAAAAATAGACCAGGCTGGTCACGTACGTCCAACCGCTTGGCGATGTCTCGAAATACTCGATGGAAAATTGTTATAAAATACCTCGTTCCACGTTTTTACGACATCTACGAAATGGGGAACGTTGCTTATCCATTGTTCGCACCCCTTTTGTTTTGCATACATATGTGGCCAATATTTACCGTGGCTTTTGATACTAAAGTGCTGCCTTATCAAGACTTCTACAATACCATATTTTAAGCTGCTATCACTTTAGACGGGCAGGACTCAAATAAGCCAAAAGTGACAGGAATAATTATCATGACTACTTCGAAAACTGGCAGCAGGTACTTCCTACAATTTCTATCCCCAAATTTGAAAGCGCAACTATCAATGTTCTCCTTATAAATAAACATAATCATTTGCCTAGCCCTTTTTTCTTATATCTACCTTTTCCCAACTATTTTGGGGTCGGCTTCCAGTCTAACCGGATGCAGCTAAATACCAGTATTTTACATGTAGACAAAACCCAGTTACTGGGTAAAACGATAACCCTTGGTAAGACTGGTTGTCAGACTTTCGGGCGTCTGACGACCCGTAATGACTGCCAAAGATCCACGATTGACAGCCGGGACCAACGGCTTAACGTGATCGTGATCGCTTTTAGCGATAAGACCGCCCATTGTGTCACCCATTGTAAAATTTCTATATTTATGTCTGTAATTTATATGGTGTATATAATAAAGAGTATTCTATTCTATTCTATTCTATTCTATTCTAACGTGCTTTCCGAGGTACGGAGGGGTCTATGTATGTAAAGGTGGTCACCTATCCACGGAACAATCGCGGCACGCGTAGCTTAACCTAACTGATCGATCCCCCCCCTTATCAATAAAAATAATATGGGATGTATTATTTTGCAGTTTTTGGCGTCTATAGGTTAGCGTGTTTTCCACTGCATCGGAAAATGGTCTTGAAGATGCTGAAAATAGGAAGAAACATGTCTATGTATTACTTCCAATGGACTGCCGTAATTTATGAGGTTCCCGAGTTCTTACACTATTGTATTCTACGCAATAAACATATCTCTTGATTCTGAGGCCGAAATATATGAGAAACAAAGCAATAGCGTTAAATAAGGCCTTTCTCGTTAAAGCTCATAAAACAGTCATTGAGGATAGTGGTAGCTTAATAAAGAAGGATTAATTAGGGAAGCAATATAGTCGGCTTTCTTCCAGTTTGTTGCCGGAAAGGAAACTAAAATCCACCTATTCGTTCCGTTTCATTTGTGAGGAGTATTTACCAGACAGACGTTGATACAACCTTTTATTGCACATTTTTTTGGAGCTTAAAGGCTGGGTTCACACGGTAATATACACACACGGCGGTACACGCTAAAGAGGCGAGCTTATGGTGTGCCCAACTATACGAGAAAGTATTGGCTCGCCAGATGTTGCGCCTTGCATCTATAAAGGTACAGGATGCTCATTTCACTCATCCTCCACAGAAAATAGAGGATTCTTCGGCCAGATGGGTGTCCTGTCTGGTGGGCTACTGCTCAACGGTTGATGTCGGGACTTTATATACAGGAAGATTTTTTTATCACCATCCAATTTTTTACAGGTTGTTCTACCCATGAATATGAACAACTTTCACTATGGGACGTATATTTTCTTAAATCTTTTATTTATTTATCATCATCATTTCAGCCGAAAGACCTCCATTGCTGGGCAAAGGCCTCCCCAAGCACCGCCACTTCGACCAGTTCTGTGCTTCCCGCACCCAACGGATTTCAGCGGCCTTAACAAGGTCATCGGTCCACCTTGTGGCTCCAACTCAAACTCAAAGCATTTATTTCAATTAAAACAATTACAGGCACTTTTGAATTGTCAAGGGGTCGGTCAGTCAGAAAGATGAAGCTAGTTGCGAACTTGAAAATTCCAAAGCGTAGTAGGTACAGACGCCAGCACATCAAGCTACTACTATCTGTCTCTTTAATAGATTTTCTACTTTATTGCCAAAGCATAAGGTTCAAAGTTGATTGGGAAAATTTTACAGTTTCGGGTAGGTTGTGCTGGCGTCTGTACATATGGAGAATAACGAGCGAGAAACTCCACGTACACTCTTTTAAATCATAAAGGTGCTTCGTCTTCCGGTACGCGGTCGCCACCCCAGAACCTTTTTTTTTTCTACCCCGATTATATTTTGACCTATAAACAAGAAACAAAGATTAAACACAGAAGCTCAGTAATTTATTGAAAGCTAATAAACAAAGATCACATTTCGAAACATTATCCCTTATTTTAGTCAAACAATACCGCTATTTATCTTTTCTCTATACATTATGGATTCTAGGAATAATAGCCTCCCGCCCGATTTTGCTCATGGTAACCAGTCTCAACGGAGATTAGTCAGGTACGCAGGAAAACTATAGTGCAAAAGTGTGTGCTTAAACACGGTTTTACTCCCATAGTCCAATGGGACGGCAATCCGACACGACCGGGGAGAGATCAGGCGCAGGACCAACGGCTTTACGTGCTTTCCGAGGCACGGGGGTACTTCCAAACGCCGGGCTGTTACTGAGAAATTCCTAATGGAAAACCTAATAATACTTTGTCCGACCCGGGAATCGAACCCACGACCTGCAGTCGCACTTGCAACCACAAGACCAACGGGGCAGTCCATACTGGGAATATAATATAAATATTAAATACTTGAAAGCTTGTGTATATGTAAATTACTTTAGTGTTGTCAATGAAACGTAAACAGGAATACATCAATACTTTATAATGCCGCTGAAGTTTTGGACATCAAACTGGAGTAAACGGTCTAGTTTAGACTTGTATGTGGGTTGCAATATTGTTCCTGGTATGCTGAGATAACTTTGCGGTATATTGTTGCCCACGTCATGTGTGGATTTGGCTACAAATAATAGAGTAGGTAGTTCTTTATTTTTATTGCTGTTGTAAGGAGTATGTCTTCACTTCATGGGGAAACTAGACATTTTTTGGCAAAGAAAATTACTAGTACTAATAGTTACTAGTGAGACAACTCGGGGTGTCTCTTTTTGAAATGTTACTTACGGCATTATTACCTTTACTAACAAGAAAACAGAAGAAATATTTTCTTTGCCAAGAAACTAAAACCAAGTCTAGATATGACTAAAATAGACGAAAAATGTGCACTAGACAATTCAATGTGACAATACGTTATGAGAACTTTGGCCCAGTAAACTTAATACAGTAGTTTGTTGACCCGAATATTTTAGCAAGGAGCGTGCCGAGTTTACAGACGAGGCTATAAGAAATATTTGTGAGACAGAGACAGGAATATATATTATACGAGACTAATGTTAGAAAGAGACGGAGGATACCGTCAGACCATATATGATCCCTTAGAAAATTACCCCAAAATTATAAGAAAATGGCGGGAGAACATAATTTGAGGAAAATTATAATATTGCTACAGTAAAATATACAGTCTAGTCGAGTACTCAAACAAAAATTTCTAGATTTAATTTTCTGTCTAGCCAATGTTATTGAATCTGAAAAATTGGACGCCATAATTCTGAACAGCTTTTCGTTTATAGCTTGCAAATGCAGACTGGGAACCTGCGCTTTTGGTTCGCAAAACGTCATTAGCCAATCAAATTGAAGTCTGCCACAGAGAATGGAGTATGGAGGCGCCTTGGCGGTCGCTGCTAGATGGGCCATTGTCATCACATTCCATACAAACCAAGAGTTTTACCGTTTACTCTGACTAATAATAGTCCCCTCAGGACCGAATTTCGGCCAATGGCTGATTTCAATTCAATTTCAGCGGAGACCAGCCATCGACGCGGAAGATATTATAGTGCACAAGTGTGTGCGCAGACACAGGTACACTCTCTCATTCCTCACTCTCATAATCCGATGGAACGGCAATCCGACACGACCGGAGAGAGATCAGGCGCGGGACCAATGGATTATCGTGATTTCTAAGGCACGGAGGTATCACACCGCCAACTTCGAAACTCCGGGCTGTTACAGAGAAATAACTCGCACAGCAACCCAACAGCAACTTTAATGCGACGATATTAAGATCACAATGATTTTGACAGCCTTGGCAATGGCAGCAATCCAACAGTAACCTTATCAGAATGAGAATAAAGATCACTTTGATATGGACAGTGTTTATTTGTACCGCCTTTTTTTTATTGTGTGTTAATCCTCATGGATGTCCACCACCCCGGGGTGGGTGGAGCGGTCTGCCGGACTCTTACTGACTAAAACCACACAGTGTCCTGCTGCTACCTTTAGCCGGGGTGCTGGAGTACTTGCGCATTTCGCCACGCTCCCCCGTTTGTACAGACGCCAGCACATCAACCTACTACAATCTGTCAAATTTCTTTAATAGATTTTCAACTTTATCGCTAAAGCGTAAGGTTCAAAGTTGATTGGGAAAATTTGACAGTTTGGGGTAGCTTGATGTGCTGGCGTCTGTACCGCCGGCCGTCTCTAAACGCTGCGGTTCTGTACTCTGTGTAGTCTGCACATGCAATTTTACACTTCGTGAGTGATCTATGCGATGTTAATTAAGCATCGATCAATCAAAACCATAGAGCCGTACTTCACGTTTGGATAAGCGAAATCGATAATCTAGTCCGGTCAAATTAGACCAAAAAATAAGAGTAAAGCTACCTAAATTCCCACCAAGCTGAAAATCAGTAAGATTGTTAAAAATATGATTAAAAATAAAATTTGAAAGTTCCCCATGTTTCCCCTGTATGGAAAAAAAATTATTCAAGGTCAAAGGTCAAAAAAATTAGTTTTTCGCGATTTTCAGCAAAACGGTAAGTTTTATCATAAAAATACTTCAGACAAAAATTGTAGATCATAAAATTATCTACAAAAAATGGATGAATACTTTTTTCCTACGAGCCACCGTTTTTGAGATATAACGATTCAAAAAGTTGTAATCGTCATAATATGCATGAGTGCGCCACGTATCTCTATAGTTGTAATATATTTATTATGTTAAAATATTTTTCTATCGGTCATTGTAACTTACACTTATAATATAAAATATACATAAGTTATAGCTATAAGAATATCAGGTAAAATGAAACCCAGAAGTCTGCCATGAAACCCAGAAGTCTGCCATTTACGATTGTTTCAAAAAGGTACGATTTTGATATTAACAACACAAATGCGCCATACATCATTGACGGAGGATACTTACTACATCGCGTTGTGTGGGATAGCGAAGAAACATTTAACGTTATCTTAGATAAATACGTACAGTATGTACGTCGACATTTTGGTTCCAGAGTTACTGTCGTATTTGATGGCTATAATTATTGCACGAGAAGTACCAAAGCTGCAGAACAACGTCGTCGAACATCTACATCAAATTATATTTTATTTGATAAAAATATGACAGTTCCAACCAGTCAACAAAAATTTCTTACAAATACTCACAACAAGTCTCGGTTCATTTCAATGTTGAAAGAAAAATTTACTGCTGAAAATATATTGGTAAAATAAGCCAATGCCAATGCTGATGTATTGATAATTGAAACAGCAATAGAGCATTTCAATTTGACAAATACAACTATTGTTGTTGGTGAAGACTTACTCGTATTACTCACTGCTCGAACTCCAACTGAAAAATCTATTTTCTTCTTAAAACCAGGAAAAGCTCAACATCAATCGGAAATATATTCATCAAAAAGTTTATCTACTTTTGCAAAGTGTCCAAATCATGAAGGTACTATTTTTACACGCAATAACTGGCTGTGATACGACATCTGCATTTTACAGGAGGGGTAAAATAACAGTTTTCAAAATGTTTGAAAAACAAAATTTAGTTCAATGTGCTGAAGTTTTTAAAAATAGCAATTCAACTCGACAAGAAATTATCACTAACGGCATTCACTTTCTTCTTTCTATGTACGGAGCTCCTAAAAAAACTACCTTCTTAGATAAGTATAGATATGCATGTTTCGTTAAAAATACCAAAAGTAAAAAACAAGTACAATTAGCTTGTCTTCCTCCAACCTCAGTTTCTGGCGTGAAAACGTGTGCATATTATGACGATTACAACTTTTTGAATCGCTATATCTCAAAAACGGTGGCTCGTAGGAAAAAGTATTGATACATTTTTTGTAGAGAATTTTATTATCTACAATTTTTGTCTGAAGTATTTTTATGATAAAACTTACCGTTTTGCTGAAAATCGCGAAAAACTCATTTTTTTTACCTTTGACCTTGAATAAAAATTTTTCCATACAGGGGAAAGATGGGGAACTTTCAAATTTTATTTTTAATCATATTTTAAACAATCCTACTGATTTTCAGCTTGGTGGGAATTTATGTAGCTTCGAATGTCTAAATTGACCGGACTAATCCTTCGTCCATCCAGACGCGGGAAGATTAATTTAGCAGGACGCCGCACGTCAGTCGAAAGAAAAACAGTGTAAGGTGGCCTTATATTCTATTGAAACTCCGTACTACGCTAGGCCAGTGGGGTAATTAGAATTACGTAACACACTATCGGTAGCAATGGCTTCCATTTTGACAGTTCAACAAAATTCATTGCGTTATTTACGTTGTTGAGTATCTACTCGAAAAAAAAAATTTATGCAGCAATGGATTAGCAATGTCCTTCAAAATGATTCAATTTTAGTAATCTGTGGTTATTACGCAATTAGGGTGCAGCTCCAGGTTAGTGTTATCCCTGACGTGCAGTCGAATGTACCTGACTGTACTGTTGTAACCATAGATATGTTGTAACTGTATTCCTATGTCTGACGGTATTCAAATTACCTTATTTTTCATAATTTATGTACGTACGTTTTTGTGACAATAGAGCATATTTTCTTAAAGCATAATCAGCCTATAATGTTCCCACTGCTGGGACACAGGCCTCCTCTCGGTGAGAGGGAGTGGGCCGTAATCCACCACCCGGGCCCAGTGCGGGTTGGTAGATGTCACATGTCTTCGAATTTTTGGTCTAGGACATGCCGGTTTTCTCACGTTGTTATTATTAGCCGTTGTGAGAGCAGTGGTGATGAAATACGAATTCAACGAACACAAACGTACGTACACAAAGTACAAACTTATGTTCGAACTTATTCGTAAGTCACGGCCGTTTCCAAAAGGCCACGATTGCTAATTACTATGCTTCAGAAAAAAAAAACCGAGCCAGGTCGAGCTACACGAATTCGAAATCTCTTCCTTTTTTATTTTTCATTTTAGTAATAGAAACGAAACAACAGCGAGCTTCGTTAGACTTTTCGGCGAACAGTCCAAAGAGCCGTCGGTTGAATGGAAAATCGAACGAAAAACAAATGACGATTCCACGTAGGGTGAATACACAAATGTGGGGACTCATGCATATGTTAGAACCCAAAATGTGGGTTCTCTCGTATAAATTGTCTCATAAGGCAAGCTTTGTGTTGAATCATTGTGTTGAGGTGCTGCAGTGTGCTTTTGTGTTTTCAACGTTTGGTGGGCATGAGTTAGACGTGACGTTTTTTCCTACCAATATTATATCATCACAGGCTGCGACCCGGGGTTTCACCCGCGTTAATTTCAATCCCGTGGGAATATCGGGATGAAAAGTAGCCTATATGTTAATACAGGGTGTCAGCTACCTCCATACAAAATTTTATCAAACTTGGGCCAGCTGTTTGAGCGTGAAGAAGTAACAAACATATAAACACACACACACCCTCATAAACTTTCGCCTTTATAATATTAGTGTGATTATCCTGCCTTTATTCCTCTTTATTTGGGGTCGGCGCAACATGTCTTTTTCTTCCATACTTCTCTATTAGTAGTCATCTCGGTGGATATGATTAGAAAGGGGGTGGCCCTTTCTCATCTTATCATCATTCACACATTCCATCCATAGTTTCCCACCAATATATCAAAACGAAATTAATAAACCATCTAGGTATTAACAACGTAGTATGTTCACCACAGACTACCTACAGTATTTGTCTGTCCTTCCTCTTTTTAATCCATCCAAAGGTTCTTCTTTTTTTTTTTTTTATAACAATCTTACCTACACTATCATTACAGATCTGTGATCCAATGCGACAGATTGGCCTTACTAACTAAATCCTAAATCGACACCTTATACCTAGTTAAAAAATATCTTAATCTAAATAACTTATTACATATAGTGTAACTTTTGCGAATTCACTGAAGTTTGCGAAGTCTTTAAAAGATCGCTTTTAGCGATAAGACCGCCCATTGTGTCACCCATTGTAAAGTTTCTATCAAAATCAAAAATCAAATCAAAATATTTTTATTTCACATAAACCAACATGGGCACTTATGAAACGTCAGAAGCTAGGTGCACGGTTCCAATTGGTCGTTTCCTATGGAGAAGAACCGGCAAGAAACTCCATGGTTACTCTTTTAAAAATAATTGGCTTTTACAATGTTTTCGAGTTACAGTAGGTATGGGAGGACAGCGTAGGCCTGTCAACAAGTACCAGGTACTTGATAAAAATAAAAAATGGTCTACAGATCTAGTCTACAAGGCTTACAAAGTCCTCACATTTACAAAATAAGGATGTATCAAAAGGATAAACAAAATATAAAAATCTACAAAAACCAAGAGATATGATATATTTATCTATATTTATCTATATTTATGTCTGTAATTTATATGGTGTACATAATAAAGAGTATTCTATTCTATGTTCTATTAGCTTTCTGCTGTATATCTATGCATATTATAAAAAGTCGTGTCTTTTCGTGTCGGTCTGTGTGATCACGTTGTTCTTCTAAACTAAAGTCGAGCCAGGATGTTGAGATAATTTTCAAGTTATGGAACAACAAACCGAATGACATACTTAACAAAGTTCAAATTCCATTGCAACCAAAAACTTTTTAGGACCTTTTTGTTAGAAATAGTCACTCAAAAATCAACTAAAAATACATTACACTAAAGTAGATAACTGATTAATTATTAGCGATGGAATGTAATTATCTGAACTGGTTGGCTTCGGTATAGTTTATGTGTTTATGTGCGTACCGTATCGTTGCGCAACGGATTTTGATGCCATTTTCGCCATTATTTAGAGAATTTATTCCGCAAGGTTTATGCGTATAAAACGCATATGAGTAAAAGAGTGAAGAATATAAATGTTGATGAAAGGAGCGGGAGAGGAAGGCCAAAGAAAAGATGGATGGATTGTGTGAGAAATGATATGACAGAGAAGGGGAGTGAATGATAGCGTGACGGTTGACAGGGGAGAATGGAAGAAGAAAACGTGTTGCGCCGACCCCGAGTAACATGGAACAAGGTCAGGAAGATGATAATGATGTGTATAAAATATAAGAATAAATATTTATTTCTGTAAATTAAAATAATAAGTAAGCACATAATAAGTAATACCCAATTAATTAATAAAAATAACAAAATTAAATCCTAACTTAACTAAAACTAAAATATAGCGTCGAAAAATTCATAAAATTTAATATTAAACTTAGAAATAATAAAGAAATTTCAACGTTTATTCAAGTCGTAAAACTCGTGCGGACCAGGGGCGGGTCGCTAGTTCAAGCATAAAATCTACAAACAATTTTAAAAGAAAATATCTCTTTGTTCATTTCAAACCATGTTTTCTTTCCTGATCTAAAATATGAGAGAGAAAATATTGAATCTCTAATACTACATCATCTGCCTAGCCTTTTTCCAACCATGATGGGGTCGGGTTCCAGTCTAACCGGATGCATCCGAAAACTAGTATTTTATGACGTAACTGCCTATCTGACCTCGAAAACCTAGTTACTAGGTAAATAACCTTGGCTTAAGATTGGTAGTCAGACTTTCGGGCTTCTGACGACCCGTAACGACTGCCAAAGATCCACGAATGACCGTCGGGACCAACGGCTTAACGTGCTTTCCGAGGCATGGAGGGGTATAGATATGTAAAGATAGTCACCCATCCACGGACCAACCGCGGCAAGCGTAGCTTAACCTGATCGATCTGCCCGTGCGGCTGTTATTAATAAACTTAGCCACAACCCTCTCTAATACAACATCGGTATATATTCAAATTGTGCGTTCGGATCAATCTTCTAAAGCATATTAACCCAGTTTCTGAGTTTTTCAGGAAGAAATTGCGCTGAAACATCAAAGCGTCAAAATACATGACGTTACCTCGTTAAGGCTTTTTGTTGGAGTTACTTTATTTTTGGGAAAGAACAGAGTTCGTTTGTTCCCACTAGTTCTACTGAACAGTTCTACGGTAGAACTAATGGGAATTTTTTTTCCCACTAGTACTACGATATCAGGTATACAAATATGGTGAAAAATTTTCAGAGCTTTTTCCGGCAGTCTTCAAGATTTTATAATATTTATCCATCTTTTAAAGTTATGTGAGTATTGCGTTTGTATTCAGTTTTTATCATGTTGCACGTATTTCAAATAAAACTCTTGTTATAATTTAAGTATCTTTGTTAAAAACGGCCGCGACTTACGAGTTTTAGGGTTCGAACCCCGAAATGCGTTTTACTGTGTGTAAATTATTTCATCACCACTGCTCTCAAAACCGTGAAGGAAAACATCGTGAGGAATCCGGCATGTCCTAGAACCAAAAATTCGATATCTACCAACCAGCACTGGGCCCTCGTGGTGGATGACGGCCCACTCCCTATCACCGAGAGGAGGCCTGTGGCCCAGCCATGCGGGAACATTGTTATCTGATTATGCTGAATGCTCAAACTGGGCAGCATAAAATATCGCTTTTAGCGATAAGACCGCCCATTGTGTCACCCATTTTAAAGTTTCTATATTTATGTCTGTAATTTATATGGTGTACATAATAAAGAGTATTCTATTCATAAATGGCGCAATAAACTCACCAGCAATAAAATATTTGCATTCTGTAGATCACCAATTTCCTACCTACAGCAGCAGATTACAGGCTAATAAAAATGTAATGTATAAACTACTAGCTGCGCCCCGCGGTTTCACCCGCATAAATTTCGATCCCGTAGGAACTATCCTATGTCCTTTCCCGGGACTCAAACCATCTCTATACAAAATTTCATCCAAATCTAAGACAGAGTTACTTTCGAATTTATAATATTAGTATGGACGCTTGAAGGATGATACCGTCTTGAGGATAAATCAAGTTTCCTTTCCTGTCCTTGATCTTAAAAACCAGTGAAAAATCACCAACCATTTTAATAAATTATGTCATCGTACGAAAGCAGGTACCTAATTCTTACAAACCCAGCACTCATATCATTACATCCTATTGAGCCAATTCTCTACGACTTTATTCAGTCAATTCCTGAATATCGGTTGAATGAACACGTCGCGTCGGCCGCCTGAAAATTGGCCAAGTTATGTGATTTGGCTCGTCCAATGAATTGACGGCAAATATAAGAAGGCAAAAATATGTTGAAAATTTTAAAAAGTTTTCCGACATTTTTACGGCCACGTCATCATCTGCCTAGCCTTTTCAGAATTATGTATGTTGGGGTCGGCTTCCAGTCTAACTGGATGCAGCTGAGTACCAGTATTTAAATGGAGCGACTGTCTATCTGATCTCCAAAACCCAGTTACTGGGGTAATACGATACCCCTTGGTAAGACTGGTTGTCAGACTTTCGGGCTTCGGCCGAGCCGTAACGACTGTCAAAGATCCACGAATGACAGCCGGGACCAACGACTTAACGTACTTTCCGAGGCACAGAGGGGTCTTAGTATGTAAAGATGGTCACTCATCCACGGACGAACCGCGGCAAGCGTAGCTTAACCTGATCGATCGACCCGTGCAGCTGTTATTACTTAGCCACAAGCCCCTACTTAGCCACAAGCACGTGATAAATAAAATTATAATTAGACTAAGACTGCATCGTTGGTCTTGTAGTCGCAAGTACTACTGATGAGCATGAGGTCCATGGGTTTTATTCCCAGGTCGGGCAAAGTGTTTTTGGGTTTTACCATTAGGAATTTCTCAGTAGCAGCCCAGTCTGGATTTGTGCCCGGTTGATGGCAATAGGCTCGCCCCCTATCACATAGGACTTAAACCTAACTGGCGAAATGTGGGTGTAATTATAGATAAATATATGTCGCAGGCAACTGGTTAAATTAGCCGTTTAGTTAAATGCCTAGCCTTTTAACTAAACGGTGGCCGTTCAACTAACGGCCTGAATGATATTCAATAATATAGTTTAGGTTGGAACTGTAACCAATCACGCGAGAGCCGAATTGGTTGCAGTAACTAAGCCAGGGCACCCCGACCAAATGGGTTAGGTTAGAACTGTTATAAACCGCGTGCGAGCAAAGAGAGCGAAGCGAGGCGAGCACTACTTCCAAAGGCCAGGCGGTTAACTAAACGGCTAATTTAACCAGTTGCCTGCGACATATATATACTTTATACTTCTAACTCTTTGGGGTATAGAAGCATGATGATATGAGAATTATAATTAAGGAAAGAGTTATGTCATAAAATACTCAAGTATGATATAAACGGTAATGTTTAAATAATGTAAGCTAATAAATATTCGATCAGGCTTGTAAGCCTTGAATAAAATATCAAACCTTTGACATTAAAAGACATATGTATCAATCAATCAATACTGCGAGTATGTACTAGCAGTATTGATTTAGACCTCGAGGTATTTGTGTCACAGCTCCAAATATATATTTTAGATTAATATTTGCTTTACTAGAAGCTGAATTCCTTTATGTACCGAAATAGTATCGGGCTTACTAAGTATATAATAATATACACATACATACATTGACTCACGTCTTCTTTCTACGGGGGTCGGCAGAAACGAGAGAACGGCACCTGCTACAATCCTTACATATACTCCTTTTGCTTCGTTTACGTCCTGTAGCGAAAAAAGAGAGAAAAAAAAAAACACTCTTCGCCACAGAAATACGTATAATTTAGTTCATTTTTCCGAATATAAAAATAAAAATATATATTTAAAAAAGGTAAAAAATACTCACAGAACAAAAACTGATACACAAGTACATCAGGTTATTATAAATTAGAAAGAAATAACTTAGGCGTGTGTACCTTATGTTACAATTTTTGCAAAGCGTGACTGTGTTTCGCGTCGAGACAAGATTCGGTTGCAACCAGACCCCAAAAACGAAGACGTCACTTACATAGGACAGCGTTTAATAGGTATAACTAAGTGTATTCAAAATTTTAAACAACGCGATTTAAAAAAAGAAAATTCACAGATTTGAAACAATGTCCTGAACTATAGGAATGATATAAGACGAACTAGCAGGGGATCGAGGGGGGGGGGGGTGGAGGGGGGGTTTCAGGGGATCAGACCGAAATAAATCATCAAAAAGGAGTAACTAAGTCTACTAAAGGAAAAAAAAGATCCTATATATCTGCCATACCAAAGCTATTGCGGTGACAATGAGACTCTGTCTGCCGGGATACCGGGATGTATCTTAGTCAGGAACTTCCAAACATTAGGTGATGAAATGGCCGATCATACCAGCTCACTGTCTACGGCAGCCGAGCCAGAAGCTAGTTGGTAGGTGGGGGGACCGAAATTCGGCTTGACAAAATCTCGGACGAAACCAGAGTGGAAAAAATACAACACAAACATAATAATTATGATACCAACGATCTGGAAGTGGCGAAGGGCGGGCGTTTTGGGGGACTGTCTTTTGTAATTTTGACGTTCGAAAAGTGCTGATTCGCAGTCTAGTTTGAATAAATGACTTTTGATTTTGATTTTGAATCACGAAAAGCTACTAGAAATACGACGTTGCCAAATCGCGCAAGATAAACGCTTTTAACAGTTATTTTCCCTGATCCTACAAATTCAGGTCATGAAACCTAAAACTAAATTCTAAACATTAGGCAAGTACCTAAAAGCTGATTAAGGTTTAATGAGACCAATTTCTCAAATACACTATGGACCTAAAGTTCTTATAGTTAGACCTAACTAATGTACCTCGTTAGTCTAGTGTTCAAGTCTAGACCAAGTTCAGAGAGGTTTAATAATGTTACCTACACAGAAACCAAGTTTACAAGGGTAAAGTCCTAGAAACATAACGTAACATTATGGCATTATGCAACGTTTGTATTCTCCGAAGAGGTAGGTGGATCACACACAACAACGCGCCACGCGACGGGGCACAGATCGCCTGTGTGGCTTGATTTTTTACATACAAATTCAGTAAAACCGCGCTTCGCGGGGAATTTGGCTCCTTTCCTGCGGCCCGTCGCGTGGCGCGTTGTAGTGTGTAATCTTCCAGAGGCCAGGTGTGAAGGTATAAATACCTTTCTCCAGTTATTAATTAATTAAATCCAATTATTTTAGGTAAGCAATGGTTATGTCTAAGTCTCCTTGCATTAGGGGACACTAGGCACTTTTGAACGTTGTTAACGTTCCCCCAAGAAAAAGCTAAATTGATTCTAATTGCCCCTTACAAGAGGTAAGTAGTTTTTATAGAGAATAATTAGCAACAAACCCGCATAGTTACTGTCAATGTGATGTACTCGTATACTCGTACAGTAGATAATTATATGCGAAGACACAATAGTATACAACACAACAATAGGTACAAGTATAGGAAAATAAGCAATGTAAGATAAATTAATTATGTTGAACCCCTTGTATCTGACATGGTGTTCACATTTACAAAATAAATATTGTAACCGTAGTCGATTTCAAACAGTGTATGTGTTCAATAGAAAATTAAAACCCGAATTATTGTTAAGTTTTTTTTTTCTGAACGCTACACATGCATGGCATAAATGTTCATTATGACGAGAATTAATGAAAATTTGTGTCGTGCAGCCTGTACGGCTCGGCTTTACGCAGCTACATAAGGTCCGGCCGCGCCAAATTTGCCAAAGATGTAAACAACAATGGCCGCTCGAAAATGAATAAAATCGATATACAAGAACATTTATTTTAAGTAATGTTTGTTTTCGTCTAAATCTCCGAGCTAACTAGACGAACTAAATGTTCTTGTATATCGATTTTACTCAAATTCGAGCGACCATTGTTGTTTACTCCTTTGGCAAATTTAGCGCGGCCGGACTTTAGGTATTACTTAATTTTCAACCGTGATTTGAAAACTCGTACCTACGAGTATTGGAAAGTTACACGAATTTTTCAGCAGCTAAAAATGTAATGAAAAGGTCGAAATGTAACGTTCTTTATTTATTTTGTCTGCCAGACCTATTCAGTGTTATGTGGTCTTATTTTTTTAATCTACTTACTTACCTACTGGCGTGATGTGTTACTTAAAATATACGTTACACCTGCAAATCCTTAACCATACATTTAGTAACCGCCATCATATTTCGCCAGTTAATGTGTGTTTCGTGTAATACGGTATCCAACTTCTTTTCTTTTTATTTTTTTAAATTGCTGATTGGGCCCGCTCTTGACTTCGATCACGCCTAATGGAAAGCGATGGATGAGGTCTATGATGGAACGAGCGCGCCCGCAAGATGCCTAAGGCACTGGAACTCCCCACGCATCGACGAAACACAGCAGCCTGCTTGACGCCGGACTCCGGTGGATACTGGTTGCAAACCAGGCGGGCGTTAACCCTGCCACCGCAAGGGAAGAATATATTATATCTTTATAGAAAGTATACCGTCAGGTAATCCATGATATAGCCACGATAAAATCCATTAAAATCCCTCTGCGGTGTGATTCACACTAATTTGAGTAATACTAAGTAGAATAATTTTTTAAATCAAAACCAAGACTGGTCATCCGGCTACAGTATGTGACACTTTTAGCACTCCACACACAATAGGACGGAACGCATGTCATTTAGAAGGTAGCAATCACTTCATGTGGTTAGCGGACTGGATTCGTGTGACGTTTTTGCTTTGTTTTAAATAAGACAGGCTAAATTTTGAAGTTAAATAAGTATTGTGCGGACAAAATGCTGAAAATTACTGGTTTAAAACTTATTCGCTTGTCTTTGGTTATAAAAACTTCGACTATAAAACAGGGTTAGAGGCAATTCTTATAGAGGTAAAGGTTATTTTAATGGTCCATATTAAAATAACATCAAGTTAAAACTTTTTAACTTGACTATGTACTTTTTACTTGGCCAAAGAAAATCATGAAAATTTGATTTCACGCAAACAAAAGACTAATTAAAACTTTAGTTACTTATAGGCCGACCGCTTAACTGAGACGTTGTCTGAGGTAGCTGCGCGGTTCGGGAGGGGTGATAGCTGTCACAAGTTGACGAATCACAGACCTCTCGCACCATGACGTGGTGCATCTGCGATGGAACGAATGTGCCCAGAAGATGCACAACCAGAGGGGCAATTCTCGTAATTTTAAGAACGTTCACAGTCTGATCTCAGACTCAATCTGTCAAAAATACCTCTAATTTCCCTACATTTTGACAAGTTTTTGACATTTGTGTGTCGCCGAGATGAGACTGGGACTAGATTTTGAACGTTTTAAATTACGAGAATTGGCCTATTATCGATAATCTCAACTACAAAAACAATATTTAATCAAATCAATTGCCATCATAGAAGCGACATCGTATATTCTTACGACATTTATAACACGGGTTGGTTTTAGTCTAAGTGATGGAGGAGCTTGTGGCTAAGTAATAACAGCCGCACGGGTTGATCGACCAGGTTAAGCTACGATTGCCGCGGTTGGTTTGTGGATGGGTGACCATCTTTATATACCAAGACCCCTCCGTGCCTCGGAAAGCACGTTAAGCCATTGGTCCCGGCTGTCATTCGTGGATCTTTGACAGTCGTTACGGGTCGTCAGAAGCCTGAAAGTCTAACAACCAGTCTTACCAAGGGGTATCGTTTTACCCAGTAACTGGGTTGTGGAGGTCAGATAGGCAGTCGTTCCATGTAAAATACTGATATTCAGCTGCATCAGGTTAGACTGGAAGCCGATCCCAACATAGTTGGGAAAGGCTAGGCAGATGAGTTTCTTTACGTACTTAAATTCAGCAACGTCATAAAATTTCAACGCGGTATTCATATTTCCGCGTGAGTTATTCGCGAAATGAAACAGCTGTGTTCCTTTCTAATGCCCATTGAACAGTTGGATTGATATTAAACTAACTCTGTACTGTATTACTTACACCTAAACTGCTCCGTTGGTCTCGTGGTCGCAAGCGCGACTTCTGAGCTTGGGGTCCTGGGTTCGATTCCCGGGTCGGGCAGTGTTATTGAGTTTTTCCATTAGAAATTTCTTAATAACAGCCCCGAGTTTGGAAGTTGGCGGTGTGATACCCCCGTGCCTCGGAAAGCACGTTAAGCCGTTGGTCCTGCGCCTGATCTCTCTCCGGTCGTGTCGGATTTGCGTACCGTCCCATCGGATTATGAGAGTGAGGAAAGAGAGAGTGTACCTGTGTCTGCACACACTCTTGTGTGTTAAAATATCTCCCGCACCGAAGGTTAGTCTTCGTTGACCGCCGTGGACGGTCTGGAGGACTGAGTAAACAAATGAAGATGCACCACACACCACTGCCTACCTATGTATTTGGAAACCACTCATATGTTATGATATATCGGTAGGTATATTATGCCTTTACATAACACGTAGTTTTGTTACAAAACCCAGCTGAAGCCTATAAAGCGATAAATTCCGAACAGACTATAGTTATCTCAAAAGTTTTAAGTCCTTCCGAAGATTTCATATTATCCTAAAGTATGAAACTTCAGCGATCCTCCGGGGAACGAAAACACTTTGGAAAGATTCGGAAAGCTTCGAAATGTCTCGGAACGAGAACATGAGTCATGAAAGTTGACATGAAAGTGGACAGTAAAGGCTTGGATATTGTCTCGGTATTGCTAGTTTGTTCCTTGGAAGCCTTAGGCGAGGTGCAACAGAGAATAACAGCTGTTTTCAAGTCTGCTAGCCTTTCTTGAAGTACAAATAAAAGTTTTATAAGTATTCAAAAGTCTAAAAGTCGTATAAAGGTCGTATAGTCGTGTATTCTACAGTCTTATTTCTCATAAATAAATAGGACACCACTACACTTTGTAAGTAACTTATAAAATAAATATGTAGGTGCATAAAAGTTGTAGTGACATAGATTGAAAAGAGTACCTATGCTTAGATGGTTTGGTCATGTTGAGAGGATGAATGAAAGGCGACTAACAAAAGGTATTTACAAGGCAGATGTGAGTACAAAACGCTGGGAGGGGACGCCCTAGGAGGACATCTAGTGACCTTAAGTGATGTTCTTCTGTAAGGTCAGTACTCGCAACTGACGTGCATGTATGACCAGATGTATGAACGTCAGCGAGGCCAAAGGAGTATGTAAGTATCGTACCAGGTGGCGTACTGTAGTTTCTGCCTACCCCCTTTGGAAAAAGGCGTGAGTTTGTGTATGAATGTAAAATAAAGAAAATGAAGATTTTTTTAACTCAAGTTCATCATCTGCCTAGCCTTTTCCCAACTATGTTGGGGTCGGCTTCCAGTCTAACCGGATGCAGCTGTATACCAGTATTTTACATGAATTGACTGCCTATCTGACCTCCACAACCCAGTTACTAGTTATTGGTACTATTTAAATTTAATTAGTGTCGTAGTGCGTGTCAACGGTGACAGGCTTGGTTTGAAAGAAAGAAAAATGCGTTTATTGGCATTACAGCAAAATAAAAATGAAAAGCGTTGAAAATGCCGCCTCTGGCAGCGGCTGCTGAGGCGTCTCCGTGCTAAGTAAGCCGATACTATAATTTAAAGTCTTTCTTTTAAATCTTCGCATCTATCTCGGAGATAAAACCATCAATCTGAACCGTGATTGGTGGAACGACAGTTTTGAAAGACCGTGATTGGTCGGATGCCAATTTTGAAAGACGCTGATTGGTTGGAAGTCATTTTTTAAAACTTCCATAGATGACTGTAATGTGCCTTAATAAAACTTGCTAAAGACAAAGTTAGGGATTTCGAGTTAGACTCGTTGAGAATCGGGTCAGAACTTCAGCAGTTTGTGCTGAGTAAAAAGTTGTAGTTTTTCTCTAGAAAACTTTTTTTTTTTTTTTTAATAGAATATCAACAGTCTGTATATTATTTGCTGGAAAGCCCCAGTTTTTAATTTTCTTGAGATAGTTTTTATCGCGATATTCCCACGGGATAAAGGCAGACAGGTGAAACCGCGGGGCGTATCTAGTCTTTAAATATAAGCACAACATCAACTTAACATTGCAAAATGTTATAATTTTACCTGATAGCAAAAGATTTTGCTGCACTGAAAAGCGAATTTTGTTGTATCGGACACAAGTGTGCAATTCCGCTCTCATACAATTCAGAAAGACACTCGCGATAAGAAAAACAAATGCAATACGCTTAGAACTCGTTCTAAATGACAGCATTTGTTCTTTCTTGCTCCCAGTAGATGTACGAGTAGTACCTATAATAAAAATACTTGAACCATTTCTGCGTCCTATTTATTCTATGCTGTTTTAAGGCGCTGTTCCATTGTCACCCACGGTTACGCTAAGCATGTGTGTACAGACGCCAGCACATCAACCTACTACAATCTGTCTTTCTTTAATAGATTTTCAACTTTATTGCTAAAGTATAAGGTTTAAAGTTGATTGGGAAAATTTGACAGTTTCGGGTAGCTTGATGTGCTGACGTCTGCACTTATAGTAAAAGTGCGCAGTGTTGCACACCCCCACCCCATTTCAAGTTAAATAAATATCAACTTTATTTCAATGAATATTAAGTTCATTTGAGAGTGAAAGACACTAGCACTATTGAAAAAGTTATAAAAATGTTTGAAGTTGTAGCGTAGGTAAACTAAAATTTATTGTGTAGGAATTAAAGTTTTTTTCCATTAATTCATATTTGTTTACATTTTTGGCAAATAAATCGCGAACGCAAATTAGCTTCGTTTCGCATGAAAATATAGACGGGATTATCTACTGACGCGACACATGGCTGTGCTATACAGGGTTATTCAGGGTTACATTGGCTAGCTAAACTCCGCAGACGTATTGGGTATCGATATAACATAGCATTATAAAACAAAAAATAAATTAATTTGAAGATTTTTTTTTGTGGGCTCGTCATCATCTTTCAAAATCTAATTTCTCCTAAATTTTTGATAGATAGTTTATGGTGTTACTATACTTTACCATACTAACCATAAAAAACAGTACCATAACATACTAATATGAAATAGATCTTCTCTCCGCCATTTTTATTTCGCGAAAAAACGTTTTTAAATTTTTCGTAACTGTAAAGTGTTTACGCTCATGACTGTACCTACACAGATGTGTTCGTGCAGTAATTGACGATTCAGCCGCAGCTGTTCGTAACCTCTCAATGCACATCCTACGCAGCAATGGAGTTGCGACTTTATTCTCGGATGCAGAAACGAATAAACTATTATGAAAATGCTGATGTCATATTGTTACCAGTGTAGCGGTATCTACAACGCTACATGCGAACAACGCGTCATACTGACGTCACGCAAATCCTGCATCTCGCAAGCAGAGTTTACCGCACAACTAGCACAGATACAACGGCCCGACGTGAATCATCGGGCAGTTGCCCGCCAGACCCAACACCCGTCTGGTCGGAGGATCCTCCCTTTGCTAATAGAGTATGAGTGAACTTTACACCCTGTTCCTCATACCTCTATACAAGAATTAATAAAAGCGTGTTGTTTCTTATACGTGGTTGCGGTGTTTATTATAAATTATGTTGAAAACTCGTATTACGATTTTCTGTTTTAAACTTCGTGTTTTCGCTTCATAAACTAGTTTGGTTGTATTTTTATTATAGTTTACTTCTAATATCTATCTATATAAATATAAACAAAAGGCCTGACTGACTGATAGGCATCCACTAAGAAAGGTTTATCGAAATTCCACCCCTAAGAGGGTGAATAGGGGGAGGGTGAAATTTCACGCGGACGAAGTCGCGGGCAGAAGCTAGTTTTTTTTTTAAATTTGTAATGGACTTGCTCTTGACTCTAGTCTAGGTCAAAGATGACAGAGACAAAGGTCGACGATGGAGCGAGCTTATCCAGAAGAAGCCTGTTCACTCTCACTTTGAAGAGATTTGGGTTGTATGCGCTCGGATAAACAGACGCAGGTAGAGAGTTCCACTCTTTTGCTACGAGTATGCGCATTATAAAGGACATTTGCAAACGCTTAGTGCGAATTGGTGGAGTTTTAAGATAGAGGCAATGGCGGTAAGATAGACTTTTATTTTTCTCTTAACTCACTATGCAAAACTCAACTCAGCATATACACTGCTGAATATAGGCGTCTCCCAGGCTGCAAAAAATCAAAATCAAAATATTTAATTTAACATAAGCCTACATGGCCACTTCTGAAACGTCAGAAGCTAGGTGCACGGTTCCAATTGGTCGTTTCCTATGGAGAAGAACCGGCAAGAAACTCCACGGTCACTCTTTTAAAAATAATTGGCTTTTACAATGTTTTCAAATGACATTAAGCCACAACACCCTGTCCTCCACTTTCCACATCCAGTCTGTTCCAGCCACCTTTTTCCTTTATTTCTCTCTCATAATATCATAATCAGCCTATAATGTTCCCACTGCTGAGACACAGGCCTTCTCTCCGTGAGAGGCAGTGGGCGGTAATCCATCACGTGGGCCCAGTGCGGGTTGGTAGATGTCACATATCTTCGAATTTTTGCTTCTAGAACATGCCAGTTTTCTCACGATGTTATCCTTGACCGTTTTGAGAGCAGTGGCGAACATAAAGTCGAATTCTTTTACAACTCATCCATAGCTAGATTACTACTAGAAATAGCTGTTTATTACGATCGACTGCCATTAATAAAGTAATGTTGCTCGTAGATAATCAAGAGCAATCGTCGCAATTGCTCGGTAAAAGGAGTAATCATTAACGTATTGTTGGTATTTACGGGCCATTCAATCACTCAGTTGCGCCATAATGAAGGGACAATTTATATTCAACTAGCTTTTGCCCGCGACATCGTCAGCATGAAATTAGTAATTTGGATAGCTTATTTTTTATCCAACCTGTTTCTTTTTATGTAATTTCGGGCATAAAACTATTCTATATCCTTATATATCCTTCCCCACAACTCAAACTATCTCCATACCAAATTTCATCTAAATCGGTTCAGCCGTTATTGATTCCCCATACAAACTTCCACCCCCCTTTTCACCCCCTTAAAGGATGATTTCTGGGATAAAAACTATCCTATGTCCTTTCCTGGGACTCAAAGTATCTCTATACCATACATATTTCATCTAAATTCGTTCAGCGGTTTAAGCGTGAATAGGTAACAGACAGACAGATAGTCAGACACACTTTCGCATTTATAATATTATTGTATGGATTGATGTCAATAGAACCTCCACGGTATAAGTGTCTGCGTCCGGTGCAACGTGGTCAGACCAACTGCCAACTTTGCTAACCAACCACATTACCCTGGCTTCCGACGTTGCAGACATTGCCAATATTTTGACTACATAAGGCATATTATAGGCATGAAAAAATAATTTTGTGCAACGCATGAATGGATATAGGTGACCTACAAAATCGTTGCAAAGCATTATGAAGTAGCACCGCAACACAGCTGTTACGTTGCATGTGGCGTAGCACTGCTACACGCAGCTGTTCCGTAGCAAATGGCGTAGAACGGGGAATACGTAGCTTCTGCGTAGCTCTAAAATACGTTGCAAAAGTCGTAGCAGTTCAATACATAACTCTTGCGTAGCTATTTAATACGTAGCTGTCTTGTACCAGCTGGCGTAGCTACGTAGCCGTTGCGTAGCGATGGAATACTTAGCTGTTTTGTAGCAATTGGCGTAGCTTAGGAATACGTAGGCGTTGCTTTGCGATGAATGACGTAGCTGTCTTGTACCAGCTGGCGTAGCTCTGGATTACGTAGCCGTTCCGTAGTACTGGAATACGTAGCTGTTTCGTAGCAGCCGGCGTAGCTCTGGAATACGTAGCCGTTGCGTAGCGATGGAATACGTAGCTGTTTTGTAGCAACTGGCGTAGCTTAGGAATACGTAGCTGTTCCGAAGCTCTGGAATACGTAGCTGTTTCGTAGCAATTGTCGTAGCTCTAAAATACCTAACCATTCCGTAGCTCTGGAATACGTAGCTATTTTGTAGCAACTGGCGTAACTTAGGAATACGTAGCCGTTCCGTAGATCTGGAATACGTAGCTGTTTTGTAGGAATTGGCGTAGCTCTGAAATACGTAGCCGTTCCGTAGCTCTGGAATACGTAGCCGTTCCGTAGCTCTGGAATACGTAGTTGTTTTGTAGCAATTGGCGTAGCTCTGGAATACGTAACCGTTTCGTAGCTTTGGAATACGTAGCTGTTTTGTACCAGCTGGCGTAGCTCTGATATACGTATCCGTTCCGTAGCTCTGGAATACGTAGCTGTTTAGTAGCAACTGGCGTAGCTCTGGAATATGTAGATGTTTTGTGCGCTGTTACATGGCATAATTATAACTCAAAAAAAAAAACTGTTAAAGAAAATATAAGCATTATAAAATCAGCTATTTTTGATATTACAAAAACCGTCAAAAAGAGGAACAAGAATTTTTGCTGATCACTCTCGTCGCAGTTTGTTATTCATTAATTAGCAGACAGAAGGAAGATTCTGTCTATACTCAACCCAAAAAAAAAACATTGTCTCATACAATATCCAGTTTGATTGATATCACACACAGCTAACAAAACAAAAGTTTGAACCAATATTGGCCAACTTTGACGGCCTGTGCCGTCCACACTGAACGCTTTAGAAGAATCCAGTGGTGTTTTGTGTTTAAATGTACATAGTATTATAGTTTATACATATATTAGCTTATATTATTTAATTAATTGAAAAATTAAATAATACATAAAAATATTATATATGTATAAAAAAATTGAATATACAAATTAGTAGAGCATTAAATTATGCCGACAAACTCAGGACTGGTTTTTAATCAAAATTGTGAACGATGAACGATTATATAGCACAGCGTAGATATTTTAAAAATGTCTGTGGTCATAAACAAAAAAAAACACACACACGAAAAACAACAAAAAACACAAAACACTCAAAAATACACACACACAAAAATAAAAATAAAAACGCTAAAATTCATTTAAATCAGATTTTAAATGAATTTTAGCGTTTTTATTTTGTGTGTCTATTTGTTTAGATAGCTTCATGTCTAAAGTACTGAACCAATTCTGATCTAAATTGGCTGATATGTAAGAACGTAGGGCTAGAGAGAGGTGTACCTACCTACCTATAGTACACCCACGTTTCACCAATAATATTACACTCCTATGTAACAGGGCGAGGGCCTATAGCCATCAATCTGGCACAAATCCAGACTCCGGGCTGCTACTGAGAAATTCCAGATGGAAAAACCATATTCGGGCAATGTGTTATTTGCCCGAATACAGGCGTATATAAATGTTTGTGTATAGGCCAGTAGATTGTCGGACATAAGATCTTTTTTTTTTGGTGCGCGTTGGAAATCCTCGTGGACTTCCTCCATCGTGGGGGTGACAGAGGGGCATGCCGGACTCTTACCGGCTAAAACCACCGCGGTGTTCCACCTCTACCTATGACTGGGGGTGCGGGATTCGCGTAAGCATTCACCGCTCCCCCGACAGGCCTCAACCCACTGTTCCTCAGCGGGTCCCACCTCCCCGTGCCATTCCCATAATGGCCGCACCCACCCTGAAGTGGCGCGCGTGGAACACTGCGGCGCCAACTCTAGTCCCCTACTAGCCTATTCTAGAACCCTAGTCTGCCGCCCGCAGGCCGCCTCTCATGGAGGTCGCAGATCGCCCGAATACAGGCGTGATGGTATGTATGTTTGTGTGTAGGTAAGTAGATTGTCGGACATAAGATCCTACTAACGCGAAAGTTTGTGAGGATGGATGGATAGATGGATGTTTGTTACTCTTTAACGCAAAAACTACTGAACGGATTTCGATAAAACATTACAGTAATATAGCTTATACATCAGAATAACACATAGGATACTTTTTATCCCGATATTCCCACGGGATCGACACTTATGCGGGTGAAACCGCGGGGTACTGATAGTAACTATAATATAATTTCAGAAAACGCGAAAGAAGCCGCGGAAAAATCTAGTACGATATTATTTCATTATTAAATCAGTATGTTACAGGAAAAAAATCACAAAGGAACATTAAGATACAGATTATTCAAGATGTTACATTTTCCACCTAAAATATACAGTGCCACTGTATATTTTAGGTCGACAATCTTTATCTTAGAGCACGGAGAAAAAATAAAATAATCAAGCGTTGTATCATTCCGTATTCTTAATGTTCATTACAGTCACAGAGAGACTTGCAAATGTTCTAACGAAGTTAATTATGTGAGCGAGCTCAAAAGCCTTGGCATGTTTCTTTTTTAAGGTTCCGTACCAAAAGGGTGCCCACGGGACCCTATTCTGGGGTCCATTCGTCTGCCGCAGGGCTGGATCTTTTGAACCGTAATAGGTAGACACTTGAAATTTTGTGCACTACTATAGTCGCTATAGCAACAATAACTATCCAAACTAACATTATAAATTCGAAAGTAACTCTGTCTGTCTGTCTGGCTGTCTGTATGTTACCTTTTCATACATAAACCGCTGAACCGATTTAGATGAAATTTGGTATAGAGATAGTTTGAGTTCCGGGAAAAGACATAGGATGCTTTTTATCCCGATATTCCCACGGGATCGACACTTATGCGGGTGAAACCGCGGGGCGCAGCGAGTACTTAATAAAATTAAAAATTAAAGTTGGTGGGCATACAAGAACCTACCATTCGAGCATACCCACTATTGTGTAGAAGCAAGTTTATTAACTGAACAGATAGCTGTGCTGCTAGGGAGTTTCCTGCGCCAGTTCTTCCCAGCGAAAGTACTAGAAGGTGGTGAAGGGCGGGCGTTTTAGGGGACTGTTTTATGTAGCTTTGACGTTCGAAAAGTGCTGATTGTTAGCCTAGTTTGAATAAATGACTTTTGACTTTGTTTCGAAACGTGTTTTTCCCGGGGTTTTTTGTTCGATATTTGCAATTGTATCTGTATATTGTAATTGTATCTGAGGGGCTTGTGGCTAAATAATAACAGCCGCACGGGTCGATCGATCAGGTTAAGCTACGCTTGCCGCGGTTGGTCCGTGGATGGGTGACCATCTTTACATACCAAGACCCCTCCGTGCCTCGGAAAGCACGTTAAGCCGTTTGTCCCGGCTGTCATTCGTGGATCTTTGACAGTCGTTACGGGTCGTCAGAAGCCCGAAAATCTGACAACCAGTCTTACCAAGGGCTATCGTATTACCCAGTAACTGGGTTGTGGAGGTCAGATAGGCAGTCGCTCCATGTAAAATACTGGTATTCAGCTGCATCCGGTTAGACTGGAAGCCGACCCCAACATAGTTGGGAAAAGGCTAGGCAGATGATGATTTGCAATTGTATCTACGGTGGTATGGAACCTTTCGTGTGCGAGTTCGACTCGCACTTGGCCGCTTTTTGGAGTTTCATGTTACGAAACATGTAACTCTACTAATTAAAAGATCTATAAATAATTTATGTACTCAACTCGTGATAATAATATCAAATATAGATGTATAAACTGTAAATTTTTCCCAATCAACTTTGAACCTTATACTTTAGCGATAAAGTTGAAAATCTATTAAAGAACAGATTGAAGTAGATTGATATGCTGGCGTCTACACGTTTTTATGTTTATTTCTTTGATTGAGGCATTGAATTTTACGTTAAGGCTTGTTGGGTTCGATTCTCAAACGTAATTTTTTCTTCTGTATGTTGTTCCGTTTTAGTAAGATAAATAATGTCTGTAAATACACACAATATGAATCTTTTCATAAAGTGTGTATTTATAGATTTAATTAACTTGAAGGTTTCGTAAAGCCGAAACAAAATATTTTACCTACGTAATTGGTTTACGTTTCGTTTTCCTTGTTATCCCAGCTAAAGTATAAGATGCTATCATTATTTTAATGATGGTAATTTAAGGGCTCCGGATTGTTTCCTGAGAACCTCTTTGAGTTAAATATCAGTTATCCTACCTTCCTACTAATAATATTACAAACGCGAAAGTTTGTGAGGAGGGATGGATGTTTGTTACTCTTTCACGCAAAAACTACTGAACGGATTTGGATGAAAGGAGATTGCCCGTGATCAAAACCGCTTTAAAGCAATAGAGTATGGCCTTCAAAATATACTCATAAATTATAAAATAATTTATTAACATTTCTGAGTTCACTTGATCGAAATCGTATGTGGGGTTAATATTTTGTATTTAATTAGTTATTTATTGGATTTTGTTGCATACTTTTTTAAATGGCGTATTTTAGTAAAAGCAGTGTTGCCAATTTTAAGAACCTCCCCATAATCGGTCTTAACGGATAGTATGAGGACAGACGCTGAGTTTTAAAAATAATTTCATCTATGACATTCTTCCTGGGTTATTGATTCCGTTTTAATCATGATCTGGCAGTTGGAGTAATTTATACGGCCTACCCAAATGTCCTTTCTCTGGTGTCGTCAAATCATTGAGCTCCTTAAGTTCTGAGTTGAGCTGCACAATTACTGACAACTGGTGCACTGATTGGACAGGTCCACTCAATCTGTGTGGTTCTTTTCTCAAAAGAATATTTCAGACATTTATCTAACATGGTCTTTACATGTATGATCTAACCAAGATTAAGTATGTCT
Organism: Hydraecia micacea; assembly: GCA_914767645.1. NCBI lineage: Eukaryota > Metazoa > Arthropoda > Insecta > Lepidoptera > Noctuidae > Hydraecia > Hydraecia micacea. Next base: position 4,897,915 of record OU611799.1, on the reverse strand, counting down.
GGGCTTTAAAAGAGACTGATCTTTGAGTTTCTTTTGGCTTTTCTTCTCAGAGTTGTCAGATAGAAAACGCCCTTCTCATCTAGTTTAAAAAAAATATGTTTGATGTGTAAAAGTGTTTTTTTTTCTATAATGTTTCCTCGTTATTAATTTTTCATTAACATAATCAAAGTAATATATCTTTTTAATTAACATCTTTAAACTAATATTAAATTAAATCCATTTATTTCAGACTAATTATTTGTCCATATATTACTAATTAAAATATCTTTCTTTAGTTGACAAATCACTTATGGTCAGGGGGATTAAGATTAACTGTTGGTAACACTATCACGGGAAGTGTCACTCAGACACTGTCAATTTGTCAAACAAACATCTCATGTCGGCCGACCAGCACTCCGCAGTGATCTTTGTTTTTACTTATGTATTGTTAGTTGTTGAGTTTGCTGTGCTAATAAATAACTTATCATTGCGTTGACATCGTGTCCAGTTGAATCTTCAGATTCCTGCACAGTCAAGATTGTACTGTTTCTGTGTGGGTGGTGTGGATTGTGTAGAACATTTTCACGACTACGGTCCGTGTCTTCTGTGCAGTAAATCACTAACGATTTCGTTAAAACTGTCACGCTGCGGGAGCTGTGTCTACCCCGTCGTCAAGTTGGGGAGGCAACGGATATAATGGAAGACTTTCAGCACTATTTGTATTTCGTTGTTTACAGTTAAGTTTTACAGATAATACTAGAAGCTGTTTAACTATGTTCAAAATATACATTTAAATGCATCATGATGAGAAAAGTGGTGAAGTGTGTTGTCCCACTCACTGTCGAACGATCACAAAAAAAGACTGAAGCTGTGGCGAGACAGTGCTTCCTTACCCAAACCATTCGTTCTACCCGCTGAAGAGCTCCTACCTGGATATGAGTTACCTTGGGTAAACCTGCTGAGATGGAGATTCATAGACGACTCTGCCTTGGAGTGTAAATGTGGTGCTGTTCTACAAACGATGGGATACTTAATATCGTGTCCTGCGTGTCCTGTCAGCTGCACGTTACAGGAACTGATGGACGTTGGTGATGGCGGCAAACAAGTACCTGAATTCTGGGCCCAGTCCATTTAGATTGCTATCGACACGCCAAGAAGAAGATGATGCGATAAGAACCACCAGCTATACTTTTCTTAGTTTGATTTGATTTTGTTTGTGGCTTTTGCCTGTCTGTGACAATATGTATAAATAAACTAATGCTAAGATCAATTTCTTAACAGAATATGATATACCTATTTATTTTTATATGTCTCACACAGGTCGATCGATCAGGTTAAGCTACGCTTGCCACGGTTGGTCTGTGGATGGGTGACCATTTTACATACCGAGAACCCTCCGTGGATCAGAAAGCACGTTAAGCCGTTGGTCCCGGCTGCCATTCATGGATCTTTGACAGTCGTTACGGGTAGTCAGAAGCCCGAAAGTCTGATAACCTGTCTTACCAAGAGGTATCGTATTACCCAGTAACTGGGTTGTGGAGGTCAGATAGGCAGTCGCTCCATGTAAAATACTGGTATTCAGCTGCATCCGTTTAGACTGGAAGCCGACCCCAACATACCTAGTTGGGAAAAGGCTAGGCAGATGATGAGTCGTATTATGGTTAGCATGTCCGTAGGAACGGAAAATACGAAACTGAACTAGCAAACGACATTGAGGTTGATATGCCGTTGGTACTGGGAACGGACAAGTATTTAGTAAGGGGAAGAATTAAATCTCGATATGTCAGCAGCAAGGTGTATTACGCCTACATTTTAGTTAATAGGGCTACGAGTAACTCAGTAGCTGATTTAGGTCTGTTGAGCCGCCACGTCGGCTCCGTTTTTAGGCAACATATTTTATGAATATGATGAATAAAACTATTGCATTCCTATGTTCAAGCATTTTCTATTTCCTATAAAAACCTACATTTTGCATGTAGGTTTTTTTTACCTACCTATGAAATATTATTTATTTGGCATCATTCATTGATTTATTGGAACTATTTTCTGTTGTTTTATGTGAATTCAAATCGTATTGTTGTAAAATACTGTTTTTTTTGGTGGATGGTAACTAACCTCAAAACTGAACAGAAAATCAAAGAACAACAAAACCCCACAAAATAAATGGATAATTTTTATTTCCTATGAAAGTACGACATCACCCCTCTTTTATATCCAATTTTTGGTATCATACAAAATTTTTTGGGTATTTTCTCGTGGTCCTACTATTTTGTCCTACCAGTAGGTCTACGAGGGTATGTTATTGCTGTTGGTCCTACTGAAGTTTAGAAACTAAAATGAACCCTCCTGTACCTATAATGAAATTGACTGGATAGGTGTGGGGCGTGTCTCAGTTTCAGTCTTCATACTGCCTTCTCTTTATATCTTAGAAAGCATTTTGTATGTTCGCAAAAACTTAGGACTTTTCAAAATAAGAAGCGATTTCCATAATAAGTATAAATACACTAATACACGTAGTAAACATGAAATTGTGATACCTAACTAAAACAAGCTAGTCCTTTCTTATAAACCAATGATTTCAAAAGTAAGGATACGCCCATCTGAACATTTTACATAGACCATCTTCATACAAGCAAAAGTAGCGCCATCTGTTATAACTCATACGAACTACGTGAGAACAGCGCTGCATAGGTCGACAACGTAACCTTGTACGTGCGTAACTTACATTTTCATTTACTTTTTTCAAATCACATTTTGTCGTGAGTCAGTAGTCAGTTGCATGCCGATATCCTTTTAACTCAGAATACCAGACTCAAAATACCAGATTGTTAAAATATCACATTCTCAATAGGTATATGTATATCAGATTTCGGACAGTCGAAATCAACACAGGTCTTCTGGCCACCGCGAAAATTCCCAAACTTTGGAGAAAAACCAAAATCGTATCCTCTCATATTTGTCAATTATATCAGCTAATGAATATAATTATTCCTTATAAATAAATAAATAATAATATAAAAATAATGTCGACATCAATGTCACAAAAATAAGCAGAGAATCATTTGGAAATCTGTAATTTAAAAATTATTTGTATCGTAATTAGCTATGGCATATTATATAAACTTCGTTTATATGTCTTCTCCTAATTTGCTACCAAAATTCAAAATTACTAACACTAAAATCTTAAGACAAAAATATGACGTCCGTACAAGGTTACTTTGTTCACATCGAGCAGCCATTGGCCACACAATGGCCGCCATTGGTAAAATAATTATCGCTTTAAAAAATGTGTTTATTTAATCATTTAATTGCAAAAAAAATAATGTAAGGTTACATTCCGATGATACGATACCGCATATTTCTTTTTAATCTTGGTATCGTAATTTTTGCAGTCTTTTACTACGCAACTAGGCATTTTTATGACAGGCAAATACACGCTCATTCCCTCGCGCGGACCACTGGTCAACTGAGTCGCGTTGGCCCTAAACCGTAATTTTAGGGCCAGCGCGTTGGTGCCATTTCGTCGCTCGGTTAGCCCGGTCCTTACGCTAGTAATATATAAGTCAATGTTATAAACAGTATCCGCTTTTATAACAAGTTGCCAATGCCAAAGTGCCCATGTTGGTATAAATGAAATATTTTTTTTCTCATTGATAATAATACAGATACAAATTACGATATTGATTAAGTAAATGGTTTATTAACAAAAAAAAAAAAAAAACATTTCATTAATATTTTAATAATGAAGTACTTGATAACATTCTAAAATCTCAATTAGAATTAATTCATGGTTTATTTTATAACTTTTTATTTTATAACTTTTTATTAACATTCATGGTGTTAATAAAACAACCGGTAATTTTTTATTAGATAAATTATAAAGAAGTAATACGAGTATGTCATCAACGATATTTTTAAAAAGAGGTATGTACTAAAAGTGATGTTGACTCACTAAGAAAGCAGTACTTATGAAGACTGAAACTGAGACACGCCCCACACCTATCCAGTCAATTTCATTATACAGGAGGTACATTTTAGTTTCAAAACTTCAGTAGGACCAACAGCAATAACATACCCTCGTGGACCTACTGGTAGGACAAAATAGTAGGACCACGAGAAAATACCCAATTTTTTGATGCGCAACCGCGGTCAATAGAGAAATGGGCATTTTCCTTTGTTCTCGTGACGGGAACTTTAGAATTTGAACAGTCTTTTAGAACATACCTAAGAACTAGGTCATAGCTTAAGGACTTTATATCCCGATCGAGTTTAACGCAGCTGTTGATAGAGGTTTTATTGATAAAATAGTTTTAACTATCGATAGCTAGAAATACTTAGGCACTTTTCTATATATTCTATTACCACAACATTTTTGGAGTGGTGTACCTACTTAATAATAAGGATATATTATAATTATCTCTACTAATCAAAGTGAGCAGACACAAAATATTACGTAGTTATCAGCAATTTAATTTCGAGTTTAAAAAAAGTTCAGTTTTTTAGAGTGACGTCTATGTAACTATATGTGAGTGGCATATGGGTGTCATTATCTCTGTATGACAATCCTAACTAATATTATAAATGCGAAAGTAAGTTTCTTTGTTTGTTACCTTCTCACGCCTAAACCACTGAACCGATCATTCTGAAATTTTGCATATACTCGTACGTTGTCAGGTGTACAGAAACGGACATACGTACACATTTTTCGGGATGAAAGGTACCCTTCATCCCGAAAAAAGTGCTGTTCCCGAGGAAAACAACAATAACGTTATTATGATAATAGATGGTGCCATGTGTCTATCAGTGGCGAAGGTACCATACAACTCGATTCTCACCGGCTTCCCTTCGAAAATTCAGAACATAACCACTCTATAGTCAATTCATCATTGAAATTTTCTTTTGGTATTTTTTTTTTGCTCTGGCCTATACCTCTGTCATAAATTCACCCTTCGCCACTGGTGTCTATTGAAATTTGTCACATTATTTAATTCTGAGGCGGTACGAAGTTGCCGGGTCAGCTAGTCTGTTTATAAAACATGACGTGCCATATAAACGCTCAGATATTCTATATTCGAATCTTTCTTTCCAATTTGATGTTATTTCCAGTTAAACAAATAATATCAACTTTATCGTAGCGTAAATTAAGTTGATTTCAAAATGACTTGTACTGAAATAGTCTTAAAAACGTTGTACCCCAAATTGAACTTTATGAATGGGTATTAAAGTTTTTTTTTTCAAAAACACGTAGGTATTTGTTTTTATGTTTGAAATCAAAATTGTGAACGCAGGATAAGACAAGTACTAACAATACATAATGCTTACTCATCGACTAACTACAAATTGAAGTACCAGACAATGTTTTACATAATATACGTAGATAATATTCCGATGTAAGAACTCGATCAAACTGTGAACATTGTATCATCTATCAACGTCAGGTTTTGTCGAGGTTTTTCATCCTCCCCGAGGCGTTTAGGCAGAAAAATAATGAGCTATAAAAAGTGGTCTATGTACTTATATTGTAAAGGTAGGTGAGGAAAATTGTATCGGATATAATACTCATAAAATATTTAGTTTTTTCATAATGATGGCCATATTTTTTTGAACTTGCTTATATCTTGTTGCATACATGTTTGATTGCTTTAAACTTTCAGGGTGATTATTGCAAACATCTATGATGTAGGTAAGCAAGTTCAAGAAATATGCTGCCGTCATAAGGAAAAAGGGCATACCTAACTAATATTTTTTTTCCGAAATTGAGTTCTATACATATTCGGAATCAGAAAAAAAGGCCCATCTGCTAATATTATTTGTACAATTTCGGAAAAAATGCCCTTTTTTCTTATGACGGCAGTATGGATGCCACGTGATCAACTTTGAACATTAGGTAATATCTCGGAAACAGGTCCAATGGGGTTGACGTATCCGTGTGGATAAAAACCCCTTATTAATAAAGAATAACAAAATTAAAAAATCGCGGAAACGTGACACTATACTGGGTAAGGTCTAGTAATATTTTTTGTTTGCATTGATGTCAGCTGTCGATTTATATAGGTTTCATGCTTAGCCTCCATTTTGAAAAAAAATAAACAAAAAGGGCGGACAGGTAGGTATGGCACGGATATTCAAACCCCTTTGAATTATGTTTAGAGGAACCTTCGCCCGTTAGAATAGTTTACAGGCAAAATTGCCTCCAGAATCGTTCTATGAGATTTTACTTGATTTAATAGTACACAATAGTAGATGACATAATAATTTAAGTCGCATGGAATAGGGAGCAAGCCTATTGCTTTTAACCGGTCATTTTCTCTCAACAACAGTCCTTCATTCCAAAAATAACTTTCCCAGGCGAGCATTACGTAATCCTTTTGGTTCTATAATTCCTGAAATCCCCATATATTAATAAATTGTTACCGTTCACTGGCTGCCCAAGCCTTAATACCATGGAGTAAGGAGAAATGGAGCGCTCACTAACGGGTGAAAGCTTCTGCAAGTTGCAATACAGAAATGTACCTGGGTCTGCAACCTGGGCAGTCAGCCCCAATACGCCTGGTTGACTGGTTAATATCATGACCACAATGCTAAGGAAAAGTAAAATAACCTCGCTGTGCGGAGCAGCAGCAGCTATTTGTTTTTTGTGGTGATCCTAAGGGCGCCGCGTTTCCTCACCGAGAGTAACGTAGTATTATATTATCTGTGCAGAGAGTATTCGCCTTTTAACGCTCCCAGCCAGGGAGCTCCTTACATTGCAGTGTAATAACAATCCAAGATTCGATTTGAAGCATTAATATATTAGCATTACCGTGGTTATACTAACTCACTGACGTAACGCTCGAATCTGAACTGTTACATTACCTACCTTATAAGAAAAGATAGGTATAATTTCCGTTCCCCTGCATTTTACTCGTTGATCTGCGTTTTAGGTTTGCACTAAGCATTTTATATTACACAGGGTAATTGGAAAAACACCAACAACCTCTTAAGAGGTCATTGTACTCATCATTATGAACAACTTTTATTAAGGGCCCAAACATGAAATCGCGAAAAAAAAATCAGCTGTTCCCTACATTTATGTTCGTCTAACTCGTCAAAATGTAGAGAACAGCTGATTTTTTTTCGCGATTTCTTGTTTGGTCCCATAGTAGAAGTTGTTCATAATGATGAGTATAATGACCTCTTAAGAGGTTGTTAGTGTTTTTCCAATAACCCTATATAGTTACGCGTTTCCAATGACGACCAATCAATGATCATCCTTGGATTCCTATTGCATTTAGATTTCGAGATAATTTCACTTATTAGCACTCCATTTCTTTATATTCCATGTTCTATATCCAACTTACAGTAACATTTGCTGACAATAAACAGACATAAGCACAGTATAACAGCTACGGATATATAATTGTTTTACCTCCATTCGCACCGGCCTACAACTTTACTTTTAATTAAATTCAACAAAGGCTTACAGGCGGACGGTTAATTACGGACAGGCAGTCGTATGCATGTTGAATGTGTGTTTAGAGATACTGGCTTTTTCACGCGGTATTGGGCGCAAAAAAAAAAAAATACGATACAATTTCTATGTAAAACTAGCTATGCGGCATGTTGTAATGTCTTTTTTTTTTGGTTGGAGCTTTTTCCGGCACGCAGACAACAACTTACTAAAGTTTCGTCACAATCGGTCGAGCCATTTTTTATTTCTTGCGACATTAACAAACGGCAATTGATTTTTAGGGTTCCGTATCTTAAAAGGAAAAAACGGCACCCTTATAGGATCAGTCCCTTTATCTCGGGAACGCGTGGAGATATCGAGTTGAAATTAAAACCATATACTCAGGTCTACAGTCCCTTGAATCTGTGAAAATTCAAACTTCTAAGTTAACAAAAAAAGATACGGCTGTTTATGCCGCAAAAACGTATATTTCGACACTCTCAAGGGAATCAAAATGTATAGGGTACTTCCCGTTGACCTAGAATCATGAAATTTGGCAAGGAGCAAGTACGAGTACATGTAGCACAAGTAAAGGAAAAAATCCGAAAACCGTAAATTCATAGTTACATAAAAAAAAAATCACATGATAAACTATTTACCTACAAAGAAACCTCGGTGCGCGAGTCCGACTCGCACTTGACCGGTTTTAACCTATAGATAGATAGTTGTGGTTTTTAGTGTTGCCATAAGACTCCTTTGTGTGGTTTTGGCCTTTTCGGTCAAACAAGGACGAGTTTAATGACACAGCGTACAATGGTACACTGTGTCATTAAACCCGTCCTTCTCTATCTACACTGTTTCAACTAATCCTCGTTACTTTTTGATCAGCGAATAATTTCATTACTAATCCGAAATTCAATTCTCGAACGTAATTAACACCTTAAACTGTATGCTAAATTCACCCTTCAGTGTCTAATAATAAAGGCAATTTTCGTATGAAGTTTCAATTCCTTTGTACGTTTCAGACAATGGTGTTTTGTCTGGAAAACTCGTTGAAATGTAACCGTTAATTTCGGAGTAGACGCAGCTTATATGACGTATTTTATTGAAGTACTCCAAAGCGATAAGGCCGCCCATTGTATATTTTGCAGTGATCGTTGTATTTTTTATTATGTATTTTCTAGTGTACAATAAAGTATATATAAATAAACTAGCTTCTTCCCGCGACTTCGTCCGCGTGAAATTTCACCCCCCCCCATTCACCCCCTTAGGGGATGAATTTTTAAAAATCCTTTCTTAGTGCACCCCTAGACCTCATAAGGAACGTACGTGCCAAATTTGGAATCTCTAGACCCAGCGGTTTGGGCTGTGCGTTGATATGTCAGTCAGTCAGTTCTCCTTTTATATATATATATAGATAGATAGATAAATAATAAAGGTGTCTGTGATTTGTGTTGCTGGGGAGTTTGTTGCGCCACTTTTTCCTTACCTTCCCAGCTAAAGCACTAGGAAGTGGTGAAGGACGGGCGTATTGGGCGACTGTCTTATGTAATTTCGTCGTTCTAAAAGTGCTGATTCTCAGCCTAATTTGAATTAATAACTTTTATTTCGATTTCCACAGCACTCAAATCCAAATACAGTAACTGTAACTCTGCATCTTGGCAGTAAAAATAAATGTTTTCTAGCTTTCACAATTTTATCGAACCATCTAAGAGCCTTCCGCCTGGCAACGCGTTATCGTGCCCGACTTGAAAATCTCTAGAAAGACTTCGAACCCAAGTCAGCTGGAGCACAGGCAATCTCCACAGATGGGGGTTCAGATCTCAAGTGCGTATGCAGCACCTCCCCACAGACAATGACCCACCTTCCATCCTGCGCCAGATGTTACCTCTGCACTACATGATCTTATGACTGCGTCAGTGAACGGAGTTCACGCAGCAGATTTTTGGGCCAAAGCTGTTTGAAAATTCTGTCATCGATATTTGATACGCTAAGAAGAACCTTTTCTCCCAACTTATGGATACCTACGACTTCAAAACACTTAAAACTCGCATGTTTAGTGCTAACAAGTTCGTTCGAATGACTTGCCATTGATAAAGACGTCGTGTCGAGGTAAAGGTCAGACATACAAATGGCCACTAGTTGCTAGTCGTCTCCTATTGACACTGTTAACGAGCCGTCCCGCTCCACTGACGCTTTGCAAAGATTCTATTTTTGAACCGGTTTCTCTATTCAACGAATGGTAACTTACGCTTTTTTTTTATTGCTAATTGGGCCTGCTCTTGACCTCAATCACGCATGATGGAAAGCAATGGTCTATGATGGAACGAGCATTCCCAGAAGATGCCTGTTCACTCTTGCTATGAAGGCAGACGGGTTAAGTGTGGGATCCCACAGATGCCGATGCAGAGTTCCACACTTTGGCTGTGCGCATAATAAACGTGGAGGAGAAGCGCTGGGTACAACTCGTCGGGATATCAACCAAGTGTAGATGAATATAAATACGCTGCAGTACGTCTGGTTGCCCGGTGGTAAAAGGGCGATGGTGGGATCAGGTCGTGGAGTTCTTGCGCACACTCTCCGAATACAGTCTGTAGAAGACCGACAGGCAAGCAACATTACGCCGATGAGCTAGGCTGTGAAGCGTACAGCTACCAACGTCTAGTCGCCTATAAGCCTTTTAGCTTTGCGTTCAACCGAGTCAAGTGTAGCAAGCTGGTATTTGCAGAGGCATCCCATAAGTGGCTGCAATACAGGAACGGACCTGTGCTTTGTACATGCCTAAAAGCTGTCCTGATGTGAAGTATCGCCTCACCTTATTTAGGATGCCTAATGCCTATAATAGCTTCTTGGCTATGTGAAGTACGCTATGTGAAGGTGTCAAAGTTTTAACGAAGAACGTTGAAAGGATCTGAGGGGTCGTGGCAGTGGCGTGCATTGGTTTTCAGAATAGGTAGGCACTAGGCCGGGTCTAGTCTAGGCAAACGCGGTCACTAATCAGAAAAAAAAGTGAGGTCAAAAGTGTGGTTATTTGAGTAGGCATGCCTACTTAAGGGTGATAAATTGCGAAGTTCGAACGTCATGGTATTACGCGTGAGACGTACGTATTTTTAATATGTTGATATATCGAGGTAGGTACTGCTTATATGCCTATATGCAATGCACGCCACTGGGTCGTGGATAATTAATAACAGACGCAGGGGTTGAAGGTTAACCTACCCTTGCCATCATCGTGGTTGGACGACCTAATCGTAATTCGGGGCCGCTACCACTAGGCCACCACTGCTAATCTGAATCTGAAAAATTTGGCCAAGCTTCACTAACTGGAGGCAGACCGACAATAAGCGACCATTTTAGACTCCTTCCCGGCTAAATCTGATTATTAAACTGTCAGCCCTTTGGAACAAGGCAGCTGACAGGCGATAACCCGTTTACAAAAGCAGACCACAATCATCTCAAAGCTCAAGCTTCAAAACAATGCCTTTACACGCAGCTGGCAGGGATGCCTCTCACAGATAAGCAGCCGGGAGGGAAGAGTTGACATTATCTATTATGATTTGTATGAGGTTACGAGGGGAACCGTCGCTGGGCTCGACGGCTTTCTGCGCGATCCTTTTGTTTTCAGTATATTTTTTCCGAGACGTTTTGTGAAGGGAGCGGGTAAACGATTTGTTGATTATGTTTTTAGATGAATGCAGAGGTAATCCGCATTCGCGATTTTTTTGCCAAAAATGTAAACAGTTATGAGTTTACGGAAAAATAACTTGAAATCCTACACAATAAAGTTCAGTTTACGCTACAACTTCAAACATTCTTATAACTTTTTCAATGGTGCTAGTCACTCTGAAATCAACTTAATTACCATTACAATCAAGTTGATATTTGTTTAACTTGAAATCATATTCTCTCTGTCAGTGATTGTAAGATTGTTTAGCAGCTGGTCTGAAAATGTCAAGACAAATTTATTGAGCTGGCGTGATGACCAATGTTCGTTTCAATTCTGGATGAAAATAGACCTTTCGCTGGTAGGCCAGAGAATTGTCTAACTTAGTAATATTTAACTCTAAAGCTAAGTTGTATACCCACCTTAAAGCTATGGTCAGCTCTCATTCTGCACGTTTAATTTAGCAATTTACAGCTAAATGCATTAAAAAAACGTATGGCTAATTGGCTTGCATGTTACTTTTCGTTACCTACATTTATGTGCAGGCTACACTCGTCTTGCATGCCAGCAACTTGCACATAGTTATAGTAACATTTATTAATATTATAAAGACAAAATATTTGATTTTTGTATATTTGTTTGTTATGCTTTCACGCTAAAACGGCTGACGAATTTGTATGGCAAATGGGTAGACCATGACCTGGATTAGGACTAAAGTACTTTTTATACCGATATACCCATGGGATGGAGACTTATGCGGGTGAAACCCCGGGATAATTTGTATCTGAATTTACACAAAATAAATTAAAAATTACATAGCACACAAAACATTGATTTTACGAATTAATTCAGTTACATAAATCATAATAATTATTTAAATCATCGGTCGGTGCCTCAATTCATTATAAACGTCTACGTGCCTCTGCGAATTGGCTCTGACCTCTCGTATGTCTTCCAAAGGTCCACGACTGCAGGTCTAGAGAAATGTCAAGAGATGTAAAAATAATAATTCAAATTAGATAGGAATTAGTCACAGTCAACAAAGGAGATAAGTATGCAGGATCGTCGGATATAGTTGAAGTTTAGTAAGATACCGATGGATGTTGTCGACTGAAATTTAATTTGATAAGTGAGCTGTTTGTTTTCTATTAATAAAATGAAATGTTATTCGAGAACATCCATCAGTTTCTTACTAAACTTCAACTATATTCGACGATACTGCATACTTGTTGACTGTACATACAAAATGGCTTCAACGTCACATAGACATTAATTGCACAGGCACAACGTGAATCCCTAGTGATCAGTGTCTGTTGGTTATTCTGGTACATTATTCTAGTGATAAATAGTGACAGGGAGGAGATGTAGGTATGTGTCTTGTCCTGATTAATTAAGATCAAGAATTAGCGACACTTTGACACGACCGCATTCTCTTCGAGTTTTTCCTGGAACATTGTGTGATTGGTTTCGGCGATAGGTATTTGTTTTTTAACCGAATTCAAAAAAGGAGGTTCTGTATTCGACCCGTATGTATGTATGTATGTATGTTTGTTTGTCCGCGATTTTCTCAAAAACTAATGAACCGATTATGATAATTCCTTCACTAATGTGATCTACATACTTTTAGGAAGGTTTTAGTATATATTACATTATGTAATTATTCTTATGTAAGATGTTATTTGGCATTTCTATGCGAATTTTGATGATTCTTCTAGTCGGCATCTTCAATTCTTCAATGCACTAGTGTTATTTGAATTTGTGTGGAGTAGGTACAACTAAAATGTGAAAAATAAAAACTTTTTTACAAAAAAAAACAACCGACTTAAAAAAAAAAACTAAAAAGTAAACTACTAAACAATTCTACAACACAATTCAATTTTTCTAATTTTCCTGGCGTAGTGATCAATTTTTGATTGCGCGCTTCTTTTTAGCATGTTGCTTCACGAAAAAGCAAAAAGTACTCTGTGCGAAAAAGGAATGAGGACAGAGTACTTTTTGATAGACTGAAAGAATGAGCTAAACGTCAAAGTGTCAGCCGAGGAGCAGCCAGACCGGAATTACGTCACCTAATAGTATAAATTTAATTTCGGAAGTCGGTGTCAAAAAACAAAAATGCGGAACCAACGACACCGATTCCTCTTACCATAATCTAAAGAATATAGTGGCTAACTTAAACATATTCCCATGAATAACAGAAGAAAGTAATCTAATTGACATAATAACAATATGAATAAAACAGCGAGCTAATTTGGAACCCCAGTTTCATAAAGACATTATTTCAGGACCCCTCAGACCATCCGCCGCCATAATTACCACAATAACGTATCCGAATTTCCGATTATCTTATCCTCGAAATTATTCGGGATTTCGGGAATCACCCTGGTCAAACACACAGGTAATCGGGTCCCTACGGCAAGTTACGAGCTCAAAGGGCTTTGAAGATCCGTGGCATACTTACACTGTCCGCCATTTTGTTTTTTTTTTTCAAAATGGCGGCCACGCATGAAACCTTTATAAATCGATAGCTGACATCAATTCAAACAGAAAACATTAGAAGACTAAACCCCCATAAAGTGTCACGTTTTGGAAATATTAACGTTCAAAATATTGATCACGTCAATCCAATCAAAAATATGGATGTCACGTTTATCAACTTTGAGCGTTAATATCTCGGAAACGTGACAATTTACGGGGTTTGTATTGTTGTCAGCTATCGATGTATATAGGTCTCATGCGTATACGTGGCCGCCATTTTGCAAAAAACAAAAATGGCGCAACAGTAGTGTTGCGAATCAACCTTCAACCTTATACCTACATTGAGTCCGCGTATCACTGGTCAGTTTCCCTCAGTCGTCAGTTTATTTAATTCGCCAGTTTCGTTGATTAGCCAGTTTCACTGATTCGTCAGTTTTCCCGATTAGACAGTTGTGTTTACTCGACAGTTTCCAGTGTTTGCCAGTTTTCGTCGATTCGTCAGTTAAATAAACTGACGACTTAGGGAAACTGACCAGTGATACGCGGACTCCTTTTTTCGGCACATTCATATTGTAAGTACCTATTCTAAATTCCAGTGATTTTTGCTGTCAAGAGGGACAGATGTGACTTTTTGGATTTTGCATGAAATGTAAAATAAAACTGTGGTTACCTACCATACCAGCGCCTTGCGCCTTTTTAATCACGAGCGGTAATAAGTATATATAGATACCTACCTATAGGTCTCATGCGTATGCGTGCCCGGTAATTGCAAAAAAAAAAATGGCGCAACAGTATATGCCAAGGCTCATACAAAAATATTTAATCTTCTTTGAAATAGGTAAGTACTTATTTCTTGAATGAGGGGACGTTGAAATTGAACTTGGTCAGCTGGAAGTTCACACTTCGAAGAATTTTGGTTAGGGGATTTCTGGGTCTGATCAAAGCTTCGTTCAAACCGTTCTATCTATTCTTCAAAGCAATTAGTAACTCAGCCTTACTAATAAAGATTTACACACGACGTATAGGTACTCCGTTTCGGAGTTATAACACATACATATAACGCATACCTACTCTACCATTACTCGTATAAGATATTTGTTAATTTGACAGTTCTGTTGTACACATCTGTTATAGCAGGAGTTTTAACTGTATGAGAAGTTACGCAACTGTTATTCAGTCCTCAACCCAAGGGTTGCTCACTCAAAGAGTACTTTATTTTTCAAAGGAGAGTGGGAAACAAATGTATGGGGTCTGGGCCCACCCTCCAATATTAACATTTGATATACCGTTTGATAGGGCTTTTTAACCGGAACATTGGTTACTATTAAAACTATGATCAAATGTTAGTACTTTCGGAGATACGACGGCTTAAATCGTCTCAATTCTTTATTGGAGAATATTAATAATACCTACATTTATTTCACTTTAAAACAAAAAAAAAAGTATTATTCGTCCTGGAAATTAATGACAATTACATCATTTAAAAAACCCGCAGGGGCCACGAATGGTTGATAACTTGATATCTCCCAACTCCTAGGTACCAAATCAAAGATATGGTGTGAGTGCAAGTTGCTACAGTTCGCCGTCCGGTCAAGCAAGAGCAATAATAATATTGTGTTAATTTCTCTAACTTGGTTTTGATCAATTCATACATTATGACTATACACGATCAATGACGTATTTATATATCATTGTACACGATACGTCTTTTTTTAAAACTTTGCCCCACTCTAGGACTTTCTTCTGTATTGTGGGTGCGTTTTCAAACAATTAAACTCACATACACAAATAGCCAGACCCGGAATAACTACTTGTAGGTCATACAAATATTTGTTCCATGCGGGAATCGAACCTGCGACACGCAGCGCAGCAGTCAATCGCTTAATCACTGCGCCAACCGTACCTCCCGGTTTGAGTCTGGGTAATGTTTATCATACAGGATGATTGGAAGATGAGTGCAAAGCTTTAAAGTGAAGATAGTACAGACAATTTAAACCATTTTAGCCACTGTTGTCTTAGACGAAGTCTTACCAATTCTTTTTACCAAACTTTTGTTTTTTTCCAAAATTTTAAGTAAACTGCTTATTTATGGACAAATTGAATGATAACTGAACTAATTTATAATTTATTTAATTAAAGTAAAGTGTAAACAATCTAGCAAAACATGTTTTAGGCCTCTGTGTCATTAGACATAAAAAACATAAAAAGTAGGTAAAAAAAAATTGGTAAGACTTCGTTGAAGACAACCATGGCTTAAATGGTTCTAAATTGTCTGTACTATCTTCGCCTTAAAGCTTTGCACCCATCTTCCAATCACCCTGTATAATGAAGTAAACTACGATCATTAATTGCTTAGACCAATCTAACCACAATCTAATCACTTTTATGGCAGTAAAATAGGTACCTACCTAGTATAACTCCGAAAGTACTGAATTTTAACCTTATTCGAGTTTTATTCCGCATAAAAATACCTATTTATTCATGAGTATCTTATTTCTATTTAGAGGCGGGCCCACCATTACTCATTCATTGTCCTTTCATTGAAATTGAAATTTCGTTGAGACTTTAGTTTGACATTTGAAAGGTGCGTTTATAAACATAATGACGAACTTAGAAAGTACCTACGCTTCATTCTTTATTTCGTTTTACCGTAAAAAAACATACAATTATTTTTAAATACATTTTTAAACAATATTTTGGGCACAATTTGTATTATTTATTAAAAATATACATTTTTTTTATGCTGTTTACAAGGTTTTCTAAATGTCATGTAAATGGTAATCTAGTTTAAAAACGTTTCCGAAGAATGTTGCGAGTGACCTCTCGTTAGAGAGTAGTATATTCCTTGCCAGTGACTTTTGTTATAACGAATCTAGACTAGAACTATACCATGCTTACACACCCATTATTGGTAAAGGGAGCGTGTAACTCTTGTCCATAACTTACGCAAATGTATAATCAACAGGAGTCTTTTCCTGAAGAGTACTACCTTCTTTCAAAGGGATACAAAGGGCAAAGATTTACTTAAAAAAAATAAAATTTTATCACAGACTCCATTCTTTGACAACCTCATGTTTGATTCGTGTGGGAGGCAGATTAAATAATTCATTCTATGATTTTAATACATCCTATTATTTTTATCTAGTTCTCATAGAATTTGCGAACTCTTATTACATAATAATATGTGTCATCTGCGACTTTTGAATCCAGGACCTCAGCTATTCAGCGATTCGTCACCGCTACTATCCTATCGGGGGTAGATCCTTAGCAAAGAAAGTCACTCATAAATGCGTATTTTGTAGAATGAAGGCTAACACCTTACAACCTACCATGGGCAACCTTCCAGAGCAAAGTCTGCACCTAGTTTCCCTTTTTAGACTCAGGAGTCGACTACGCAGCGTGCAGGTAGAGGATGTAAAGTATGTAGACTAATCAAATGTTTCATTTATGTGTGTTTGTGTGCTTAGCTACGAGAGCCGTACATCTGGAGCTGGTTTCACACCTTACAAAAGAGGCTTCCTTGGCTGCCATGAACCGCTATAATGCTCGTAGGGGAAAACCACGTAGCATCTTTTCCGACAGCGGAAAAACTTTCGTAGGCGCTTTCAACGAATTGGCCAACCTTCTTTCACATGACATAGATCTCCGTACGATCGATCCTGGCATCAACTTTTCCTTTATTCCTGCATATACTCCACACTTTGGTGGATTGTGGGAGTCGGCTCTTAAAGTCGACAAAACATCATCTCAGACGTACAGACGCCAGCACATCAACCTACCCCAAACTTTCAAATTTTCCCAATCAATCTTGAACCTTAAGCTTTAGCAATAAAGTTGAAAATCCATTAAAGAAATCTGACAGATTGTAGTAGGTTAATGTGCTGGCGTCTGTACATTAACAAATTTAACTTTTGGAGAGATGGCAACTTGTTTAGGCTACCTTAAATTCAAAGCCCTTAACTCCACTTTCCGATGATCCTTCAGACCTCCTCTTACTCCTGCACACTTCCTATTGGACGTTCGCTCATCATGCTGCCTCATCCACAGGTGCAGAATGCTAACCTCCAACATGCAACGATTTCGCCGCATTGAATTCTTGAAACAACACTTCTGGGTTCGCTTTTCCCACGAATACATTCTTTGGCCTCAGGAAAGGACAAAGTGTTGCCGATCATCAGGCGACCTAAAGAAGGAACCCTGGTAATCATTAAAGACAAGACCGCAGATTCTCTGTTATGGCATTTAGGACGCATCGTCAAAGATGCGACTCGAGTTGCTGACATGCGTACGCGCAAAGGTATCATTCGAGCCTTCAATACCATCTATTCTGTCCCTTACCAGTAGTTACTACTGTTGAAGACACTTCAACAAGGAGAGTATGTTGATTCACCGACTTAACGGAACGACCGAGCGGACCAGGAGGGGAGCGAGGCGAGAGCGTGCGGCAACAGCTGTGTCATCTTGCCCCGCCAGCACAAGTCACAACCGTGAACCGCCGCCCGCCAGTGCCCAACGCTACGCTACCGCGCTACGTCGACCGGTCGCGCTCGCGCATCCTAAACCTTTTACTTATTTACCGTTTAATGTCATTAGTCTTATATCGTAATATTACGATATAGGACGTTTATACGTGATCATCATATTTATACAGTCCACTCATTTAGCTCTCTTCTATACTATCGATATCGTCGTGAACAAAATATATTTTTATTAGTTAGGCTGTACCATAAAACCTCTCTGTATTTTGTGGCTGTACTATGTATTTAGAGTGCTATTAGTGCGTTCAGTTTTTTTACCTCTGACAATAGCAACCTTATCATAAATAAGATAAAGATCACAATAATTTTGACCACAGAACAAAAATAACGGGATTTTGACATACTTGTCAGTGGCAGCAACCTTACAATAATGAGAATAAAGATCAAAATCAGAGGTAAAATAACTGTAAAAGGACATATTTACGGCCTCACTAATAAAACTATTTAAAACACTTGCTTAACTACTGTATACTTAAACATTGTATAAGCTATGGATAAGAGTTACACACTCCCTTTACCAATAATGGGTGATTAAACAATGCATAGTTACCAACTGCTTATGACAAAAACTACTGGCAACATTAGAAGGTGTGTTCTGAACATGGTAATGCGTTTTATCAGTGACATTTTTCATTTGGGAAAACATTCCTAACTTTATATTTACGTATAACTTAAAATAACATATATTAAATAAATTACATCGTTTTTATTTTCAAAATTACCTATTGCTTTTGCGTTCTTTTGCATATTAAAAAAATAAATTCACTCATGATGCATGCATTATGTACAGAACGCAACCTGTAAAAGCTGTCATAGTAAATTTTGAAGTCTCGAACGTCAAAACGGTTATATACGATTTATTTTTTAAGACGATTAAACGGTACAATTTTATTGGAATTATAAAACATTGTGCTAACAGACTGTACATTTTCTGCAATAATGGCTGAAACTAATGCAAATACTAGCAACGAAAAGATTAAAAGGAAACGGTCTGCAAATTGGGATCAAATAGAAAAGGTTAATAGAAAAATATTTTCAGAAAATGTACTAAGTTCACAAATAGATTCGAAACCAAGACCAGTGTTTGCGTATTATTTCAGAATTTATTGAAAAGTTGCATGACGGGGTTTGTGTCTATTATAGAAAATAAGAACACGGATACAAATACGAATAAAAGTAAAACAGCAGCTTGGCAAAGAGTATGGCGAAGGTTTGTAAAAAGAGGTACTTATAATAATATCTCATAGTCATCATCCATCATCGACAGCCCGATTTCACCCACTGTTGGGCATAGACCTTGTTCTTGTGCCAATCCCAATGCTCCTGTGCCAGCCTCATATGGCAACAATGTCGTTTGCCCATCTCGCCGCCGGATGACCGACATCTCGTCTTCCAGCCTTACTACACCTGTCATCACTGCGCTTTGCCAGCCCCTAAGACGACCCACTGACCCAGGTGTCCTGCCCAAAGCCATTTGAGTTCCATACAGTTTCCAATATCGAAGACCTTCGTACGTCTTCATATCTCAACGTTTTGAACTTGGTCTATTAGCCTCATGCCAAGGACAGAACACTCCATGGCTCTCTGTGCGAGTCTCTCCTGCATGAGCATCCACTTCTCAGCTCCGTACTTCATGGTGGACAGAACACACTGATTAATTGTTGAAGATGTTTGCCATAATCTTCATCTTGGCCATATTAATCTTAAGTCGTACCTTGAACGAGGCATCATAAAGATTTTCAAACATTTACTGGAGATCATCAAAATTTTCAGCAAAAAGCACTAGGTAGTTCGCAAATCTTACATGAGACAGGTAGACACCATTGAATATGTTAATACCACAATTAAATAGTCCCCAATCTAAACTTTTCACAATGTCTGCTATTTCATAGAAGGTGTTGTTAAATCTTTTGTGTTATTGGCAACTATATTAAATTTACAGGTTCAATGAATTAAATAACCGCGTGAGGGATTTAGCTGAAGTAAAACAACAGTGGCGTACTATGAAACTAGATGCGAAAAAGAACATGTGTGAGGGGAAAACATTGAAGAAATGTACTGGTGGTGGAACAAAACCTCCTAGTTCAAGCCCGGATACTTTAGAAATTTTGAGGATGATTCCACAGGAATTTGAGTCAGATGTCAATGTTTTTGATAGTGATAACATTGGCATAAGTGTAAAGGTAATATAATTCAAATTCAATGCATTTTTACTAACTCAACTTTTAACGGTGTAATTGCATCTAAGGAGCTAAGGGCGAAAGCACACATGCTACTTTTTGCATTGGCCATCGGCGATTTAGCCGCCTTTTAGAAGCTAAATGCATCAGTCATGCATGCATCATCATGCATACAGTCGCAAAATCGCCGATGCTAAAAGTAGCGTGTGCTATGGCCCTACATTTTACCTACTTCTAACTGTTGTAATGTTTGTGACATTTGTGGCTACTTTCAGTTTATACTTAATTATTCTACATTTATTTCAGAAACAAAATATATTATTTGATGGTAGTACTGGTACTCAAGAAATTGTACTCACACCATTAGTTAATACAGATAAGGTTTGTCAATTTACATTTAACACATTCACTGTCCATTGACTCCAGAGGAGTCACATTTGTACCAAACTCATATGTCCATGACTCTAGTTGCGAGTCATAATCGAAAAGTAAATTTGTTGTTTTTTATTTGACTGGACGTATGAATAAGAGGAAAAAGATTCTCATGGACATAAAAAGAAAATTTTTAGGCCGTATTAGTAATAAATGTATGCCTTATAATGATTATTGTCAAGTTAGGGCGAGATTGTTGGTGGACGATTACATTTTATAACTTTGTACTGGGACAGAGTATGTGTTAAGTCCATTTGTATAATTTATGATTCCAGTCAGTGTGGAGATTCAAAAGATAGATTATAAAAATATATTTCACATAAATCAGTTCATTATTTTCTAAGAATACACTATGTTTAACCTGCAGCTCTGTATACTTGTTGATGGTATGATGAGTGCATACTCATCAACATCAACATTCTATTGCACAAGTTTCTATTTCTATTCTACCATCTAACAATCTTCAAGTCTAACGGGAATATGGTGTATGCACTGTAATCAACTACATCGCCATATTTTCTCAGTAATTATTTACTAATTTAGTATTAATTAATTACCAATTTTTTGTTGTTGTTACAGAATATAACAACAACATCCTCAAAATTGAATGTTCCACATGAAAAGCCACCTGTACTGAAACGAAAACTACCATTCAATGATAACAATAAACCAAAACATTGCGTAAGATTTAGAAAGGTGTAAATTCTTGTATCATAATTATAGTAAATCATGATTGTTAATGAATTATCTGTAGGTATTTGTTTTAGGACAAGGAGTTTGCCAAAGAACGGAATCATGTCCTTCTAAGTTGCATTAGGGAGGAACATGAATACAAAATGGAAAATCTTATGGAACGTCATAGATTTACTACAGAAGAGCATAATTTAAAAATAGAACAAATGCTTGAAACTCATAATTTATTAAAAGAAGAAGCTCAGCTTCGAATTCAGAAGTTAAAATTAGAGATAGCTCAATTACAACGTAAAAACAATTATTAAGACAAATAAATAATAAAATTAAAAATGTGTTTCAATATTATTCGCCTTGATTCTTGCCCAGTAATACTGTCTGTCTGTAGAGCAGTGGTAGCCAAGTGGTAACGGCCGCGACTTATGAGTTGTAGGTCGTAGGTTCGAGCCCAGACAGGCGCTTTACTTTGTGTAAATCATTTCATCACCACTGCTCTCAAAACTGTGAAGGAAAACCGACATGTCCTAGAACCAAAAATTCGAAGACGTGACATCTGCCAACCCGCACTGGGCCCGCGTGGTGGATTACGGCTATCTCCCTCTCACAGAGAGGAGGCCTGTGTCCACAGAGTACTTTTATCCTGTGTCCCAGCAGTGGGAACATTATAGGCTGATTATGACACGAGTGCTGCCTCTCCAGTGCGCCACTGTCTCTTATCTTTAAAATAGAATCACAAACTACCTACTTGGACATTCAGCGACGAAAATCCTTTTCTGTTTATGTAGGCACCTAGTACCTATTTAGCACTATCTCCGCTTACCTACTTTTATAATTCTCACGTGCGTGCAATCAATAGCACCTATTACTTGTCGCAACACACAGATATATTTTCTAAATCCCGACATGACTTCTTGTTCTGCCACTCAGGCAGGCCTATACCAATCGGGATGCCTTTAGCCAATGCTAAAACGACTCTCCGACACACATTCGTGATGGATAGCTTAGCTGGCTTAGTCCATGAATATCGGCTGCATCATCTTGAACCTCTTGTCGAGCCCATGTTCTAAGAGCAGCACAAACTTGAACTTCTACGGACAGTCCATCACCTCGAGTTTGCTGTTCAATGTCACATTTGACTATTATTCAACAATATTGTTTGCTAAACCTATATTTCAACCGATACCTACTCATTTTCTTGTAAACAGAAAGGATCATAACGATTTTTGTAGATAGGTAGGTACCTACTTAATATTTTATATTTCTTGGTGGTTCTTCAATGTTAATTTCATCAAAAATATCGAAATATTGCAAATAATCCATGGTTTTCAAACTCAACGTCAAAAGCAACTAGGTAGTTATTATAGGTTAAACGCTTTGATTATATTATATAATCAAAGGTTAAACGTTTGCTAAACAAGGTCGGAGGGCTGAGCTGAGGCTGAGTAACGGTTGTATACATAATCCACAGAGTACTGTTTGATAGACTGAAATCCACTGACTGACCTGCTGTAGGTATTAAACAAGATTAAACATACTATAGGTCTACAGAGGTCAATGACATAATCTCATTGCACAGCAGAGTACTTTTTGATAGATCATTGTTAAACGACTTCAAAAAAGGAGGTTCTGTATTTGACCCGTATGTATGTATGTATGTTTGTATGTCCGCGATTTTCTAAAAAACGAATGAACTAATTTTGATAATTCTTTCACTAATGTGATCTAAGTACATACTTTCAGGAAGGTTTTAGTATATAATAAATTATGTACTTAATTATTCTTATGTACGATGTTATATGCATAAATGTATTGCATCTCCGGCATTTCTATGCAAATTTTGATGATTCTTCTAGTTGGTGTCTTCAATTCTTCAGTGCACTAGTGTTATTTGAATTTTTGTGGAGTAGGTACAACTAAAAAGCGAAAAATAAAAACTTTTCTACAAAAAAAAAACAACCGACTTCAAAAAAAAAAAAACTACAAAGTGATAAATTTATAACTAATTTCGGAAGTCGGTGTCAAAAAACGAAAATGCGGAACCAACGACATCGACTTCCGAAATTAAAGTTACTTATCACATTGTAGTTTTTTTTTTGAAGTCGGTTGTTTTATTTAATTTTGTATTTTTTTTTTTATATAACATAATACTGTTACAGATGTACAGACGCCAGCACATCAACCTACACCTAACTGTCAAATTTTCCCAATCAACATTGAACCTTATGCTTTAGCGATAAAGTTGAAAATCTATTACAGAAATCTGACAGATTGTAGTAGGTTGATGTGCTGGCGTCTGTACACAACTGAAACGTCAAATATCGTTTATTGGTAACGTTGATGTTATTATAATATAACTCCGGTATAACACTGTATGTTCTTTTTGAGAAATAAATTTTCTTACAATTTAATTTTTGTTCACAGCGTTCAGTGTAAGTCGTTGAACAAGCGGTGCCCCAAAAGCTGAGCAGCTGGCATCGCAAGCGCCGGCTGTGGCGCGTCTACACATACTCAATGATTGCGTGCGTGCGCTGCGACAGCTGACATGAGCTGAATGACGTCATGTCCACCAAAAAACACTCGCCGCAACCTAGTGAGTACTTTGTCTCTTTTATTATCAAATATCCAACATAGAAAGAAAGGAAAAAATAATAACATTTAAGATTTGGCAGCAGTTCATGAAATACGAAATAAAAAATTAAATAATAATACTAAATCTTTACTTATTGGCATAAAAATT
Source organism: Hydraecia micacea (assembly GCA_914767645.1). NCBI lineage: Eukaryota > Metazoa > Arthropoda > Insecta > Lepidoptera > Noctuidae > Hydraecia > Hydraecia micacea. The sequence goes on along the minus strand of OU611799.1, from coordinate 4,873,791 downwards.
GGTACACAAAATTAAGCTTGACTTGACTCTTGCGCAAGGTAAAAAAAATTGTGTTATAAAAAAATATGTAGACACAGATAATATACAATAGCCAGTGAGTTTCATAACCCTTCTCTGCCAAAATCGGGTAGAAATTAACAGCAATAAAAAAAACAGTTTTGCTTTCTGAACACCGTCTTTGAAAAGTTTTTATTACGTTGGTTTTTATTAGTTCACTGACTGGCAATAATGGCATGTAAAAAAAAATTAAGACCACAGACCATGGATTGTAATAACCTGTAATAACACATCTGTGGTAATAAATGTCCATGATGCCCATTGACATACAAAAGATGATGCCACAAACTCCCTCTTCTCTTGACGTTGGCTGAGTGTCAACAAAAATTATTGACAGTTTGACAGCTAAGACAAAAAATAAATAAATAATTTTATGTAAATATTGAACAGTATTATAAAAGTTCTGTGTGATATTGAATCAAACCGCAACAATGTTATACTGCAAAACACAAGGCGGGAAAGGCAATGAAGGTATGTTTATTGAGAGTGCCCTTATAAAAAAGTACTCTGTGATTGAGAAAGATCCAAATGGCATAGTTGCTGCGGGCATAATTTCAGCGCATTACTTTATGTTTCAGCGCAACCCAACTCACACGTAGCTGAACATCTCAAACATTACTTACTTCAAGAAGAAGTAGACGCACTAATTAATGATGCTATCATACCAGAACCAAAAACGCAAACGGGATTCATAAGAAACCCTAGAATTTATGCCGGTGCCGGTGAGCTGATCAATCCACGAATGAAATCAAAATTTGAAAATCTTGTCGATGAAATTAAAGAAACCACTTACGATTCCTATTGGAAGAAACCTTTAGGAACAAGCGGAACAACACGTGATCAGGCGCCGTTATTACCTGTTGGTTGTGACATTCGTAATGCAACTTTTGGGAGAAAAACCGAGTTCTCGCACAATGCTTACAATCTTATAAATCCAAGGGATATTCCCATAAGTAAAACCCCACCATCGCTAGAGCCTGGGTACCAACTTGATCGCAACTACTGCAGACCACCTTACGACCCAAATCAAATTTTTGGCATCATTTATAAACCTGATGACAAACAGACGTTAGGAACTGCTTTTTATAGTCCCAGAAATTTTTTGGAAGCTGACATCAAAGCTGAGACGGTTGGGCAATTAGGTCAACCAGCAACACCAAACGACTATATCAAACAAGTTCCAATTGGCTATGCATTTGGAAAACTGAATCCTTCATCTGACAATGTTTCCAACTGTCTTACAACATGCAAAATTAATGCTGGAAGAGAATTCTTTTTAAAATGTCTCGGACACTTGAATACTCTGCGAAAATGTTTGTCTAAAATTTTTGATGAACAGTTTTTCAGACAGTTTTACTTACGTCTGAAATACTTAGATAAATCTAATACCGGATGGCTACCTAAAGATCTCATTTACAATTTCTGTTCAGCTAAAAATGTCAGGGTAAATCCGACACTGATAGAACCTCTTTTGGAGATGTGGAATGGGTTTGACGGTTCTCAAATACAGTATAGGGTATTTGTTGATGTGATTAATTATAGAAAACCTTCACCTAGTATACCGAAAATACCAGATATGGCGGTGGGATGTGGGGACTATTCTACAACTTATAATGACATGGTGAGGCCCGGTCAGGAAGTTGATAACAGGCGTATGGCAGGTCTTCCTTCAGGGAGGTATTTTGATAGAGACGAAATTGTGACACCACGTGGTTTATGTAAAGCTGATCATATCAATCTTCCTGACGAGTCTGATACAAGAGCCTGTGTAAGCCCATCAATTTTTACACGTTTGGGTGTTACCCATCGGGATCTGTATGCTAGGTGCTCCCCAGACGTAGTAAGGAGAGTATTTGAAGCAACTGGAGAACACTTTACTGACCAAAAGTTTAATGAACTTTGGGATGAGGCGAAGAAATATCATTCCCAAGGATGGGTTTCTTTTGCAACATTTAGGAAAGCTTTAGATCAGTAAACTGGGAGGTATGGTAGAACTAAGGCTTACGGTAAACTATTATTTTTAAGTTTTATTTTAGTTTTGTTTGCCTTATTTTATTTTAACATTTAGTTGTTTTATTTTAAGTTTCAGTAAGTAGTTTATTTGAAGTGATAGTGGTTTTAATATAAGAATTAAGAGATTAGATCAGTAAACTGGGAGGTATGGTAGAACTAAGGTTATCTACGGTAAAACTATTATTTTTAAGTTTTATTTTAGTTTTGGTTGCCTTATTTTATTTTAAGATTTAGTTGTTTTATTTTAAGTTTGTTTCTTTTTAAGTTTCAGTAGTTTTAATTGAAGTGATAGTGGTTTCATTATAAGATTTAGTTGTTTCATTCTATTTTTCTTATTGTTTATCAAATTTATCTGCCTTAATACACAGTGAAATTTGAATCACAGTTTTGCTAGCAGAAACGTTATTCAGACCATGGTCTACCACCATTCTATAGCACTAAATATGTTATTAAAACAAAACATCTAGGTTTTCTCAAATAAGTCTTATGTTGCTCAAACATGTTCAAACATTAACCGTAACATGAAAGTACTCAACTGTGCAGGACGGCCAAAATGAATGAAAAAAAAAATTTAAATTGATACGTAAAAGATCGCCGCACACGCGGCCCGTCATTCATAAATAAATTGCGACGTTGCCGTCCTTCAAGTACGCGTGTACAGTGTTTATTTTACGTATCAATTTAACAATTTTTTTAATATAAAAGAATATAAAAACATTTTATTTTCGAATGGTAATATTTTTTTTAGCATTTATGGATGCTATAATATTGCGGGTTAACGGGAACGCCCTCTGTTAGTTCTGTTCTTCGGATGTGTTCGGCTGTCCTCGAGATGTACTCGGTTTTAATCTTTGACATTATATAATCAAAGGTTTTAATGTATATCCGATAGTGAATGATGGCAAAGTATTCTGTTTGTGTTTTGTTTTCACTTCTGTCGGCACTCCCGGAGTGCCACTGTTTTTTTTTGTTATCAGCATCCCTCAGACCAAATTTTATTTGGTCTGACATAGCAGATAAGATAAATGGCACTCGGAATGTTGGAAATTCATTGTTTTATTATTCAGTTGTTAGTGGTAGTGTAAACAAAATTGTCGGCGCCCATTGATAAAAATATGCTTTCATTGTTTGTAGTAGGTACCTACTTAGAATACCTGATGTAAAAAAAAAAAAGATTCTTTAAAAGATCGCTTTTAGCGATAAGACCGCCCATTGTGTCACCCATTGTAAAATTTTCTATATTTATGTCTGTAATTTATATGGTGTACATAATAAAGAGTATTCTATTCTATACTATTCTATTCTGATGTAGGCATTGTAATTTGCACTCAAATGTGTTGCTTACTAAAACACATACATAATAACAATCTTCAAACACAAAACAAGCACGGCACAGTGCTCTGACTCGTGCGTGAGCCACGCGCACGCGCGCCGCGCCGCAACTACTTTGAATTAAAACGCGCGCGAGCGCGGTGTCTGTGTTGTAGGGAGTAACGATAATCCCGACTTTTTTAACTTTATCTTTTTTGTGTTTTTCTTAAACCAATGACGGTTTCTTTTTTTATTTGTTGCTATATAATGGTAGTAGACCATGGTCTGAACAAAGTTTGTTCTAGCAAAACTGTGATTCAAATGTCACCGTGTATACACACGAGCGGCACCATTGAGGTAATATGTACTACATATTGCAGACTGCAGCCGTCGATAACGTGTTTCTCGTGTATTTGAGTACGGTGCTCAAATACACGAGCGGCACGTTGTCGACGGCAGCCGTCGACGCGTCGACGACTGCAGTTGCCTCTGCCGCTGACGCGTGCCGCTCGTGTGTGTTCACACCAAAAGCTACCTAGGTTTTTTATTTTTTTTTAATAGTATACCTATGGAATATAATGTAATAAATAAGTAATGTTTTTTTCTCTAGATAACCTCTAGGGATTTTTTTATTTAAGTAAGTATCATGTTTTTAATTTATGCGCCTTAAAACTACCTAGACTGAAACTATTGATTTTTAATTTGTTTTATGAATGATTTTCTTGCAGTGTTTGGAATTTATCGTGTGTGTAGTAGTGATAAAAAATATGACTAAAGGCAGTGTGTGTACTTACCCCCTTACTAATAAACGTATTCCTCACCGATTTCTCTCTTTCAGTCGTTAGTAAAATTAGACTTTCGAATGAAGAAGACAAAGCGTTGTGTAACTATACAGACGCTATACAACGTTTATTAGTAAGTAAGGGGAATAGTAGCTAGCCTTTAGTTTTTTTTTTTTTTTTTTTAGTTTTGGCTAGCTAGATAAAACAATTTTTTTACTTTTAGTTTTTTTAAGTAATTTACGTGCGTTTTTGTTCTTAGTCTTATCTAGTAATAAATGTTGATAAGATTCATTTCCTATTTGACAATTTTCTGGACACGTCTTTATTTTACTCTGCACACGAATATGGTACTGGTTTCTTGAACTTATGGAGATTGCAACTTTTGAATCGCTATACATCAAGAACGGTGATTCTTAGGAAAAATATTGTTGAACAATTTTTGTAGATAATTGTATGCTCTACAATTTTTGTCTGATGTATTTTGATGATAAAACTTACCTTTTGGCTGAAAAATAAAAAAAAAACCTTGAATAACTGCACGTGCGGGATCGATGGGGACTTTTGACATTTCTTTTATATTTCTGCTCAACACGTAAATTTACGTGTTGAGCAGAAACTTCGAACTTAGGAAGCAATGGATTAGCAATTTGCTTCAAAATTATTCAGATTCCGATAGATAGTGTGTTACGCAATTAGGATGCCGTGCCGGTTTGTATACGGACACCTAAATAATAACGCGCTGTTGGATTTTCACATCTCCGCTCAGCGCCGAAAGTTGAAAACAGAGCCTTTGGTTTCGGTGCCCCCGAGTATTAGCAATAACGAAAAATTATATAGGTATGCAAGTCTTATGTGCCTTTCAAGCAACAGGTATTATGCTTGCTCAGAAGAAATATCAACATCATCACCATAAGAAAAACGAAATACCAACGTCTGTTGCTGGACTTAGGCCTCACTACCAACACCGACAATCTATATATATAAAAGGAGAACTGACTGACTGACATATCAACGTACAGCCGAAACTACTGGGGCTAGGAATGTGAAATTTTGCACACGGCTTCCTATTATAATGTAGGGGAGCACTAAGAAGGGGTTTTTGGAAATTTAACCTTTAAGGGGGTGAAAAGGGGGAGGGTGAAATTTCACGCGGACGAAGTCGCGGGCATAAGCTAGTAAAATATATGCATGGTGTTCTGACAAGCTCATTCACAAAAAATCTGTACTTACCTACTTGTGTGAGGCCGACAAATTGTGTATAACTCGGTCACATCGGTATTGGCTAATACCGGGCTCCCGGACAATTTTTGCCATTTTTTACCGACTTCACAAAAAGGAGGAGGTACTATGTTCGGCTGTTTGTATGTTTTTTTTTTTTTTTTTTTTTTTTTTTTTTTTGTATGTTTGTTCATCGAATACTCCGCCAGTTGTCGACGGATTTTCAAAATTCTTTTTTTGTTCGAAAGTAGATCGTTCTGAGGTGGTCCCATTGTCACCAAGTTAGGATCTGATGATGGGATCTTAGAGAAATCGAGGGCAACCCTCAAATTTTATAGGCTCACTTATTGTTTTTCGCATATTTTATGAAGTATCTTGTGTATTTGCGTATGGTTGTCACCATCTCAGGTAGCTGGGCTGATGATGGAAGGTACAACTCCTTAACAGTAAGAAGTTACTCGAACAGGCGAGGACTGTTTTAGTAAATTGTTTTGATGTTTGATAGGGCATTTGCCACATTTGGTCTCATGATCATCAAGTCATGACCTGATGCTGCAGTCAGGATAGTCTGCAGAGTACCTAACTCCTCGACAACTAACAGCAGATATATCGTGTTTAGGCTCATTGAAAAGGGCTCGATGTGTGGATAAACGTACTGTTAATGAGGAACACCGAGACCTGATGCTGAAGCCAGGAGCATCAGAAAAAGTACAAACCTTGAAATTACAGCACCGTAGTCGTGTTTGGGTTCATTTTAAACAGGACTAAATTTTAAGTTCAATGCAATGTTGACATAAGTTTGGCCTGATGCTGCAGCCAGGATTATCAGCATCTAGTTTAATTAATGAATAAGGTATGCTTCAGAGGTGGTCCCATATAAATTGTATGAACTTTGCTTGGGTAGTTTTGGAATTAGCTTCAACAATACGTTTGTTTTCCACTTAGTTTAAATTGATGATGTTTATCTTCCTGTCACTAATATTCACATAGCAAGTAGTGTTATATGAATTTGTATTATGGGGTAGGTACAACTAAAAAGCGAAAAATAAAAACTTTTTTACAAAAAAAACAACCGACTTCCAAAAAAAAACACTACAAAGTGAAAAATAACTTTAATTTCGGAAGTCGGTGTCAAAAAAACGAAAATGTGGAATCAACGACACCGACTTCCGAAATTAAAGTTATTTTTCACTTTGTAGTGTTTTTTTTTGGAAGTCGGTTGTTTTTTTTGTAAAAAAGTTTTTTCAATAGTTATTAGATATTTCAATACCGGTAGGTATTGAAATATCTAATAACATAATAATAATACTTATTGGTGATTTTGTTTTATTTTCTTTAGAAAATTTCTAACCAATCTTTTATCTGGGTAAGTTTTAAAAACTGCATATTATAAGTATTTTAATTATCTCGTGGTTTATTTAGACGGTTACCTTCATAAAAGATAGCTTGATCTCTGCGACAGCTGTCAGTAAAATCACGCCTATGAAGTCCTGAATTCCATAATAGTACAGACAGTACCTGTCAATGTCATACTTTATGGGCATGCCCACCTAATTAGTGATGGGCGATGAATCATCGTGACCACAACCTATAAACTATCGATATTTTAAATAAAAACTGGAAGAAGGTGGTAACCAAATGCAGAAAACTAATGGAAGAAGATTGGGAGCGGGACGTCCGATTTGATAATATTTGCGAACAAGAGTTTCGCTATTCAGAAACTGATTCAGCAGCCTAATTGCGTAACATATTTTGATTGTTAAAGCCATTCCGAATTTAAGCCAACTGCAGTAGCAATCAATATTCATATTCGGAATTGTAGAACTTTATCTGATACAAACTGAGGCAAATTGTATAGAGGGGTACCAAATACCGGGCATTATTTGATTCGTGAACGCGTTTCGTTTCATCATATATGAACTATTCGCTTCTGAATAATTTTGCTATAATTACATTTTGTATTGATTACAACTGATGGTCTACTACTGCTTATAAATAAAAATGTACAATGATGGCCGAAAAATGAAAAACCAATTTTATAATACACTTCTACCAAAAACTACCATAATTGAAATACGCAAGGAAACGTTTTATTTTTCACGTTTTAGTTATCTGTGGCCAACGATAAAATCGTAAAAAAGCAGAGTTGTCAAGTTAGTGGGATTTCCACTAAACTTGGGGTTTGGACACAGGGGTGGGGACAAAATTTTGCTTTCAGTGGCTGGTGGTTTTGTCTAGTGGTTAGACTAACTCAATTTGTAGAAAACAATACAATCAACTACTTAAACTTTGACTCGAATAATAACACGATAATGGCATGTTTTATTTTTTATTTAAACACTGTGAAAGTGAGAAATAAATCATAAAACTACTGACGTTTTACGATTTATTTCTTTCAATTGCGGAAACCACTGTGGATATGTACCTACAGCTGGCGTCTGTACGCTGAGTTGCGTGGAGATCGAGAAACAAAGTAATTTCGAAAAAAATCCCACGGCAACATTCTTCCGGGATAAGAAAACAATATCTAACAAACATCTTCATTAACTTCTTGAGTAAACTATTTTATGATATTATTGTATGATGATCTAAAAAATACTGTGAATAACTTATATTGTGTTAATTCTCAAATCTTAAAATGGACCTCCAAAACGGCGATCGAACATCGGTAATAAGAATAAGAATAGTTTAAAAAAATTGCGACTTCTAGTGGACTCGGGAGAAAATTTGGCAACACTGACACTGAGTAATATAAAAAAACAAAAGTTAATATGAAAATAGGAAACTTTTAAACCATAATAATCTTTGTTTGGTTTTACCTTAAATATTGTTTCAATTAATAGTTGTTTTATGTTTTTTAACATACAAAATTATATTTACTATTCTCATACAGAAACATGGGCCTATGTTAAATAGTTCGGAAAAAATTTCTTGTGGTTTGCTGTAGAAGGAATACGTTTGCAAAATTCTCTGATAGAGGACAAGAAGGTTTTCGCTGGCGGCTGCACCAAGACTTAGGCTGTTTTGCTCGATAGCGAAAAGAACCTAAGTCTGTCTAAGTCAATATAATCCTACAAGTAAGTACCTACCTAACCTAATATATTTACGAAAAAGTTGTTCGTATCTCATTAGATTATTGTAGTTCGTGTAGGTACTTATCTTTGATACCGATGATCATCAAAGATAGACCTATACATATTAGCTTTGGACCTCCCTGGACATGGGTTTTCGTCGTACGACTTCCGGTACACATACACAATTATGATTAAACTTGGGGGTCTTACCTTTCGCAATCATAGCTAAAATACTCAATAATTTAATGATAACTGCCCCACGTACCTAAACATAATAGTTATAACAACTTAATTCGAGATCTTTGAGAATTCAAAATAAAGCTTAACCGTACGAGGATTTCAATATGTTTTTAATTTTCAGTTATGACTTACAACAAATGGGACTGACCGAGGGCGAGGATGATTTTGTATATAAAAAGAGCACTTCAACTGGGACAAAGTGTCCTTACTTTCTCACTCTATGGGAGCTATCGCTGGCTGCGCTAAGACAGGCTGTTTTGCTCAAATAGCGAAAAGTCAATATCTTCATCACTACAAGTAAGTAACCCAGTATATTTAGGAAAATTTTGTCAAAGCCAAATCATTTATTTCAAATAGGCACATTAAAGGCATTTTGGATGTCAAATGTTGTTTGTATCATACACATCATACTGACAATCATTCCTTTGTTGTATAGATAAGCAACTTATTTAGCTTGGCTTAGTTAGCTATTTGTTGTGGTTAGAATAATTATCACAGTATGTCCGTTAACCTCCATTGTAACAACTGAAATTATTAATATTGATGTTTGTACATAAGTATTTATTGAAACAAATTATAATAACCATTAATCAAATAACAACTAAGTACAAAACATTAATCATAATATTTTTGCAGACGGTGCTAAGAGCTGAAAATACAAGAATGGACCACTGCCCTACTAACATCAATCTAGTTGACAAACAATGGATTTTCTTACAAAGAATGGAAAACCTATCTGCCGTATTAATAATTAAAGGTAAGCTGTTTGACACAATTAAGGATCAAGCAGCAACCCACATAATAATTATTATGATATATTTATCATCATATATTTTATGTATACATAACTAATGTTTACCATTCAAATTTAGTGTTATGTTAAATAAAAATGTTTGGAAACTGAAAAACTGGCCCTAAACAAAGAAGAAATTAAACAATGCACAACATGACAAGGCCTATGGCTTTTGTTCAGCCATGGGCTGATGAAGGACTAGTTGATATGCCTAGTTTGCCACATTACATAGTTTAAGTACTTTATTTGAGTAGAAAATAATTTGATTTTGTTTTAACACTGCAGGATAATTCTCGGGGTGTTTCACCTACGAAGACATGGAAGGGAGCATGATTGACGTTGCCCATTACTGTTCGCTTCGGCCACTGCTACTGCTGCTCAGCAACTACTTCAGTTTAACTCAAGATTGTTAAGAAAAGCTAATCATTGTATTTTAGAAAACTGTTGAATCTTCAGTCTTGCAAGACAAGGATATAAACATATGTATCTATGGTGTAAATTGATAACAGTGTAAGCTTTAATATAAAATGTTTTAATTATGAACTGTAAAGGTACAAATAAAAATAACTTGTTATGAAAAATGTAAGAATAAATTGAATACTTACTTAACCTTTTTTTTAATAAAGACAAGTGATTATTATAGTGATACTAATTAGAAAATAGTGGTGTTTAGCTAAATTAACTGTCATTCACTGGGTATAGGTAAATAGAAAGAAACCTTTTTTTTTATAAAGACAATTAGTGATTATTATAGTGATACTAATTAGAAAATAGTGGTGTTTAGCTAAATTAACTGTCATTCATTGGGTGTAGGTAAATAGAAAGACATAATATATGGTAAACAAAAAAAAGTGGTTTTATTTAAATATTATTACAACCTTAACTGACAATAGTATTTCTTCACATTTAACATGAAAAATTTGGACATGCGGCAAGAATAAATTGGAACGAATATGTTGTATGGATTGGTTGAATTTGGCATCTGAAGTCTTCTCTTGAAAGTCATCATGGATAATTTATATACTGCTTTGTAATGCTTGCTGTGAGAGAAAGTATTTTTCTTCTTGAATAATGTGGTTGAGTCTGACAACTGAAAGATAAAAAAAAAAGAATTTAAGTAAATCCTCACTATAATATTACAACCATCCACAAAGGCCTCTCCCCTTAAACACTTCAATGCAAAATCTATGAACATATTATTAGAACAGCTATATACTGCTATAAACAACAGTTAGGTGCCTACAATTCTATTGATGGAGGAAGTATACTTGACTAAAAAGTACCCACACAAAGATACTTTATAATAAATTAATTTTAATTATTAGGTAATAGATAAAAAAGAGGATGGGCCTATGATATTTAGCTATTACACACAGACGTATAAAGCTTTATATGTCTGCGCTATTACATTACATACATATTACATACATTTCTACTACATAGGCATTTTAAATTGAATAATTGACTTGGATAATTATTCTTACTAATAATATTAACAATAGGTAATTGAAAACTTAGATATATTTTCAGTTGCCTACCTACTTTCTTTAATTTAGTTTGTTGTAAATTTGCTGAGTAAATATTCATCCCCTCGCCTTTTAGGAAGCCTTATTAAGGTGCCTTAGGTATCTATACTGTGTATTCACCAGTTAGCTACCTAACAAACAATATGTGTGTAACATTTGTTTTTAAAATTCAAATAATTTATTGTGGATTGTAGGTTCATAAGATGTGTTAGTTACAGGTAAGTCTGCTATGTCCCGCCATTGAGGCATACAAAATTCATATATGTTCGGTACATAGTTAAAATACAGTACATCAAATTGTCATGCCATTGATTTAGATTAAATTAGTATAATAAGTATTTATGTCAAATTACAAATTAGTCATGTTACAAAATAGTATGATTCAATGTATTGTCATTTAGAAATTCTCTTAGAGTAATTACATAATAACATTTTACTTATTAATAATTTGTGTAGTTTTTTTTTAAGGTATTTATATACAGGGTTATTGGAAAAACATTAACAACCTCTTAAGAGGTCATTGCACTTATCATTATTATGAACAACTTTTCGTATAACTCCTCAAAATGTAGGGAACAGCTGATTTTTTTTCGCGATTTCAGGTTTGGTCCCAAACTTAAAGGAGTGCAATGACCTCTTAAGAGGTTGTTGATGTTTTTCCAATAACCCTGTATATCGCTCATAGGTCTGAGAAAAGGTGGAAGATTATTAAAGATATGTGGGACTATACAAAACATGCTTTGGTGCAAAAGTTTTGTTTTACTGGCTATGGTGCACAGCTTGTCTTTCGTGTCTGGCCCTAGTGCAAAATTCGAATAAGTTTGGATTTGAAATGATATAAAATGTGGTCTGCATGAATCCACTTGGTATATTGCACATCAATCTAATACATTTTCGAGCTCTAGAAGCACACTTTTTCCACAGACTTGCCCCAGAATATGATGCCGTAGTGTATGATTGAAGCAACATCTCCATGACAGGCAGATAGTAGTGCAGGCTGACTGACAGTGTTCCTTAATCTAAAGAGCATAAGAGCTCTAAGTCTTTTGAAAACTTGCTCTTTAAGTGACTTCCAATTTACTTTGCTATCAAGCTATCAATATTATAGATAGTTACCTATAGAGATAGATTGTTGCTGTGCATAGCAAACAACATATAAGGACATTATATAATCAAAGCATATAAGATACAAAGGTGGTTATATCTGTGATGGGCACATTCAATGTTCAACACATAAAAAGTAAATAATACTGACATTACCTTGAACAGACAATGATGTGGATATAAGTAGGTCTATGTATGGTGTGTGTGTATGTTCGTCGACGTCCTTAGGTACATAACCCATTGATTTATATTGCTTCAAAGTGTGCTTTTTATTCTTCCTCTTTACTGATTGCGTTTCCAATGAAGTAAAAGCCATACTGTGTTGCTAAGCTTCTGGCATAAGTTAACGTTTGTTATGGTACCTACCTACGAGGTACGAATTAGTATTTCGTTAAAATGCCACCAATATGCCTCGTTTCTGAAATATCATAATATGTATCTTTAATTTAGATGGTAAGCACTTGTAACAGAAGAAAACTTTTACAAATATTTTAATAAATTCACATCACCGGCTCGATTTTTAAAATAGGTACCACTGATATTGAAGCATTGAGGTTTTACACAAAATGACATCCACAATTTATCAGGAAGACTACCACTTACATTTTTTCGAAATAATTATGGAGATTACGCGTTTATATCCTAAAATATGTAGAACGGAAAATGATTCCAACGAGTAAGGTCGCCTTCCGTTTCAAACCAATTTATAGTTGGTTTCATTTGACGTTTCAAGCAGATAATCGCTTGTCATTTTGGTTACACAATACGAAATATTGACGTTTGCCCAGTTTTTCTTAGGATGTCGTTCACTCTTTAACGTTCCAAACCAACTCGATTGGTTTAACATTAAAGTAGAGTTACGCAATTCGAAAATCATAAATTGATTGCAATTCTGATGCAATTTAAGGCCACTGATCAGAATCATTTGTCGAAAATGTGTTACGCAATTAGGCTGCTGATATGGATTTGGGGTGTATTCCTTTACGAGAATAAATGTATTTTATATTCAAATATTCGTTTAATTTAGTAACGTTTGTAATTAAATTAAACCCAATTAAATGTTACATTAGCATCGATAATAGTAAGAAACGTCGATAATTTCTATCGACAATTTTTTATATCGTGACAACCCTGGGAATGTCAGTTTGACTTATGTCGCAGAGATCAAGCTATCTTTTATGTAGTATACTTACAAAGGTACATTTTACTAGGTAGGTACTACTTGCGCAGGTAAAGAATGGGATTTAAAAAAATGGTAGGAAGGGGGGGGGGGGGGGTAGGGCGGGGGATTCTCCCATACGCTAAAAGGTGCATCCTACGGAAAAGTCACCCAATACATTTTTAAAGTAGGTATAAAAAATTTGAGCGCAGCTAAACTCTGTTGGTAGGTCCAATAAAACTCGAGATAGCTACACGTTTTCTATAAGTAGGTAGGTACCTACTTTTAAAATGTTTTCGTTGCAAACTTAGTTTTACACTATTGGTAGGTATTTATCCTAAAAACATACCAAAAAATCAGTATGACAGTTGTAGCGCGTAGTCATTCGCCACAAGCCCGCACTCCTCAGCCCCCTCAACCGAGTCGACGCTCCGCCCGCATCGGCGCCCGAGTTGGTGAATCGCGCCGCGGGCGGCACGATTTAGTATTACGCGAGCCCCACGTGGAGTAACACGTACGCGCCCTCTGGCCGCGCGCCGACCCGGTCACCTAAGTTCCGTTGTTTTCTGTTTTGTGTTTCATTTACATTTATTTTTTTTGTTTACAATAATTATAAATCGACTAATTTCACAGACAATTTTCGTTTAATTGCTCCTTATCCTACAACTGGCAGCCTAACGTGGAGCTGAACCGTGAGTGAATCAGTGAACTAGCATTTTGGAAATGCAGAACTTTCCCGTGTTAGAACTAATAACTAATATTATTTGTGTCGTGTAGTGTGTAAACATTAAACTATCAAAATATCAAGTCTACCTAAATGTTGGTGGTACGTTATACATAATACAGAAAAGCGCGCGAACAGTGAACGCACGTTCTAGGTTCGTGAAGCATATTTTTCGCGGAACTCGTGTGCCAGGGAGGCGAGACTCCGCCCACTTCGGGAAGTATATTTGTCACAGCGCTCGTGTAACGCTCGATACTGTGGTGGCATTTTCGCGCATAAGGCGTAGGCGCAAGGTCGTAATTTGTGCGCTAGGTTTCGTCGCAGGTAATTCGATATATACCTGAACCTAGATTACGGACCAAAAAGACTGTGCCGTGAATGTAACTATTCATAATTTAATTGACTGTTTGATCGCGTAACTGTGAGAAGTTTAGACCAGTAATAGCTACTAAATCCTGTCTAGGTGTGTTTCTATGCTGTGTACGGTCGTGTGTTGCTATAAAATCCGTTTGTAACTTTGTATCGCGACGCGATCTGTAATTATTGAGTAACTGTGGAAGTGTTGAGAGACTGCGAACAGTCTTAGTGCTTAGGTGGAACCTAGACTACCTATGTTGGTGTTTCGTTCGTGTTGTGGACTATTTCACAATGGTGCTAACGAGATCACGCGCTGCTAGTCCGACTTTGGCTGGCGCCTTGTCCGAGGGCATGGTGCCGCCTGCGCCCGTTGCGCCCGCGCCGGAGTTGGCTCCGCGCGGCGCTGCCGCCGACACCGCCGCCACGCAGGTGGCCGCGGAGGATCCGCAGCTGGCTGCTGCCGCTGCAGCGGCTCCGGTCACAATGTCGACCGAGCAACTCCTGTTGCTGATAAACAGGCTAAGTCGCAGCGAACCTGTAAGTACACCAGTTTATTCTGGCCATAGTGGCCACTTCGCCAAGTGTACGGCGCGTTTCGACGGCGAGAAGTCAAGCAATGTTTTGGCGTTCATCGATGCGGTAGAGACGTATAAAGAGTGTGTTGGCGTCGACGACCACAACGCTCTTCGTGGTTTACCCATGTTGTTGACGGGGCTTGCCGCCACGTGGTGGCAAGGAGTAAAGGATACCACCGTCTCCTGGCAAGTTGCTGTAGAGTCGTTAAGGCAAACATTTGGACCACGATTGCCGCCGCATAAATTATATAGAAAAATATTTGAACGGGAACAACGAGTAGACGAAGCTACGGATTTGTTTGTGTGCCATATTCGGGCCTTAATCTCTCAGTTACCACCATTCCTGCTTCCAGAGGTGGTTCAGTTGGACATGGCATATGGGTTGCTTAACCACCACATTCGAGAAAAGCTACCGCGCACCGCTTTTAATTCTTTTGCGGAAATGTTGACGCAGGCGCGCCGCGTTGAAGATATTCTTGACGAATCCCGCCCGCGTGTCTCTGCGGATAGAAAACCCCCGACGTCCTCTTCGTCGCCGACTCCGCGGTCAACGGCTGGGCCCTCTACAAGTAAGACAAGGCCCCACTGTAATTACTGCAAACAGTACGGCCATGTCAAAGAGGCTTGTCAACGGCTGGCAAAACAAAAAAAAGCCAAGGACGCGGAGGGTACCGTAGAGGGAGAGTCGCCTTCGCCAGCATCTTCGATTACGTGTTTTGGGTGTGGAGCACCCGGCGTCATTCGTTCAAACTGCACAAAGTGTAAAGAGAAGAAGTTAAATATTCCTTTCCAATCAGTGTCCGCGTGTGATGTGGGATCGTTGGATCCGCGCGATAGGCCGAAGTTAAAAATTACAATTTATGGTGAAAACGGTAGTGCTCTCTTAGATACCGGTGCTAAACTGTCGATAGCTAGTGTTAGTTTAAAAAATGTTTTAGATAAAAATGGTCAAAAATTTGTAAAAACCTATTCCGAAATTAAGCTTGCTGATGGTTCTATAAATTGTTTAAATGTAGAGACTGCTTTGGTTGATGTTCATTTTTGTAATAGAGTTGTACCCACCCATTTTGTTGTGTTACCTGGGGCTGAGGAGTCGTTGCTCGGCATAGATTTCATTAGGGATGCTGGCATGGTACTTGACTTCCATAAGAATTCTTGGTCTGTGGAAGGCTCACAGGTAATTTATCCCATTTTATATGAGGAAGGTCGTTCTGAAACTGTGTGTGCTACCTTTTGTCTCCGCGAGGACGAGGGTACTCTCCTGCAACCAACTGAACGCAGTAAATTGGCCAACCTGCTGGAGTCCAATAAGGATATTTTTGAACCAGGGGGAGGACCAACTACTTTTGCTTTGCATCGAATAGACACTGGGAACAGTGCTCCAATTTCAGTGCCGCCTTACAGGGTGACACCGGCAAAGAAAGAGATCATAAGAAAAGAGATTGATAGAATGCTAGAAGAAGAAGTCATTGAGGAAGCAGAATCGCCATGGGCATCTCCCGTAGTGCTGGTGCCAAAGAAAAACGGAGAAGTACGATTCTGCGTGGACTACAGAGCCTTGAATAAGGTAACAAAAACGGATAAGTATCCCTTACCTGTTATTGATGAGGTTCTGCAGTCCACCAAGACTAACAGTGTGATGTCAACCATCGATTTGAAGGCTGGGTATTGGCAAATTGAAGTAGCTCCTGAAGACAGGGACAAAACGACTTTTATTTCACCCTTTGGAATGTTTCGTTTCCGACGTATGCCGTTTGGTTTGAAGAATTCTCCGTCGACTTTCCAACGCCTTATTGACAGATTTCGAGCTGGTTTGAAGAACATCACTGTGGTAGCGTACCTGGATGACATCCTTGTGATTTCCGAGGATCTAGAATCTCATGTGAGGGATCTGCAACAGGTCTTCGAGCGCCTCCGCTTGTTCAACCTGAAAGCAAACAGAAGTAAGTGTGTTTTCGCTAGGGATAGAGTAACTTACCTGGGACACGTCATTTCAGAACGTGGAATCGAGCCTGATCCCACGAAGGTTGAAGTGGTGGTGAACATGAAGCCACCGACGAACCTTAAAGAGCTAAAGACTTTCCTGCAAACCTGTTCTTGGTTTCGAAAATTTATCCCGCAGTTTTCAGAAGTAGCGCGTCCTTTGACGGACCTTACAAAGAAGGATCGACGTTGGCAATGGGGGGAGAATGAGCAAAGAGCTTTTGAAGAGCTTAAGCTACGGCTCTCAACTAGTCCCATTCTTCGCCAACCAAGCTTTGAGAAACCCTTCGTACTGCGCACGGACGCAAGTGCTTATGCGCTTGGAGCAGTATTAATGCAAGGTGAGAATCCTACCGAAGAAAGACCTATTGAGTACGCGAGTAGGTTGCTGACGTCCGCCGAGCGTAACTACCACACGACAGAGCGCGAAGCCCTAGCGGTTGTCTGGGCTCTGGACAAATTCAGAGGATACATCGAAGGAGCGCAGACTCGTGTGGCTACCGATCACCAGCCCTTAAAATGGCTCCTGTCCCTGAAGACACCCAGTGGTCGTTTGGCCCGTTGGGCAATGAAAATTCAGTGCTACAACCTGGATATCGAGTATACACCTGGAAGAGTCAACTTAGTCGCTGATACTCTCAGTCGACCAGTACACGCCGATGTTGCAGAGCCGAGCGCTACAAGTTCTTGCAGCATTTGTCCGGTGATCGTTGACTTACCTCAGAGGAAACCAGAGGATATTAGAGATGCTCAACTTAAGGATCCCGAGGTAAACAAAATCATAGAAGATTTTGAGGGTTCCACTTCCAATAACCCAGACGCAGCCATGCGCTGGACTGACAGAGGTTACTATCTTTCGCAAGGCGTGTTGTACCGCTGTGACCCGGATGGTGATTCCGAAGAACCTCAACTAGTTGTTCCAGAGTCATTACAGGCCGAGCTCATGAAGGAGCTTCACGATGCGCCCACGGCTGGACACTTGGGTTTGGAGCGGACCTTGAGGAAGATCAAAGAAAAATACTTTTTCAGAAACATGAGAACTTACGTGGCACAGTACTTAAAGTCCTGCGATCTGTGTCAGAAATATAAAGCCACAAATCTTAAACCTGCCGGTCTACTCCAGACCCCGGTGCCACAGCAGCGTTTTGAAGTCCTGGCAATGGACCTATTCGGTCCACTTCCCGAAGGTAACAAGGGAGAGAAGTGGATTCTTCTGGTGGAGGACACCGCTAGCCGGTGGGTGGAATTGTTTGCGTTGTGCGATGCGACTGCTGAGTCGTGTGCAAAAGCACTTATCGAAGAAGTTTTCATGCGATATGGTTTCCCCCGTCGAGTAATATCTGACAACGGGACGCAGTTCGTCTCAGCGGTGATGCAGAAGGCCATGCACGTCCTTGGGGTTCAGCAATCCTTGACTCCCGTCTATCACCCCGAGGCCAACCCCGCTGAACGAAAGAATCGTGAGATGAAGAAAATGTTGGCAATCCTGTTGGATCCGGAACATCGACGTTGGCCAGAAGTATTGCCCGCTGTCCGTTTCGCCTTAAATACAGCTTATAATCAGGGCACTGGCCACTCCGCCGCCTTCTTGACTTTTGCACGCGAGTTTCGGTCCCCGGTGGACGTAGCCCACGATCTGCGGGCTATCGTAGAACAGGAGAATTTCGTGCCGCAAATATCGCCTTATTTGCGCGACTTCGTACATCGCTTGCAGGAGGTAAAGTGGCGAGTTGAACGCCAACAAGATATCCGTAAGGAAGCTGCCGACAAACATCGTCGTCCGGGGCCCTGCTATCAGGAGGGTGACCTCGTCCTTGTGGATAGTCATCGCCTTAGTCAGGCAGCAAAAGGATACACGAGTAAGTTTGCTCCGCGTCGCGAAGGTCCGTATCGTGTCGGTAAAGTAGTTTCACCGACTACTTATGAAGTAGTCGATAAGGATAAAGTACCTCGAGGCAGGTATCATGCCAGCCTCCTAACGCCTTATGTAGGCGATTCCGACGTAGTCAGTCACAACAGGAAGAAGGGCCGTCCTCGTAAGGTATTGGGTTCCAAGCCAACTCCAGAGACTTCTGCTGTCTTGGAGGGGGAGGTTGTAGCGCGTAGTCATTCGCCACAAGCCCGCACTCCTCAGCCCCCTCAACCGAGTCGACGCTCCGCCCGCATCGGCGCCCGAGTTGGTGAATCGCGCCGCGGGCGGCACGATTTAGTATTACGCGAGCCCCACGTGGAGTAACACGTACGCGCCCTCTGGCCGCGCGCCGACCCGGTCACCTAAGTTCCGTTGTTTTCTGTTTTGTGTTTCATTTACATTTATTTTTTTTGTTTACAATAATTATAAATCGACTAATTTCACAGACAATTTTCGTTTAATTGCTCCTTATCCTACACAGTGCAATTTTTTGCGACATAACGCGATTTTTGTGTCTACGGACTCTACGGTGACTGGCCTTTAGTATTATAAGTACCTAGTGTATTAAAAAAAAGTGATTCTAAATTTAACAAACGGTATTTTATTGTTTGGGGTGATATCTACCTACTGATTAGTTTTTTTTTTAAGAAATGTGGATAAAAATAGATTACTAAAACGCTCCCGTGGGAACCTAATTTCCGACCTCCACGTGGGCGAAGCCGCGGGCAAAAGCTAATAATGAGTAAAGTTGACGCGTGGTCAAAATCGGAACTAACGCCTCCATTTTGTTTCGTCAATACAATTTCTCTGACAATAATTCACAATTAATGTTTACCAACAACGCCCCCCTGTCAATGTCATTCAGGGGCCAAACGATTCATGTATAGGTCTGGTAGTCCTTTCACAGTTATTTTATCATTGACTTTGTATCACTATCCAATAAAGGTGGCCTACCATGATCTAATTAAAAACGATTCATAAACAAGACATTTCAGTTTAGGTGCCTAAACTGCATCGCTTGAGCTGCTCTATGGACGTCATGGTACCAAACAAGTATGAATGAAACCAAAACTTGCGACTCAGTTTGGGACAATCGCTGTCAGCACATGGCACGGCCTAAACTGAATCGTTAAACTGACGTTATGGTACGAATTAGAAGAACAGTTCAGTTTAGGTCCTAAAATGGATCGCGTTAAGAGCTTGTGGTAGGCCTCTAGTGATCTTTATTATCATTCCTATAGGGTTGCTGTTGGGTTGCTGCCATTGACAAGTCTGTCAAAATCATTGTGATCTTTATTCTCGTCATAATAAGGTTGCTGTTAAGTTGCTGCTGTCAGAGGTAAAATAACCCATTCCAATTTTAAAATCGTTCGGTTTTACGTAACGTTTACTTTGCGCGTTCGTATTAGGCCCAGTTTTCAGCAAAAAGGATTTCGTAGTACTCCACTAATGAACTGTCAATGTTAGTACTTTATGTAGTATTCGAACTGGCACGCTACTTCAATATGTATGTAGTTTTAAAGGAGTGCCACACGCCACAAACTTTTTAAGTTATTTCATAGTCACGCAATGTGTTGTGTTCCCTAAGGAGGTGAGTCTGAAACTGGCTTAATAGATGTCTGGCTTAATGTTTGGTAATGCAAGAATTCATTGAATTATTTACAATATCGTTGATACATATAATATTGTGTCCTTGTGTAGCTATAAAACAGTTACAGTCCTTTCAAAGTTATTTTAACTCTTGACAGCTGCAACACAATAGCAACCTTATTAAAACAACAACAAAGACCACTGTGATTTGAACAGTGATGCAAAATCAAAGGTAAACTCTACTTCACTCGTTACCGTCTACGGATTATATTTAAAAAATAAAATTAAAAACATCTCGTTCTCTCTTTCCTTCTTTTTATAAATAAATTATATTTCTATTCATTTAGATATTGCCCTAATATTTCCTGCAGCTATGCTTTCTACCCAAAGATGCTTTAGTTCCAATCCTCGCCATGCGCCATGAGATTTTTGTTCAGCTACCTACATGACCGATCAAATACGGCCAAAAAGAGGTTCTACCATACGAATACCGATCTTCGACCACCTACCTACCCAACACATCACTTCATATCCATATTTTACTGTCTCACCTTTACCATTTCGCGAAATAAGCACACGAACGAAAAATACGAGGTTTTAACAACACTAAGCCGGATTACCCTCAGTTAAATGTTTATGGAATCCAACGGCGCGCGTGGATTTGTAATTATTTAATTTAAAAATAAAGTAAGTAATACGAATTTTGCATGAATTATGTTGCGGGACCTAAACGCAAAAAACACAAGTTTTATAATGCCTAAAAGTAATATGATCGACTACAGTAAGCAAAATCAGAAAAATATATGATATTCTTCTGGATATCTGCTAGGTAGATAGTGTGTTGAAAACATAATACCTACAATTAATTTGATAAGTACCTACGATAGAAAAAAATCATGAAGATATATCTAAAACTTTATTTTTACAATAAAAATCATACTAATATACTTACATACAATCATTATGATTGTTTGTCAGATTATTGTACAAGCAACATACTAAAGCAATTTTTTACAAACAATTTTTTTTTTGTAAATAGGTAGATAATTGCTTCATATTTTGCAATAAATTACCAGCGTTGTGTCATCGCGCTTCTCTTTCTTTTCTATGCAGTCCGACAGTGACCGCGCTTTAGGTCGTGTAGTCCCCTTAACAGGTTTTACGCTTATTTTTACGCTTATTTTACGCGTAAATTTCGGCCCCTAACCTACCGCGTTGCATCCCATCACCCGCCCGAGCTATAGCGTTCTTTCTGACCTATTTTTTATATTTGCTCGCCTCCTAAGGATCGTAGCGTGATGTTAAATAGCCTATAGGCTATTGAGGTAGGCTATAGCCTACCTCAAGAATTGTGCTATCAAATGCAAATAGGTTTTTTTAAAATCCGACCGGTAGTTTAAACTCTTCAGGTTTATTTTTTTACGATGAAACTGGCATTCGTTTAGCGTCGGCGTTTCTGTGGGGTCCTTGATGTAATTACATATGGCATCCATAACACATTCCAAGCTTTATGTGCATTGCTACGTAAAATAATGAAATAGTAATGTTCTTACCTGCCGGTTTATTCTTAAATTAAAAAACAACTGTCAAGCTATAGATGGAATGCCAGCTTACCGGTACGTAGATTCGCTAGAAGCTAAAACAGAAGACCAATTCTCGTAATTTAAAACGTTCAAAATCTAGTCACAGTCTCATCTCGGCGACAAACAAATGTTAAAAACATGTCAAAATATAGGGAAATTAGAGGTATTTTTGACAGATTGACACTGAGATCAGACTGTGAACATTCCTAAAATTACGAGAATTGTCCCCCTGGTTGGTTTGTAATGGTTAGAAGCTAACAGAAATTCACAACCTAAAGAAGAAATCACTTTAAAGCGTTTCTGGCCAGAACTTCTTTGGAAACTGAAATGGAAATTTAATAACGTAAGCTTTAGTAAAAAAATAGTAAGTACTCCAAAAACAATTAAATGGCTTTGAATATTTAGGTTGGCATGACAACCTAGTCAAATTATACCAAGACACTTTAAGCGGCAAAATGGCTGATAATTAGTCACGTAGGATCCCTACGTCATTTCATCAAAGAACGTTTCGAATGACGTAGACAAATGCTACGGATCCGTAGCAGTGTCGCAGCTCCGTAGAATTTTGAATGAACTTTAGAAGAGTTATTATCAATGACAAAATACTTTTGCCTGCGTTTTGAAAAATGAGTCTGTTTAATTTTATGTTTTTTTTTTCAGTAGGTACCTTGTTGCCTTATTAACTCTTTTCTTTTGTAGGTCACGTCCGCTTAAAAAAATACCTAGGTGTGTTCCCATCAATCACTTGTGATTATGTCAAATTTAAAAACACATAGGTTTTCCTAAAAAGACTGTAGATACGTTAGCAGCAATTCCCCAGACGAACATTTAGGTACTTACAAAGATAAAATAATTCACATTCGTATTACGGGTAGGTAGGTACTAGAAATATTTTCATTTTATTTCGCGTGTCTGTTCGTTCCAACTACGATCCTTTCAGTTATTTTATCTCTGATTTTGCATCGCTGGCAAAATTAAACTCACCTTTATTGACGTTACAATAAGGTTGGTATTGAGTTGCTCCTTGAAAGGTGGAAGGACTGTAAACTAGCTGCCGCTCGAACTACGGCGACAGCTTACAAAAAGAAACGAACGACAAAGTTTCGAGCCACCTGGCATTTGTAGCATGTGTTGCATTGCAAGTTTATTACCACAGGTATCTAAAGTAAGGTTTTAGAAATTCTGTATCGAGTATCGATAAAATTTTTGACCACGACTAAAGGTGAAAGACTTCGATTAATTGCATCGACTCGACAAATCGATTAAGGTGCTGCATGGCAGCCGGATGGGGAAGCAGTGGTGGCCCAGTGGCATAGACTACTATTATAAACTAGAGACCCAGTGGTATCAGCCGCGACTTACGAGTTGTAGATCGTAGGTTTGAACGCAGACAGGCACTTTACTTTGTTTAAATTATTTCATCACCAGTGCTCTCAAAACGTTGAAGGAAAACATCGTGAGGAAACCGGCATGTCCTAGAACCAAAAATTCGAAGACATGTGACATCTACCAACCCGCATTATAGGCTGATTATGATGATGATGGCAGACGCATTACTTTCGTCGATCGATATTGAGGCGATCACTATTGACTATACTCCATTCAGGATCACATAACACATACAAATCAATTTATTTTTCGGGAAATATCCTTTAAGGGTTAGCGAGTGAGAGCTGTAGGCCCACACCACATTTTACCGGTCACAAATAACGTCGGAATATAATAATGCTTTTATACTAAGTCTGGCGAGATAAACGAGCCACGGTGATCAGCCAGCAAGGCCAGTAAGTCTATTTCCCTTTTCAATAAAAAGTATTATCTCACGTCAAAATTCTATGAACTAACACATAACAAATTTATATTTACTTTATTGTACGTACACCAGAAAATATAAAAAATAAACATACATTTAACACTAAAAACATACAATGGGCGGCTGCTTTCTGCGTGCGATATTTTCCAGACAATAATTATTATTATTAATTGAACCTATTATTATTGTGCCCGTGTAGGTCCTAGGATCCTGTCATGGTGAAACACTAGGTTAGCGTGGAACTTCTATCAATTTATTTAGGTTCCTGTGGTCGAAGGTTCACCTCTTTTGGAGGTCATCATCATCTGTCTAGCCTTTTCCCAACTATGTTGGGGTCGGCTTCCAGTCTAACCGGATGCAACTGAATACCGGTATTTTACATGGAGCGATTGCCGCACCGCGCGCGCGCTTTTTGTAGGTACCGTGCATAATTTTACGTTTCGACAGAGTGAGACCGTGTCGAGTATGTTTTGGTTTGCCAAGTCCGGTGCACAAAACAACTTCAGTAGATATCGTAGCAGGTACGTGTTGAATTTCACGTTGTGTGTTTCGTTGTTTCAGGGACTGTTACAGTTTTTCCAAATATTTTATCGCTGGGCATGTCAGTGTGTATTTGTTTTTCTTACGGGTCCCCCTTTATACTCGTAGCAGAATTGTTTATGTCATAATGTGTATTATTTTGCATAACAGCGGATAGCATTAAACTTCATTTAGCAGAAAATCGTTTGGCATACACACATTTATCATACATTCAAAACTCATAATTTTGTAAGTCAGAATCATCTTTTGGCATAGGTAGGTAAGTACATTTCATATCGGTAGTCATTAAAAGGCAGAATCATCATATCGCAGAAACTTTTCAGTCAGAATCGTCTTTTGGCATACATTTCATAAATGTAAATTCGGACATATAAATATTCGGCCAGACAATAATTATTCATTTAACCGGACTAAACGTGCAAATGGGCCTGAACTCATTAAAAATGGATGGAAAATACATATTACTATTATTTTATGTTGACTGGGTTTTTTTGGGTCCTGTGTAAAAAGGCAGCATTTACCTACACATTGTTTTATAATTTATGCATAAGCTTTGGTGATGGCAACCCCTAGAGACTAGATATTAAAACAGTTTAGGAATAAACATTATGCTATTAGTTAAACACCAGGGACGAGCTTGGCGTTCACGCAAGTCTAGCATAATTTAAAGGTTATTCGTACTTAGGGATGGATATTCATGGTAAAGAGTGCCGCGGCTCCGCAGTATCTTTCAGCCTAAAAACTGTAACATGCCTAATGTTTTTAAAGTTATGAGGAACAGGGAGTAAAGTTCCTCGTCCTCCATAGAAAGGCAGAATCCTCCGACTAGAGGGTGTTGTGTTTAGAGGGTTACAGCCCGACGGTTGTGGTCGGCTTTCTGTTTATAACATGCTAATTGCGCGGATTACCTACTCTGCTTGCGCGATGTAGGATTTGGGTGACATCAGTGATTCGTAGTTCGCATGTGGCCTTATAGTTGCCGCCACATGTTCAAAGCAGCCGAAAGGTAGGCAGCCGGATTAATGATATTATGATAAACGAGCTGTGCTAATTACCCTCTTTAATTTTTTGGGATGGTGTTTTCTTTGTAATTTTTTATCGATTTCTGTAAGAAAGAATTTACAGTTCGCGAAACAAAAAATAGAAATAAAAATCATCATAATCAGCCTATATTATTCCTACCTACTGCTGGGACACAGGCCTCCTCTCTTCGAGAGGGAGTGGGCTATAATTTACCACGCGGGCCCAGTGCGGGAGAAATGAAAAAGTGAAAATAATGTTTTAACAACAATAGTGTGGGTCTTACGCGCCAAAAAGGTCCCTTTCAGCATTAATGAAATACAGATGCTGTCTGAGGCTGGTTTTCAAATGAACCTACTATCCTATACCTTCTATTTCTGCGACTTTTCTTTGCCTTAAATTACTCTTGACATTTACACGGTCCATTTAAAAATTTCTTGCCACATTTTAATAACTATTTTTTTTGAAACTGAACATGTCTAGTAGGCAGACATTACAAATTCAGGTAAAATTAAAGTTTGGCTTGTTTAGTAAAAGCACTCGAAATACTAATATTCAACTGATCGAATACCGTAGTTCAGTTAGCTCAAAATAGCCTGAAACTAATGTCATTAATAGACCTTTGGCCTTTAGAATATGTCAAGTCCTTCGACAATTTGTGGTGTGACTCAAATTCGATACAAACGACGATTAGATTTAATTTGTCTGAGGTTCTACAGTCTGTTCACAGTTATTTTACCTCTGGAAGCTTCTAATAGCAACCTTATTTTAACGAGAATAAAGATCACAATGATTTTTACAGTCTTGCCGAAAAAAAATCAGCTGTTCCCTACATTTATGTTTGTATAACTCGTAAAAATGTAGGGAACAGCTGATTTTTTTTCGCGATTTCAGGTTTGGTCCCATAGTAAAAGTTGTTCATAATGATGAGTACAATCTCCCATTTCGATTTGTCGCATGTTTTCAATTTCAACCTGTATAATGCTCGTTTCACAAACTTCGCACATCTCGATTCTATACATCAAACCCATAAATTGTCGTCTCAATTCTTAAACATTGG
Source organism: Hydraecia micacea (assembly GCA_914767645.1). Lineage (NCBI taxonomy): Eukaryota > Metazoa > Arthropoda > Insecta > Lepidoptera > Noctuidae > Hydraecia > Hydraecia micacea. The sequence continues at coordinate 4,847,357 of OU611799.1, read as the reverse complement.
TAAATTGTAGTCGTAGAGCAGTAGCGGCCCAGTGGTAAAGGCCCCGACTTACGAGATGTAGGTCGTGGCGCTTTACTTTTTAGGGTTCCGTAGTTCTGACAAGGAACCTTGTATCCGTCAACGCGGGGAACGAGATCACGCCGACAATATTGTATAAAAACAAGTTGATATGATCGGGGCAGACAGGATCCTAATGGCGTACCTCTACCTAACACACTTTATCGATATTGCTAATCCATTGGTTCATAAATGTTCGAAAATGCTGTTTGCTCAACTACGTAAATAACGCAATGAATGTTGTTGAACTGTCAAAATCGCAGCAGAATGCTGAGCGACAGCCGTTTTGCGTGGATGTGACGCATGTTTCCCTTACCGTCTTTTTTATTTTAGTTTTGTGTTTATGTTAATTTTTGCGTCATATTCAACGCAAATAAACGTATTTTCTTTCTTTCTTTCTTTCTTTATTGCTACTGTTAGTGTGTTACGCAATTACCCCGCAGGACTGCTACTAGCCGCGTTTGACCACTAAACAACATAAAAGCGCACATCATTGTTCGCAGTTAGTTCGCAGTATTTGTATCTAAGTAGTAGTTGAGAACTTTCGGATATATTACCTGCCCATTACACGTATCCCGTATCCACATTATAGCATATAGTTGTTATTTACGACCCACTTCATTCGTGCGGAGAAACTGATGTTCGTGGTTTTACTTACAGATGGATGGACTCTGCACATTTCATGGGTGGGTTACGAAATATTTTACTACTAATGTTTTTTTTTTATTTCCATAATCTGAGTGACCGCGTTGTTCGTCATAACTACGCAACGGATTTTTATGCGGTTTTGACTTTCATTTAGATAATTTATTCCGGTAAGGTTTACCTATGTGTAAAATTCATTTAGGTATATTGAACTTGCTCAAAAGAAAGATTTCGAAGTTTTGTCAAGTCATGAAAACTGTGCGAAGCAGGGGCGAGTCGCTAGTTTATCTCAGGAGACGAGTTATACTTGGTCAATTTTAATTACTTAATTAAGTAAAATCTAAAACAAATTGCGATAAAATCAAGGATCAACTTTTAAATCTAAAGCTTGTTCTCATCGCATGACATTCAGTTCGCAATCAAAATTCAAATTGACCGTTAAAACATTGACGAAATTGAAATTGGCTCGTGAGAAAACAGCCTTATAAAGGTTCTGAAGGTGTCTCTTGAGATCTTAAACAAAATGGAAACAGTTGTAAACTTGTAACGTTATGGAATAATATCTACCAAGTTATGGAAATACATACATACATATCATTACGCCTGTAATCCCCGAAGGATTAGGTGGAGGTGTAGGTATCTATAGTACACACACATTTGGCCAGTTATGTAGGTAAACTCAAAAACTCAAACTCAAAGCATTTATTTAAAACTAGATAACCCGGCGAACTCTGTACCGCTTCAGAATATGAATTATCTTACCTAAATTTTTTTTTCGTGAATTTTCCCATGTTTTTAAAAGTGATTCTGCTAAGTATTCGGGGCGGAGACAAATCCAACAAATCAAAGATCATAAAAATCGGCCCACCCGTTCTTGAGTTATAAATGGTGTAACTAACCCGAATTTGTTTTATTTATATGTAAGTATAGATGTATATCTATACATCTACTCGTATACATATAAATAAAACAAATTCGGGTTAGTCCATGCGGTTTTTTACTAAACTTCAACTATGTATATCCGACGGTCCTGCATACTTATCTCTTTTGTTGACTGTGCCTTGCGAACATACTTATTTCCTGTATAAAACAAAGGATTGTATAACATTCCCTAGCGGTATATTGTTACAATCGTGGCTCGGTTAGAACAGGGCAATATTGCCTGTACTTACAGTTACGAAGCAATGGAACGCAATGTTACGTGCTATTTAGAAACATATGTGCCATTGGGAATTATGTTGATGGTAGATTCTGTTTTAGTTGTCTAATGGAAAAGGGTTTTATTTCCTGGTAGGTATTCACCTGAGATTTTCGTTTAAAAGGTGGTCGCAAGCACTACTGCTGAGGCTACTTGGGTTTGATTCCAGGATCGGAAAAAATGTTATTGGGTTTTTCCATTTGGATTTTTTCAGTAGCCGTCTGGAGTCTGGATTTGTGCACGGTTGATGGCAATTAAATCAAATCAAATCAAAGCATTTATTTCAATTAAACCATGTACAGGCACTTTTGAATTGTCAAAATTAAATAGTCAGTCAGTTAGTCAGAAAGTTGAAGCTAGTTGCCCATTCCAAAACGTAGATCTCTATGGAGAAGAACGGGCAAGAAACTCCATGGACACTTTGAAATATGCTCGCCCCCTGTTACATGGGACTTAA